>OW026523.1:70440378-71040378 GCA_932274085.1 Protocalliphora azurea | reverse complement strand
TTTAATTAATCAAGTTACTTGATTAATCGAATAATGAAAAAGTCGATTAAAATAAATATCCTATTCAGATATTTAAGTATCTAAGAAATCGAGGTACATAAAAAATTAGAATGAAAAATATATTCCATACTATACTTATAAAATATTGAAGATAATAAAAGTAGAAACACTGCAATTAATAACAATTTCAATTTCGTATCCAAAAGTTTTCACCCAAAGATAATATTTTAAATTCAAATTTGCTGTAAAGATTTATTATCACTCATACGCCGCGTTACACCCTTTTTTTTAGAAATTTTATAAATTATTCAATGATGTGATCTAAATAAAAGTGGCATGAATGAATGAATAAATAAAAAGAAACAAATTTCTAACACTACCTTTACATTAGTAAACAATTTACGCTCTTTGTAACTATTTATATGTTTGAATACACATACACAATATGTTTGAATACCTGCAAAGCTACATACCAAACATACGTATAGTCCTATAAGAGTATTTTTTAATTTACAAATTGCAAAAGGGAGACAATGAAAAATAAACGTTTTAGTGAACACACAATTTAAAAGTAATGGTAGACACTATAGTATTCTATGTCCAAATAAAACAAACCTAACGCAAATATCCAAGCGATCACTTACTCATTCATTTAAACAATTATACAATTTGTGTATGTATATCTTTGCGTGGGTTGGTACTTGTGATTTAAATGAGTGCCTTCTTTAGAGGATTTTTTAAGTACTTGTAAAGGAATAGATTGATTATTTACATTAATTTCAAAAATTTAAGTCTACATATTATGATTTGATTTAATGATTTAATTATTTTAAATCCCTACCCGTTTACATTTATTACGTATATCTCTCTGTACAATGCTGTATTCCACAATTGTTGCTTGACTTACGAAAAATAAAATATAAAATAGATGAATGAACAATATAGCTCTGGAACGTGTGGTTTAATGTCATATCAACCTGGAAATTGTCAAGCATTTTTTTTTTATACAATATTAAACAATAAATACAACAGCAGCGATAGTAGTAGCAGCTGCAACAGAAATTACAATAAAAGCAAAAATATATATATCGATGGCTTAATATAAAAAAGGCGTATGTATCTCGAATCTTAAAATGAATTAGTTGTTTACACAAATACGACTATAAGATGTACAAAAGACTAAAATAAATTATAAATTATGAATTTGATATTCACCCTTTTTTAGTTTTTTACTTTTTATTTTAAAGAAATACCAGGAGACTAAGTTTAAAAAATTCGAGATACCCCTTTTCTATATTGAGCCCACGATATGTATATATAAATATATTTTTAAAGTGCATACTAGAGTTGCCAGATAAAGGGATTTGTCCCCAAAACGGTAATTCAAGATGCCTTTAAGAACAGATTTTTCTGAGAAAGGATTTGTACCAAATTTTCGATAAATTTTCTATTTATAGAAATTTTCTTTTAACAGAAAAGTTTTGTGCATACTAGTGTTGTCAGATAAAGGAATTAGTCCCCAAAACGGTGATTTAAGATTCCTTTAGGGACAGATTTTCCTGAGAAAGGATTTGGGTATTTATATATATATATATATATATATATATATCAAATTAAAGAAAATTTTAATTAAATTTACCATTTGTACAAAATTTTCGATAATTTTTCTATTTATAGAAATTTTCTTTTAACAGAAAAGTTTTGTTGAATTTTCGTTTTATGAAAAATTTTCGATAAATTTAATTTTTATAGGAAATTTTTCATAAATATTCGATAGCCTTTTTTCATAGAACATTTTTAATAAATTTTCTTTTTATGGTATGGTTTCGCTAATTTTTTCTTTTCATAGGAAAATTTCGATAAAAATACTTTTTATATAAAATTTTTTTTTAATTTTTTTATAAACATTTTTTGGAAATTTTCTTTTTATTAGAAATTTTCAATAATTTTTTTATTGCAAATTTTCTATAAATTTTTTTAAATATAGTAAATTTTCCCTAAATGCTTCATATTTCTAATTTTTTTTAATAAATGTGTTCTTTGAATTATTTATAAAAATTTTTATATTTTTATAGGAAATTGTCCATAAAATTTGTTTTTATGACAAATTTTCAATTATAATTTTTCATTTATAATTTTCTTTTTTGATTTTTTGTAAAAATATCTTTATTAATTTTCTATAAAAGTAATTTGGGGACAAAAGTGGGTATTTGTATTTAAAAATTTTGCCTTTTGGAAACATCGAGCACAATTCTGGGGACATGAGGCAAAATTCTTAAGGCAACACTGGTGCATACACACAAATATAAAATATGAAATTAAAGGAGGAAGAGAGAGTAGACATCTATAGAAAAAATTAAATTGAATAAAAAATTATAATTTTTAATATAAATATTTTTCTTTGTTTTTTGCAAATTTTACTAACTTTGAGCTGCATATATGATATTTTAATCTTGTTGGGATAATATTATTTTTTTTTTTTCATGCTGTTTATCATGCAAAATTCCACAACAAAAACAAATAAAACAAATTGTATAATTTATTTTATAAAATGTGTTATAACTTGTAAACCTTTAAACTCAGTTTGGTTTTGTTTTTAGATTCTTTTATTGTATCTACACACAAATAGACGTTTAAATTAACGTATAAGTGATTTTTAGAGAATGTGGTTTTAGCTATGACTACTAAATTATGATCGTTTAAATGTGATTTAATAATGTGATAAATTTAGTATAAGTGATGATGACTTAAAAATTAAAATAATAAGTAGACTTCTACTGTGAAAAATACCTAACAATGAAATAACATGTGATGGTGATGTATTGTAAACAATTTTTTGGCAAACACATGCAGTCAGTCATTTAATTATTTGTTTTAAAATTACCAATCCCAAAAATTGCATGACTTTTGGAATTAGAGAATATGGGACATTTTGATTTTAGGCCTTCAAAAAAATGTTTTTTTTTATTTTTGATGGCACATTGAAATTAATTTGTATAAATATTAAGTGATTCGAGTGCATGTAGAATAGGTTCGCGATAATCATTTCGTGCAGTGGGCGCGAAATTTATAGCGGTTTTAAATTGAACATATGAAAATTTTTACAAATTTGAAGTTGATGTATAATTCTGGTAAAAATTATTATCAAAACCTACTGAGCTATTCAAATAAAATTTATGATTATGTTTGATGGTATTATTATGACATATTTTAGGGTTTTCTAGTAAAATTTTAAAAATGTTCTTTTTAATAAAAATCACGATTTTTAAAAATTCTAAGAATTTAATTTATTTCTTCATATATAATACGAAAATATATTTATTAGAGTTTATTTCAAAGAAATGCTATTTAATATTATCATTTTTTAATCAAAGAAAAAAATTGTTGGTCCATAAAATATGTATCTTTCAAAAATTTTTGATGCGCCTCTACATCTCTCTTAAGCATTACAAATATCACCTGTTTATGCCAATCACGGTCAATTTCGTGCTTCCCATGCGATGTGCCTTAGCAAGATCTGTTTTTACTAAAGTGTCCCGTTTTTAACTATCAATGGCATTTGATTTAAATTTATGGTCCTGATCAATTATATTTATTGCCGTTCTTTTATTTACATATCTAAGATTTGTACAGATTGCAATTTTCTATATAAAAATAAGAAAACAAAAACTGTTGCTATTCTGCGATTGTCAAAAAGTCCATACAATTTGTTTATTAAATTTATTTCTAATGTTCTTCCGATTTTATTATGTTAAATAACAAAAATCTAAGTAAACGTAATAATTCTTGCTATTTTATCTGGAACTTGAATGTGCCTTGCGAAAAACTCATTTTTTTTTTTTTTTTTAATTTTCGATCTTGAAATACAAAATGCAAAAATACGCAAAACTATAACAAGTATCAATCCCTATTTTATAATTTCTATTATGTTGAGGGGCGCACAACTACCCAACAAAAAACCGAAAATTTTTAAAATTCAAAAAATTTTCTCATTAACATTGTATGTGACTGTTGAAAGTTTGCAGAACAACGAGGAAACAAAGAAAGAAAAATAAAGTTTAACATCAAAGTGTGATTGGTTTACATAATATCGAATGAGATCAAAAAGTGTAAACGCGCGAACAAAAAAATTTAGAAGAATGGAAAAAAGTTAAGTAATTTTTAACGCTTTTTCCAAGCTTTTGAAGTTTGAACACCAATCATGATAATAAAATGAAACCTATGGTGCAAAATTTGGCACTCTATTAATTTCAAATCATGTGAAATTTGTTAAGGATTAAAATTAGCTTCAGCCAAGTTAAAAATTTTTGATAATGGTTCATATGTTAATTCTATCTAGTCCTAGAAAATAAAGGTTTCACATCGCAATTTGACGGAGGCAAACGAGTTTTAACATATAGTTTCGTCTTCGCGTATTATATATGCGTGTACGCTACGCGAGTTTTTAGCGGTTAAAGGTCACAAACATCAATTTTTTCCATATATCTCGCTTGTTAATGTCATTACAAATTTTATAGGGTATAAAATGCCCAACAATTTTGCTTAAATACATTTTCATGTACCGTCATTAATTTTGAACTTTCAACTTTTGATATACAATAAAATTTACATTTAAGAGTAATAGTAGTCATAAGGGTATTATCTTTGTGTTTAATATGAAACTAAAATTAGAGATCTACTATGTAGAGTTTAGAAGTTATTGCCCCGCAAAAATCAATAAAAGTAATTTTTAAGGAAGTACGTTTTCATTACTTCCAAAATTTCTTGTGCTTAAAAAGTTATATAAACATTATCCAAAGATGTTATTAAAAAGCGATTCAGATAAATTTTTATTATATAAAATGTTGAGAATTTACAAATACTTGTTATTTAATAACAACTGTTTTAATCAAACAAAGATTATTATTATGCATATATATCTGCTATGCATATATATATATATATATATATATATATATATAAATATATATATATATATATATATATATATATATGCATAATATAAAAAATAATTGGTTTATATAAAAATTAAAATTAATTTCTTTGAATTTATAAAAAAATGTACATAAAAAATCAATTTTACAAGACATCGTAGTAAACATGTCTTCCTACTAAGTGAATAAGTGTCAAAAAAGAGAACATCTTCCAATCATTGGAAATGATCCGAATTTGCACTACTTCTGGATCACAAGTTCAGGATCTTATTGACTTCTTTGGATGTTCTTTTTTGTTGGGTGGTTGTTACACAAGTAGACATTTGTGAAGTTTTTGACTTTTTTTCCGTCTTTCACAACGTCATATTTTTGAATCGGAAAGGGCCATGAAGGGCATTGAAATTTATGAATTTTTGACCTTTGAACTTTCGAAATAATTTAACTTATTACATATCATTTTAAATAACAATCAATATCATTATCTTTAAGATAAAATCAAAACTTACTATATATAGTTAAGAAGTTATTAGTAATTAGATTATATTTTGGTCCATAACTTCCAGCTTGAAATTTTACACGAGTATGGAGAAGAGTTATGTCAACATTATATAATTTTTAAAGAATTTTAAAATACCGTTTTTTTAAGAACTAATGACTTGATTTTTATATGTCTAACTTTCATCAACTTTTGATGTAAATATACTTTATATATATATCGTTATAAAAGTAATATCTTTGTCTTTAATATGAAACTAAAACTAGAGATCTATCTTGCATAGTTTAGAAGTTATTTATTGTTAAATAAGTACACCTTTTTGAAGTTTTTAACTTTTTTTATTTTTTAAAACGTCGTATTTTTAGACCGCAAAGGTCTATGAGTCTAAAAGTTTATGATTAAAAAAACTCTTCCAATAAACAATATTTGCAGTGAATTTCATTGAAATTGAATATGTCGAATCCAAAATGGCTGTTTTCTGTCTGTTTTGATATGGAATAACCCATATACGATACTAAAACAAAATGAAATGCAATTTAATCAAAAATAAAAACGGAAGAGCTATTAACAAAATGTATATATATTCATATGAATTGAATTACAAATAATACCAGGTACAAAAATACATTTATAAAAAAAAAATTATATGAATGAATAAAAATCTGATTATTTCTAAACATTCATTATATTATATCTCCTTCTTTTCAACAGTTGGGAAAATATTTCATAAATATAAATGTTCTTCGAATTGTATCAATTTGTTACCTTCTTTTCAATATCTATTTCTATTTGATCTATGAATGTCTAGTAAATTTATTTACTACTTATATACATTTCAACATATATAAACGTGCATACATACATATGTATATATACGAATATATAAATAAAATAATGTATGACATACACCCTATTTTATATTATATATGTAACTACATATGTGTGTGCTTATTTTTACATAATTATTATTATTGCACAACTCGTCTTTTCAACAACAAAATGTTGTCAATGTCAGTGCAAATGTATAAATAAAATAAAAAAGTTTATTTTATTAAAAAAAAAAAACATGTCGTATCAACATTATTTAAACATTTTGATATGAAATATTCTATTTATGGGTTCTTATATATAACACCGTACAACAGCATTTTTCACCGTTGAACGAAACCATATACACATGAAAGTAGAGACATTTTATGATAGGACTACATACTCAGTTTTTCATTTGGTGTTCGAATATCATTTAAAATTTCAAAATTAATATTTTATAAATTATTTTAAAATCTGCTAGTTGCTCAACATGTCGATATGGGTATTATCATTTCAATCTTATTAAAAAATTCCAGTAAATTTTTTGCTTTAACTCTTTGGACCTTTATAATGTCAAAAGTATCCTTTTAATATTCTATCCTTAATTATCCCTGAGTTTTTCGAATAAATTATTCTAAAATCATAGTAATTTTAAAACCATCATAGCGAAATTTCTGAATTCTACGTTTTGTCCTTTTAGCTTCAACAGTTAAAGTTTTATAGAGTTTAAAAATGTCCTGTCATGTAAAATTTTGTAAATTTTGTTTTCGAAACATATGCTGCAATTTGAAATATTATTTAATAATAATTGACACATTCTTTTTTTAGACTTAAAGATGAAGCTTATGGAAAATTATTTTTATCGGTCCATTATTTTACCTAGTCCCTTGACAAATGTTTTCCGAAAATAAGCTTTAGTGATCATAATTGTCTGGAATTTGTCCATATTTGTATGAAATTCGAGATATATAATTTCAACAAGTGGGGCGAATAATTGACCAGAGTTTTCATATGTGCCCACTTCGCGAAAATTATTTTAACATGTATAAATACCATAAAAATATTAGTATCAAAATAAAAATTGGAATGATAAGTTTGTATTTAATTATAAATCATGCTATCAAATTTCTCACATCTCCCATATAACAATAATTCCAGAATGTTATTTTAACTCGCATAATTGGTATATAGTTAATTTATTTTGTGATTTTATATAACTATGAATCACATTGCCAAATTTCAAGAGGATCGGTCCATAATTAAATATAGTTCCTATATAAGATCCATTGCAGAAAATCACTTTAAGCGCCTAAATTTTATATAAATAGCAGATTTTGAGTTAAATTTGGCATAAATAAATTTTATATAAGTATATAAACTGCAGTATGAAGTTTAGCAAGGATTGGCCCATATACATATCATCATAGTTTCTATATAAGGACCTCTCCCGGAAATGATGGAAGGTAGTACATGTTCGCGTTTGAATTATTACAGATATTTTTCTTGCTAAATGCTTATAAAATAATATTAAATATAATATAAAGATTTAAAATATAAGTAATGAATTTAAAGTTAAATAAATATAAATACTCAACTTCTCGTAGTTTAAACTTTCAATTATATTTGAATGTTTTCTAAATAATGTTGTCATACTACACTTAAGGTAAGAATTATTTAAAAATTAAAAACATTGGAAGCCATTGTTTGGCTTTACATGCTCGAAGTCTCACTAAACTGAAAATTAAATTTGTACTTTTGTTCTTAAAAATAATTTTTAAACAGATGTATTCATTGAAGAAATAAATTTAAAATCATAACATTTTGGTACTTTAAACTGGATATTAATATCTCTAACATATATTATTTTAGAAATTATTTGCTGGAAACTTTCAAGGATATTAAATATTTGAAGGACATTTTTGCAAGTTTTATTTGAATTATTTTAACAAAAAATAATCTGATATAATGCCAAAATTCTCCTCTTATATTTGAAATCCATAAATCCCTATAATAGCACTTAGAAAGAAGCACAGTAAAAAATTATTCTCGCGCTTCCTTCAAAATTTCAAAGACCTTTAAAAAGTAAAAATGAACACGAAATGAAAAACTGAAAACGCAGTTATTCTGTATTAGGTCTGCATTTTCACATATATATGGAATTCATTATGTGAGAAAAAAAATTGATTTTTGTTATTCGGTGTAATAATGTACGTGTATCATCATAGTCGTAACCATCATCATCATGTTCATTGACAACATCGTTTGTAACAGAAAATATGTATATACATGCAGTTTTTGAAAGTATTAATTCATACTTGTATTTTTAAGCAAAAATATTACAAAATTAATAAAGATTAATCGATCATATATCAAAGTTTGTCATATCTACTGAAAAATAAAAATTAAATTAAATACCTTCAGTGTCCTGACATTGAGGCCGACACCATAAAATACCTACATACATATGTACAATAACAAAAAGCAAAAATTTGTAATTTAAACAACATTGAAGGCCAATAACAAACAACACACAAATACAATCACACAATCTATATGAACAACAATTCGTGCAACATTCATGTATATTTCTTCTCCCAAACATATCTCATATAAAAGTATGTATTTTATTTGTTATATTTTCTATGTTGGTTTACATGAATGTACATGTTTGTCTATGTATTTTTCTTCAATATTGCAGAATAAAGAGTTTCCTGTTTTTATTTTATGTGACGAATCTCATCAGGGACTGGTTATATTGTATTTACAATACTCATACGTAACAGTTGTTATTTTATTTATTGCTAAAACATGCACACACACAAACGCCAATACATACACAATTCATATGCACTGCTTCTTTGCTATTGAAATTCTTACGATTTTAACATTCACTCAAGTTGATTTTAAATTTCTATTTAAAAAAAGACTAAAAAACATAAAACCTTCTACTTTTGCATATTGTAAAGTATCTTGTTTTATTTTAACTTAACTTGAACGTAAAAAAAAAAGAAACCAACAAATGCAAAAGAAAGAGAGAGCGGAGAAGTTAAATCTAATATGTTGGATTTGGGATTTGTAATACGATACATTTAGCAGCTATTTTGCTAAAATGTCAGATAAATCACGTTTTACAATATTTGACAAAAGAATTGTAAAATAACATAAATGTTGAAAGAAAAATAAAACATGTTGAAAGGGGTTAAAAATATAACAAAAAAAAAAAAAAGAAACAGCATAAAAGTTATTTTACCGTTTCGGGAAACAGCACAGCATAAATGTTATAAAAAGTCGGATTGATATTGTTATATCTAGAGATAAAGGTCACAACCAAGGCTACAAAAAATATGCTCTAAAAAAAGTGTTTTATACGCATGTATAATAAAATTTTTTAAAATCATAAAATATGTCCTTAAAAATATGCTCATGAAATATATTGAAATTATCTTGTTAATTTTGATATTGTCTACTTTTTCTTGCAAAAAATGGTATGATTTTGATTATCTATTGTTAAAAGAAGATATTTTTTGTATTTAAAAGTATCCAAGTGTGAAATATTTTATTAGCAAATTATAAAATTTCTAACAAACAAATGAAAATATATTTTTCTAAATCTAAATATTACAATAAAAAGAAAATTTTACTCCCAAATTTAATATATGTGAAAAAAACAAAGTATGCTTTAAAACGGAGATTTTTCATGAAAATATGAGATGATATATCTTTAAAAGAAAAATTTTCAGTAAATCCCAAAATATGCTGTACAATTCGTCCAAAACGGATAACAGATTTGAAGTACAGGAAACAATATGAAATTAAATATTTTTGGTTGCTTTCGTAATTATAAAAACTTTAATATTTTGAGATATAAATTTGAAATATATTTTACTACACGCAGAAAAAACTGTAGGAATAAAATTTAAACAATGATGTTTTAGATAAGTTTAAAACATCATTGTTAAAATTTTATTCTTAACGTTTTTTTAAAACACTTACATGTTTTTATTTCTAATTTTTATTCTATATCTTCTAATTTTTATATCAATTTTTATTCAATAGGAAGAGAATTATTAGGTGTAGGCGAAAATCCTATCAAAATGGAAAATTTTGTTTATTTGCTAAAAGAAACTTAAACTTTTATTTTTATCAAATTTCCATTTTTCATTCCCCCTAGATCTGCTCTTGAATTTGATTGATTACAACTCATTTTTGATTTCATTTATTTGAATTGCAATTCATTGTTCTAATTCATTTGAATCAAAATCAATTCAATTCAAACGAAATGGAAACGAATTGCAACTCATTCTACAAATGCATTTGAATTGGAAACGAATTGAAATTCATTTCTGCCTAATTCTTTTTAATTAATTCGAATTGCATTCAATTCTTTTTTTTTTGTGAAAAAAATTAATTCAAAATTTAGCTAATTCGTAACGAATTAAAATCAAAAAAGAATGATTCATTTATAGCTCTTTGTTTCAATTTTTTGGTAGCAAAAAATCCTTAAATCCCTGTTAATCTTGCCGCGTATCTTGTATCAAGTTTAGTAATGGAATTTTAAATATTATAAATTTTACCTCAGCTTCAAATATTTTTCATATCCTAATTTCACTTCATTATCCCAATCTGGAATCGAGAAATCTTCCTGGATTTTTGTCGAAGACTTCACAATAATATGGGTGAATCTATTCTTATTTTTGAAATGTAATAACAATTTTAACAGAATTTAATGACTAGAATACTATAATTGAGCATTTTTTAAGTATCTGCCTTTTATTTTGTAACAATAAATTGGAAAATAGGCAGCCCAGTTAAAGAATTTAGTAAAGTTTCACTTTATTTTCCATATCCAACAAACACTTAAGGGTAAACTCGAAATGCAAATAATTCAAAAAAATTTTTGTTTATTAAATTAAACATTACAAAGCGACAAATACGTGAACACTAAAAAGGTTACCCATGATGTAATTAAAAGGCAATTATTATGAAGTAAATAGCAAGAGTAGGAAACCGCACTTTATTTTGTCCGACAGTGTATATTACAAATTATGGAAAACTTTTAACTATTTACTACTTTTTAGAAAATTTTTATAAATTTTCATTTTTAAAGAAATATTTAATGCGTTTATATATTTTTTATAAGAATTTTCAAAAACTTGTCTATTTTATAAAATATTTTTTGAATTTAAAATAATTTTGAATTTAAGTACGTAGTTCCTATAAATTTTTAATTTGGTTGAAAATTTTAGTAAATTTTTTATTTATATACATATAAATATTAAATTTAAAATATACCATTTTTATATGGAGTTTTCATTATTTATCATTTTTATAGTGAGTTCTCATTAATATTCGATTTGTAGAAAATTTTCTATATAAATTCTTTTTACAAGAAATGTTTCGACAATTTCTTTTTATGGGAAATGTTTGATAAATTTTCTGCTATAGAAAATTTCCGATTTCTTTTTATAGAAAATTTGTCGATAAATTTTTTGTTAATGTTTGACAAATTTTCTTATTATGGAAAACTTTCAATATTTTTTTCAATTACAGTGGCAGAATTGGTGGAACAGATAGAATACGAATCTGCTTTCCATTTTGTCTATCAGGTAATACATATTTTGTGAAAATTGTTGAACAAATAATAATTTTATTACCAATTTACTGAACGCATACGTTATATTTATGTATATTTAACAGTGTTGCCAGTTTAGACTTTTTACGGCTAACTATAGTCTTTTTATTTTACTTTTAGCCTCAAAATTTTCGTTTTAGCTTCTAGCTTTTTATATAGCCTTTTTTGATTCTTAAAATTATCTTAAAAAGGCTAAAATTTTAGTATTTCAACAAAGAAGAAAATAGTTTGTTATTTGCTTTTAAAAATTTCATTTTTACAAAATCATCCTTTTAAGCATTTTCGTATATTTATTCACAAAAAAAATCAAGATTATTTATGTATAACAATAATTTTCACCTGCGGCGTTTCACTCTCCAAATCAAATATAACTTAACTCATTTTGTGAACTTACTTAATAAATTAGTATAATTATTGCTCAATAAACTTCATTAGCTATAGGAGCTATTTATGAATATTATTAAAAAAATATCTTATAAAAATAAAAAATTATCTAAAAATTTTGTAATGATTAGTCCAAAAGAAGTTATCATTCAAAAATGACGAGAACTCATTTCAACAGTGGATAATTTTTCATATGAAATATAACTCAAATTTGTATGGAAATTTTGTGGACAATTATTCATTGGATCATTTTGGTCGTAGCCATTATATGTTATATTTATAAATTTAACAAAAATTTCAAAAACTGATGAGAACAAAACAATAGTAACTAAATAAATAATTAAAAAAATAAATAAAATGAGTTTTTTAAATATAAAAATATTAGCTTTTTTCTGACCTTACTTTTTGTGGCATTTAGCCTTTTCTGACCTTTTTTAAAGTAAAATTTAGCCTTTTTTTCTCATCTCCTGATAGCATTGATATTTAATATATGTAATATTAAGTAAGTATACGTATAGTATATATATATATATATATATATATATATATATATATATATATATATATATATATATATATATATATAGTATATATATATTTGTTTTATTTGGCTTCAGTTAATTTTAAATAAAAGAATTATTTGTTCATTTCTGTTAATCGTAATATATCTAGATTTATGATAAAATATAAAAATCCGCTCTTTTTTATAGTTAAGGATCAAAATATTTCCAATTTTGCATGAAAATGGATTTTTGTCGCCACTAATTTCCGAATAACTCTGAAACTATTGAGCGGATAAACAAAAATAATGTCAAAATAACTTAAACTTAATTTTAGTCCGCATCTGTTGGAGTTTTATTTATCTAAAATGTATAAACCGTTCTCAAGTTATACTAATGTGATCGCTTAAAATGCGGGAAATATTAGACATGCCCATAAAAAGAATTGATAGAAAAAAAACGGAAAGAAAAAAACTGCACTTTTAACTCCATCACTCCATTTATTTTTGTTTAAAAGAGGAAAGAAATGTTTTATTGAAAAAATTTCGCGACATTTTTCTGACACCACTGAAAGAGATGACGTTTATAATATAGAATAGTAGAGATATTGAGTAACTGACTGAGTCAATGTTTGGTTCATCAAATAAGGAAAATTTGGGAAAATGTATTTTATTTCGGCAATTTTTAGAACATGATTTCCAAGTTACACAAAATGGGAAAAATTCGGTAACAAAGTTGGCTATTAAATTTATGAACTTAAAAATACATGAATATAATAAAGAAATAATACACGGATTATTATGATTTTGAAAATCGGTAAAACAGAAAAAAATTATTTAAGTTGTGTATTTGAGTTAACATGAATATTAAGGGTACTCTTTCAAACGCTTCAGTTTCCCATTTTTGCAATTGTGCAGATTTGCGCTACGTGTTTCAATATTAAGGATAAGAAAATAAAAAAATCATTGTAAATAATTGAAAAATTTTGTTAAAATCAAAGAAAGATAGCTGATTTATAAATGCTCAAAATTGCAAGATTAAATAGTCATGCAAATTTATAATTGTTGCGCAAATGACAGTTAATTTCCAAGTGTGCAAACTTGCACACATTGCACAGTTTGGGAAGGTTTTGTACATTTTCATGAGGACTCTTATTGTTTTGAGAATATTAAAATTATTGACTTGAGTTTCGGCAGAAACGAATGTAGCATTGCAACTTATTCTATCTCCACCTATTTCTGCCCTATATTTTTAGCAGTATGTATATTTTCATTTCAAAGAACTTTTTATGTTGTATAATCCCTACTAAAAGCAAAATATCTTTTAGAAATGAACCTGTTATAACTGATTAAAAGGTAATTTACAACAGTTTAAAACAAAACAGGAGGAAAAAAGATTAAAACAAGAAATAACAAAAAGTATTATTTACATAATTTGTTTGTATTAAATGGTTAAAAATCGTTGAATTTCTATTTCAAAGTTCAAAACTTCTGTAGCAAAAATAAAATGATTTTTAAAAAATAACCCTGCACAAGAACCCACATTTATCACTTAAACATATGTTGCCTTTGAAAAAATAAACATTTTTTCTAACCCCATTATAGTTTATTTTAATACAGCCTGCGGTGTTATAATTTTCGATTCTAGCAGGAAAGCAGGGGAGGGATTCTGTAAACCAATTACAAATATCAGACATTTGAAAAGAAGCAACAATTTAATGATTATTTACATAACATGAATTAAACGGTTTGAAATAGTAAAAAAGGGGGAAAACACAATTGTTACCTTCATTACTATATTTTTCTGCTCTTATTTGTTTATGTTTGCTGCTAGAATAACAAAAAAAAACTTTTTATGTATGAAAGAATGTACTTATAGATACGAATTTTGCCATAGAGTTAAATAAAAGTTTAAGTGTTACAAAGTCATTACTATGGTCTCTCTGTTATGTAGAAAAATGTTTGATTATTATTATTATTGTAGTTGTTGTTTTTGTTGTTCTTTGTTATTTTAGTGCACGTGTAATGAAATGAAGTGAAGTTTCAAAACATTTATTTACACTGACTGGAGTGAGTGAGGAAGTAGTAAACGTCATAATACCTAAAAATGATCTTTAAGTTTCAAGTTCAGCATGTAATAGAAGCAATAGCAAAACTTAAGGGTTGATTTAATGGTGTGAAAGAATTTAATGAACATTTTTAGACTAGTTTTAAACAGTTTTTGAAATTAGTTTTAAGAAAATGGAAAAAAAAATTAATGAAGTCTTACAAGAAATATTCTAAAGACTTTTAGCATACAAGAAATCTTAAAGAAATTTTTATTAGCAAATTTGACTTTTTTACTTTTTCTGCATTTGTTTTAGTAAATAAAACATTTCTTAAGTAATTTTACAACACCTTATTAAGTACCTTTATCCCCATAAAGAAAAATTAGTTAAAATTTCTGTCCATCTTTGATTACAAAGATTAATTTTATTTCATTATATCCCTGGCTTCTGTTCTAGGCTTCCCGATCGTATTTTTGATGCGAATCACACGCTTTTAAATGAGTTAGAGTCTGAGCTTTTTGAGGATCTCTATATAACGTGCAACTCCATGTTTTAAGCGAATTTTGGACCAGTCTTGTGTTAAGACTTGAATATTATGTTGTAATGCAAGGTCTCCAACATTATATTTCCAGAAAGTGGTAAAATTTTACCGAAGTACTGGGAGGCAATGTTTATTTCAACCTAAATACATTTTTATATTCAGGCAAAAATATATTTGCGATTGTCTCTTCTGCCGACTAAACTTGTTTCCAGTTTTCCACGGCCCAGGTTTATAGCATTTTGGAAATTTATAAGGTTCATTAACTTTAGTTTAATGGCTAGTTTTAGTTCTTAGGTTTTTGTCGCAATAGCGCTATTTTTCTTAAGACATCGGGTTAGAGTACAAACACTAGCATTGCAGTTATTGATTTTAATAGGTTTTATTCAACATCTCTGTTTCTAAATATTCTAAATTGCTTATTCTTTAAAAATTCTTGGATCTTTTCACTTTTTTTATTTTTATTATTATTTTAATGTTATTGTTAAAATTTGAGATAGTTTCTGGTTCTTTGCGAATTTTTCTAAAAAAAAAATCTATCAAAAAACATATTTTTATTTTTTTTTTTTCTACTTCTGGATTTAATTAGGCTATTTCGTATTCAAATATTTTTAACAAATTCCAAAGAAGTTTATTTTTTACTCGACGTTCTTAGTTGAATTATATATTTTTAAGTTATTTCATTCGCGAATTTTAACAACAGATATTCGTGGTTGTGAAGTGAAGACTTTCATAATTTAAAGATTTTTTTATTTTTGAATGAGATAGTACGACTGTTCGAAGAAGATCAAAAGATAAAGAGAGTTCGTTTACCCAAAAATTTTTACTGTCCAGTAAAAACTTTTACTGGGTTTGCGTTCGCGTACCTAAAATCCAGTAAAGTGAGAAAAAATTTAGGGGGAAAAATCACTGTTAATAAACTGAGTATTTACAAATTTTACTGGTTTTATTTTTGCTTGAAAATCCAGCAATGAAAGAAAACTTTTCGAAAAATTAAAAAATTTGTATTTTTCTACTAAAAATACATTTATAATAAAATGAAAAATTAAGTTTTGTTCACTAAAGCGCAAATATCTCGATTATTTCTGTTGTTTTTTTTGTCGGTGTTTTATGTTTATTTGTTTGTAGTGGTTATTTTACTGGATTTTACAAAATTTCCGTTCGCGCGCTTTTTTTCTTTGTAAGTTTTTTGAGAGTAGAATTTTTAATTTACTCAGTAAATGCTCAGTTTACTGTAAAAATAAAAGAACGGACCTATAATAAAAAGAATTGATCTCAAATAAAGAATTCAAATAATTCAAATATTCAAATATTATATAAAAAGGAAGTTAATTAATCATTTCACCAATTATTCCATTAAATAAAATATAACATATAAAACTGACACTAGAACCGAGTCCGAAATATTTTCTGCTGGACGGGCACTTGTTTCGGAAGATAGATTATCGATTTTTATTTAAACGGATAATTAAGGCGCAGAATTCGTTCGTAGTGAAGTCGTAATGTCTACTCAATACTTCTTAAACTTGTCTAGGTAACAGGATATTCGTGGGATCGAAATATAGAAATATAGAAGAGATAACGATTACTGCAAAAGTTGCTTTATTGAGGATTTGCAACATTGTTTAGGTGACCATCCGGCACTGCGGGAACGCATGCTCAAGTACAGTTCTCTTACGAATGTAGATTTTATATAACTCGTACTCAAAGTTGTTTTTAAAAATAATTTTTTGAATTATATTTTTATTGATTTTTTATCAAAATCTTTTAAAAACTTGTCCCAATATTTATTTACACACAACACAAAAAGTTTACACACAAAGTTTATATGGACTGAAAAAGAGATAGCCGACCAGCTTGTCGATCTTTAAATCGACTAAGTGCGTTACAAACACTTATAGAAACGTATTCTATCCTCTATTAATTAGGACTTGGATTTTCCCAAATTTAATTTTTTTAAAGCAACTTGATATTGTTGTGTAGTTAAAAATAATTTATAAAATGTTTAATTCCTTCTAAATTGTACAGTTCTTTTCTAAATGGAATAACATAAAAAATGGAAAACTGAATACAAAATTTACTATAAAAAATAAATATATAAATATGGCTAATATATTTGATTTATTATTCAATTAATAAAAACTTGTTAGAAAAAAAAATTCATGTTAAAATTTTTAATTCTTTATTTGTTAATAATAAAGTAACGCAGCTATAGAAGCAAAATTTGAGCATGTTAATAATGTCATTATTTAACATATATTTTTTTTCACCAATATTTGTTGATTTTCTACGAGGATATGAAAGGATACAATTTTAAACGGACATATTTTTCAAAATTGTTTGTCCTGACGAATGAAAACAAAAAATTCCTTTAGATTCTACGATTGTTCTCTTCTTCTAATACCGATATTGCTAAATAAAATGATTTAGAAATAATAAAATGAATTTTTGGAAATATATCCTTAAAATATTGAGTCCTTTGAAAAGGAGAAAAGATCAGAAAATGAAAAACTGAGTAAATAAGTATTAATATATTGGGTCCAGAGTTTCATGTGTATATGTTCTTGTTCATGTGCAAAAAGTTCTGTCGCACGGTGTAGTTTTAAGAAATTTTAAATAAAATTGCAATCTATCACTTAAACTAATGTCTTTCTGTAATATAAAAACATATTTTTCAAATGTTCAAATTTTTTAATTACATAAAATATTTTGTACCTATATTTTAATTAAGTTATGTATTTTTCAAACTACTGATTCTTCAGTTTAAATATTAAAATATATAAATAAAACGTTTTTTATGGTTTATTTAAAATATATTGAGAATTTTGTACATCTATCTATAATCCCTATCATCACATAGGTATTCATAAAATTTTTTTCGCGTCTACTTAAACAAGTTTTTTTTAAAGCTCTTTTTTCATATATATTTTCCTTTTTTATTTTAATAGATATTCATTACCTATTAACTTTTTTAACATTCAAACATATTACTTTTTTTTTTTTTTGCAGAAGTCACTTTTGTTGTCATCCAAATATTTATATTCAACAAAAACAAAATGTTTCAGTGTCATATTTGTTAACGTATTTTTTCAATATAAAACTCTTGCAAATAACTTTATGTGAAAGTTATTTAAATATGCACCCTTCTGTTGAAATGTTACATATATTTATACACATTATACATTTATACACATATGATTTAACAATATTTTTTGTTAAAGGTATTATATTTTTAACTTTCTGCTTCAGTTTGATGATTACCAAAGCGTCAAAATTCAAAAATTCGATTTATTTACATAAACCAACACACACACTAGGGTGATCGATTATTCGACTTTTTGAAGAAACCGATTTTCGAATAGTTCGAATAATTGGAATTTTGAAAAAGTTGCAGTTTTTGAAATTTTGCAAAAGTAAATATTTCTATAAAAAAAACTATATTTCTCTAAAGAAAAACTCAACAAATCTTATAATATTTAAATTAAAATTTAGTAAATATTAAGAAACAAATTTTAATTAAGGTAAGAAAATAATCATCAAAAATTAAACTTACATGCCTATTCACAGAAAATATTGTGACTTAAAAATAGTCATAATACACAAATTCAAAGCAAAAACTTTGCTTTCCTGGTAAGCTAGCAGGTATAATTGGAAACAAAAATAAACTACTTATTTTTTGCCTGAATAACTAGTTATTTTTGTTCGACTTGTCCACAAATTCATGTAGTTATTTTTTGACTCTAGGGGTACTAAAAAATATGTACCCAAACGAAAACAAAAATAAAAAAAAATAAAAATTTTGCCTTCGGTGAGACTCGAACTTGGACACAAACTAACCATTAGTTTTTACTGACTAACGTCTTACTCAGTACACCATCTCGCACATAGCAGTCTAAGCGACAAAAACTCTATTTAGTTTAAAATATCTTTTTAGACATTTTGTTATAAAAAACTAACAGCTTCAGAATGGGGTTGAACCAACAACCTTCTGGTTGTTAATCCGACGCTCTAGCCAACTCATCCACGTGATTGCAGTATTACTGTGCTATTATACTATTGAGTACTTATTAATGTAATACAGAGTAGGCAAATAATAATGACGCCTCATTACCAAGAAACTACTTTAATAAGTAGTTGTTATTACCGAAAACCAAAAAGTTTTTGCTGGGTTGCGACTATTGTCTTAAAGTATTCACAAACAAAAACTTAATAATTTTTAGTTTTCAATATTAAAACCTAATATGTAGACATTCATAAGAGTTGTGACTATCATCATAAGATATTTTAATTGAAAATAAAAACTAATGAAATATAAAAAAATCTATGGAATATGGAGTTATGACCGAGTCACATGACTAATCATATTTTTTAGTCATGACAAAATTGTGATATTTTTAAGACTTTCTCTATGAATAATAGGGTTTTTCACGGGAAATCCTGGAACGCAAAATTCCGCAAAATTTCCAATTCCGTAATACCGAGAAATCATGCGGGAACTCCCGAGATTTGTTATGTATGCAAAATGTTTATATTTTCTAACTCATGTATGGTTATTTAGTAAGGAAATATATATTGATATTTTTTCACATAGATTAATAAGTAGATATTAATGTTGGAGAAAAAAAACCTCAATTGTCAAAAACCTAATTCATGCAACAAAAAAATACATGTAGTCATATATATTTTGTTCTTGTGTTTTGAAAAAAGTGTCTCTCACACACACTTCTAGTTATATTCTATGGCATAGAATACAACTATAAGTTTATAAAAGAAGCACTTGAAACTAAATTTAAAAAAAATTACTCATTTTTTTCAAAACACAAAAACGAAATGCATGTGATGACATGTATTTTGTTGTAGCATGAATTAGGTTTTTGACAATTGGTTTCAGAGTCCTTCATGTAATTTTGTACAATAGATGAAAAATAAAAAATAAATTTTGTTTATAGAAATATATTAAAAAGAAAAAAATATTCTGTATTGTGGTCAAAAATATAGGATTATTAAGAAGTAAAATTCGACATTTGAAAAATATATTTATTAAACGATTTGAAGGTGTAATTTAATTTTGAGATCAAGTTTTCCTTAGCTATAGATTAATAGTGTAGCATAAAAATAGAAGTAACTTAATTATATTTTTGTATGAGAAAAACCATTATTCATAGAAATGGGTTATAAACCTGGAAAGAATAGAGCTTCGACTTTCAAATAAGTTTTTATAATTAGAATAAAAGGTGTTCATTTAATTTTCAAAATGTCTATATTTCAAAATGAACTGAATTATTTTATCGTTTTATGATTAATTAGTTTATTTTAACATTTTTAACCTTCGTTTAATTAAATTATCTCATGAATATAAAGTTCTTAATTATTTATTTTTGGCAATTTACAAATCAATCCCAATTTTCCCCAGAGCTAAAAAAAACCTGGAGAGGAAAAGCTCCAACAGGCATGTAAGTTTTATATAATATGTACAGCAACTATAGCTAAAAGCGTGTCACAATTTCTTCGAGGTCGATTTTGCAGGTAGGCCTCAAATACTACTCCTTTAAAAAATTAAGTAAACTATTAATACAAATCGTAACATCAAAATTTTTTAATTTGAATTTTTGATGGAATATACTTTAATTTTCCAAACTACATATATCTCAAAAAATAGCGATTATATTAACGAAAATCAAAACAGCGTATCAACAAGAGCACGATTTTTATAACTCAAAAGAACGTTACATCACATTTGTTAAAAAAAAATTAAACACAATATTTTTTTTAACGAATTTAGATTTATAAATTACTAAGCTATTATAATTTTGGAAAAAGGTTATGTTATAAAATTATTTTTTTAGTAAAATAAATTTCTCTTTTTACAGAAAATAATAACATTTTTAACCTTCGTTTAATTAAATTATCTCATGAATATAAAGTTTTTAATTATATATTTTTGGCAATTTACAAATCAATCCCAATTTTCCCCAGAGCTAAAAAAAAACCTGGAGAGGAAAAGCTCTAATGAACACGCATGTAAGTTTTATATAATATGTACAGCAACTATAGCTAAAAGCGTATCACAATTTCTTCGAGATCGATTTTGCAGGTAGGCCTCAAATACTACTCCTTTAAAAAATTAAGTAAACTATTAATACAAATCGTAACATCAAAATTTTTAAATTTGAATTTTTGATGGAATATACTTTAATTTTCCAAACTACATATATCTCAAAAAATAGCGATTATATTAACGAAAATCAAAGCAGCGTATCAACAAGAGCACGATTTTTATAACTCAAAAGAACGTTACATCACATTTGTTAAAAAAAAATTAAACAAAATATTTTTTTTAACGAATTTAGATTTATAAATTACTAAGGATATAAAAGCTATTATAATTTTGGAAAAAGGTTATGTTATAAAATTATTTTTTTAGTAAAATAAATTTCTCTTTTTACAGAAAATAATGATATAATTAGAAAAATTACCATAAAAATGAAAAAATTCAGACTTCACTACTACTTCATTTGCTACCAAGAAAACATCACAATATTGTTAATGAAAATTTTTGCTAAAATTTGTATGCATGTTACATCTTTTTGGTTTCAGAAAATACACGTTAAAAAACGTAATCTACATAAGTTGAAAAATATTTAACACACATAAAAATATACCTTTCGAATATGTTATGCAATATTAAGGATCTAAAAACTCAAAAATGTTGTTTGTAGCGTAATTAATTCTGATTTTGGTAATCAAATATTGAATTAATAAAAATCCTAAAATATTTAAATTGTTTGTCAAAATGTCACCGGTGTTACAAGGGAAAAACTAAATCCATTGATATGCGTATTTGAATCAACGTAATTATTACTTTAATATTTGTTTAAATTTATAAAATTAATTTCAATTTATCGTTAAACTACATTTATAAAACATTACAAGAAATTAAGTTTATGAATATTAATCAGTTAACAATTTTTTTCTAAATTTCCATTCAAATATTTAGTATTTAGTACATGTTTTTTGAAATAAAATGTTATTTTTTAACCGTTTTTCTCTTTGTGCTAAAAAAAAAACCGGTATATTCTATATTCGAAAAGTTAACATTTTGGAAAAAACCAACAGTACTTGAACCGGAAAAAAATCGGTTGGAAAATCGAGTAAAGTCAGAGTAAAGTCACATTCGAAAACACTCAAATTTTACTCTATTAAAACAAACACGCATATTTATAAATACTCAACGTTACATACATACATTTTTAAATTTATGTATGTATAGTATGTTTGTAGTGGAAAGTTTACACAACCGTGAAATGTGTTTTTCGGTTTTACGCCTCAACAAAAAAAGCTTATTTATTTGTGTGTGGGTGTGTATTTGATTATGGATATGATTTTCTCCCTTTTTTAAAGAGAACTACATCTAAATGTCTATTTGCCGTCTGTCTCAGTGTCAGTCTATCAGTCTACCAGTTATATCCTGCTGTGTTTTTACTTTTTAGTTCTTTTACTCTTTCCACTAGAATAATTTGCCAGCATCATGTAATTAACACATTACTTGAGCAAAATATTCATGGCTCTTTTATGCCTTAAACAATTATACGTATGTACTTACTTGTATATGTATACAATAACACACACACGTAAAGAACATAATTTATTTAGAAAATTAACTTGGTTTGATAATTATTTGGAAAAAAGAGGTGGTCAAACTTAAATGGTTGTCACAAGGTTACTTGTTATCTGCACAAATAGGATAAGTTTAAAAATTATCGCCATTTAATTTTGCAGAAATCGCATTCATAGTTTTCAAATGACACTTACCTTAATGTAAAAATTAACGTAAAATTTTCTTCTCAAAAGGTGGCCATCAACGCTAAGTACACAATATTTTTACAGAAGATATAGCTTGATATAACGCGTATTTCTGTATCATTAACTCAAAGTTCTTGAAGTATATGAGTGATATAATTTATTATCAAAAATTAAAATATACGGAAAAGATAGTTTGTTTGAAATAAATTAATTTGTGGCCAGTCAATCACAGTGGATTTTTTTCTTATTTTTTTTTAATTTTTTAGTCATATTAAAGTCAGTAACCTTTGATAATAAATTAACAAATATTGCGCCAACAATCTTAAAAATATTTTACAATATTATGTTCACTATGAGTTAAATCCCTTCGCAGATTGTTCTATAATCCATCACTGAAATTGACGTTTAATGTTTATTTTATTACAAAAGCTAAAATTACTTTAAACATTTATGAAGTTTAGAGGAATGTAAGTAATCATATCATTTTGTAACAGCTCTGTATGTAATAACTATTGTAAAACTTGCAAGTTTTAGTCAGAATTTACAGGAAAATGTTCTATGCTAAGAATTTATGTGTATTTTGTTGCTTTTCTGACAATTTTTGACTAATTCTGACTAAAACCTGTAAATTTGACTAGTACTCGAACAGAGTTAATGAAAAAATAAAATATTCTTTTAAATAATTTTGTTCAATTAAAAAATTATATATGAAAAAGAATATTTTTATTAAAAATCAAAACCCGATCTAATAATCTCGAATAAAATTTGCTGAGATTAGAAGGTGATAATTGTGAATTATGTGTAAAACAAATTTATATCAATGTTATCTTATCCCCTGATTATCCGTACACTTTTGAAAATTTAATTCTCAGTGATTAAAACTCAATGACTAAAACTTTAAGCGCGGCGATAAAGTGAGCAAAAAAGGTGTATGCCATTTAAAATTAATTTTTCATTATCATTCATATACAGAATATAATATTTATGAAACAAGGTTTTAGAAAAAATGTGTAAATATATTGATTTATATGATGTATAAATGACTTTGATAGAACTGTGGAATGACTTTGATGGAACAGGCTAATTTCAAAGTTTATAGGGAAAAGTCATCGGAACCACAAAGATTTTGTTAAACTACTTTATTAATTATTTTTAAAATATCAGTGTTAAACAAGAAAAAAGTGTTAGCAGCATTTAATAAAATATACTGCAAAGGCATAAGGCATAATTTCGTCAGTACTATTGAGAACCTGGTGAATTTGTTTTAAATAAATTTTTAGCTGAGATTACAATGAAAATCAGAATGAAAAAGAAATATATTCACACCAATTTTCATTTCAATCGTTTCAAATAAAATTGATTTACAAAAAAATTAAGAAAAGATATTTACTAAGCATTCGCTTGAATCTAAGTTTGTTTATACCGAGCGACTAAATCGTCCAAAAAAAAAAAATTATGCTTAATTGTTCTTCAGCAGCAAATGACAATGCTAAATTATTTTGTAAAGAAAAATTTATGTTTTTAGTTCAAATGACAACTTATAAACAATTTTTCTTCAGCATTATTTGTAATATTGGGACATAAATTAAAAATA
Organism: Protocalliphora azurea; assembly: GCA_932274085.1. Taxonomy (NCBI): domain Eukaryota; kingdom Metazoa; phylum Arthropoda; class Insecta; order Diptera; family Calliphoridae; genus Protocalliphora; species Protocalliphora azurea. The sequence continues at coordinate 71,015,640 of OW026523.1, read as the reverse complement.
GCGCTTACATTTTAAAACTGATAACAAATACCGTCAAATTAACTAGAAATTATTTCCAAAAATCAGAAAATATTGAATTAAAAAATACTCTAAAAAAAAGTGCTAAAAAGCATTTAGTATATTTTTATACATTTTCAATGCATTTTAGGCTTTTCAAATACTGAAATTGCTAAAATGACAACACTGTAAAAAATTGTCATTTTCGGATTTGACGTCCCCGATTTCAATGGAACTTACTGCAGACATGGGCTATTGGAATGCTTCTTAAATTATAAACTTTTACACACATGGCCTTTACTGGTCCAAAAATATGACCTTTTGAAAAACGAAAAAAGCTAAAAGCTTCACAAAGCTGTACTTGTTTAATTGATAATAACAAATCAAAATATGCACATTATATCTCAAAAACGGTATTTTAAAAATTCTTAAAAAATCCAAGATTGAGAACATCTTTTAAAAATTTACTTCTTTTATTGAAATCGTCACCGTGTGGTTATAAAAGTCGTCCATCAGAAAATATTTTTTGTTTGTTTTCACCAAAGCACATTAATAGGAAACGTTACAAACGAAACAGAATTTATTAACATATGACATCAAATTGCATCTTCATGGAGGGGAGCATATACAGTGAACAAAAAGTAGAAGAAATATTAAAGTAGCTAAAATTTTTGCTTAATAATGATAGAGCCATAACATATGAAGTAATATCTATATCTGGAAAACAGTTCTCTTATACAACTCTGGTTCATTTTAATTAGATTTTTATAATTTTGAATTTTTGAAAAACTGTAACTAATAATGATAAAGACCGTGGACTACAAAACTTTGCAATTTGATTGCTTATGGTGTTACTAATACAATATTATTACCCATTTTGCTAAAAACAAAGCCATGTTCGAAATTATTTTAACATTAACTCAGTTTCATTGATTTTAAAATGTTTGTGTTTTCGCCCATATACTTAAATAAAAATTATTAATGTTTGATTATGATTGTATGGTTAAGCTTACTGCTGTTATCGTTTACTAAATATCGACAATTTCATGAAAAGACGTCCAAAATTTTATAGAGTGTTTTTCGATTATCGTACAATATTGTATGATAATCGAATGATTTGTATGATTGTTTTTTTTTTTTTTTTAATACATTCTAATGTAATAATAATTTCAATAATATCAAATCCACAAAGACTTCCTAGTGACATTTATATTTAAAATTTAAATAATTTTGTTTTTGTTTTTTAAAAAGCTAGTTAAAATAGCAAGTTTTCGCAAAACTGAAAACTGAAGTCCATAAGTGGTTTAATTCAATTCGTGTAAACAAATTTGTGTGGAAATCATCAGATAAAAAAAGGATTTTTCGGACGTTATTTCATGTAATTGGCGATATATTTTTTTAATAATAAGTTAAATTTTTTTTTATTTTTAGGTTAAATTTTGAAATTTTAAAGACATATTTTCAAAGAATAAGAGCATGAAAATCCGCCAACTAACTATGACCTTGAACTCTCAATATTACTATATTAGCAAGTATTTTCTAGGCCAAGGTTTCTCAATTGGGGTCCATAGCAACATCCCAGGGGGTCCGAGAGAGAGACCGAAAATGTCTATGGAATTATTATACTGATATATATATATATATATTTTTTTTTAATTTTCGGCATATATAATTATGCCAATGTTGGATTCTACAATTGCCTTTCATTTCTAGTTCTATGCTAATAGCAAAATCAAAAAACACACAAAATTATTGAACTTTTAATTGAGCTTTGTTTTAATGTTTTTGTGGATATAATGTTAGACAACTACACAAAAGAAAGTCATAAGAACCCATCATAAGAACCACTCTGAAAAAAAAGGAATTGATGGCTTGCAGTAAAATGAAACGACTGATGTTACTAATTTAAGCTAATTTTTATTTTATTGCAGAAAGTGAAATAAAGGAAGAATTATTGTTCACTAAACATTTGCCTAGGACTTTCAAAGGTGTACAGATGTAGCCGCATTAATAGGGTAGCCAGTTCCTATGGAACCATCTCTTGATAAAACTAAATAGAATTATCCATCAATCAATTTTGTTCATAACGAAATTGTTTCTCTATTAATTTGACATGATAGATGCTGAATATAGGCGAAGATATGTATGTAAATCTCAATCTCAAACTGCCCACAAAGATTCATTCTCGATTCATCTTGTAGCTTGTAGCTCGATTCATCTTTATGCTTCACGAACACTTTTAGCAATTTTTGCTTTTTCGCTGACCCCTTGGCATATTTTGATTCTTAGTATAATAGAAAATAAAAATAGTAACAACTCAAAATATATTTATTTTAAATAAAATTGCATTACCAAGAAAAATTAAAGAAATGTTACACATAAAAGCACTTATTGAATCAAATTCTGTTAACATACTAATTTAATTGTCTGCTTTGCAGTTTAATGTTAAGCAAAGTAATGTATAAAAGTTGTTCTCTATACATTTTTTATAAAGATCTTCATTTTTGTATAAAAGGAAAATGCCTACTTCTGTCTTTAATTCGGACATCGGTTTGAAGTAATAATTTCTAATGTGCTGCATTTAATTCGGCTTTAAGAATCCTATTTTTTTAGACACTAGTTTTTTATAAAATTTACTATGTCTATAGTAGTTTGAAGAGCACTTTTAAATATATCAGGTAAGGTTTTCGCACTGAAAAAACTAGCTTTTTGCCAGCCTATCCAAAATGTTAACTTTGTTTTGTCTTTTAAATCCCACAAAACAAATCTAAAATTAATATTCCCACAGGAGGTTGAACACCACTGTATCTAAATACTTCGTAATCACTATTCATAAGTTTGTGTTTTTTATTTAAATTCCAGTTTAATCCTTACTAATCGCACTTACACTAGATGCGAAAATAATACACCAAAGGGATATGATAAGAAACGTGCAGGTTTTCTACTTTGACTTAAGCATTTACCAAGTAGAATTATTTAATAAACGTCTGTCTAATTGTCTTAAACAGGTTTGTGAGTTTTGGAAGTGTTAGAAGTACGTGTTTGTGTTGTTGAAAAATAAATAATTAAAAATTGTCTCCTTATTAATAACATTAAGTGAATATTTACAATCGAATAAACGTTTGTAGTCATTTGATAAGTTTAATTATTTTTCGGTTAGGTTGATTTTAATAATTTTTATTTAAAGAGAAATTTTGTATTTAATAAATTTTTTTGTTGCTAATCCTAATATTGAAATAGTGTCTTTAAATTATGTGACAACAAAAAATTACGTTATACATATAATTTACATATATTTATACCCTACACGAATATAGGCTGTTGGGGTATTATACGTCTGTGCTGATGTTTGTAACGCACAGAAAAAATCATCCAACACCCACCTTAAAGCATATCAATCGACTCAGATCCACTTTTTGGGTTTATCTAACGATGTTCGCCTGGCTGGCTGGACGGTTGGCTGGCATCTATGTAAACCTTGTGTACAAAGTACAGGTCGCAATTTTAAAGATAATTCAATGAAATTTTGCACGTAGGACTTTCATGACATAAGAACGAAGCCTATTGAAATTAGTTATGATCGTTCCATTATTTCACTTCGCTCCCATACAAATGTCCTCCCTGAATAGAGGTTTAATGATCATAAATGCCTTAAATATATTTTATATTTTAATGAAATTCTGTGTAGGGAAGTTTTGTATAAGTACAAATCTTTGTATCAAATTTCATAATTGACATACACAATGATTTGGGGTATCATATATTCGATCTTGACCGCTATATCTTTCTTACTTTTTTTAAATAATGATTTAATCCTTAAATTTTTTTCTTTTTTTACCTTAAAAAAGTATTTTATTGCAGTAAAAATATTTTGTTTAAAACTTTTGCTTTAATATTGTTTCTATTTATGAAATTTACCTCAAATTTTAATAATTTTTATTTATCAAACAAATATTCATTACTAACCCAGTGCCCGGTGCATTGATGAGACCATTACAATTATTTTAGTACTTGAAATATTTACATAACTTTACCACCACCGTTTTTTTCCTTCATGAGCCTTTTTCATAAAAGAGCTACTCTTTTTTTCTTTTGTTTTTATAACATAAAAAATATTATCCTTTAGATTTCGTTCGTTCGACATATAAATAAATAATAAATTGAAACTTAACTATGAATAGAACCTGTCTGTTTTACATGTTATATGTACTTAAATACACATACATACGAGCAGAAGTATCTGCATGCTACTGACTAACGAATTGACTAACTAGTTGACTAACTGACTATTTGACTGTATGAATGAATGACATGAATGGTTAAAGTGCATTGACTTAACCGGCAAACTTTACTAGTATTGACTGCTGTTGAAACAAGGCTCATTCAGTTAACAACAATATTGTTTTCATTTTTTTTTTTTTTTTTTTATTTTGTATCGCATTGGCAAACGTACGTTGACATGAATTTTTACAAAGTCATATTATGAAATCATTACTCTTAAATGGACTTTGTGGTTCAATAAACTGTCTCTTATAAATTATTTAAAGTTTTTTTACCAGGAATTAAGTAACTACTTAAAAAACAAATATTGGTAAAAAATATCCACATTTCAAATTTGGAATTGATAATGATTCCAATCATATACTTAATTAATAGTGAGTTAGTACTTACGGTTTTTCTGCTTTCTCTGCATCAATATCAAGTTTACGCATTGGTGGACTGCTAATCAACTGAGGACTATACACCTTGGGAGGACTTGTAACTCTAGGTGGGCTATGCATAGATGGTGGACTCTTCAGATGTGGTGGACTACGCATTATAGGTGGCGAAGGCATGGCTGGAGGACTATCTCCTTCTTGAGGACTTTGAACACGTGCCTCACTTATGGAAGCTGGTGGCGAGGTGGTCACTACAGGTTGACTCTTCAGAGATGGCGAAGGACTAGGTTTTGAAGTGTGTGAGCGTATCGAACCGGGAGGACTACGTATCGATTTAATCGAATGAGGTGGAGAAGTTATAACTTCAGCTTTAATAGACTGAGATGCTGATACAATAGAAGCAGCTGTGGAAGCTACAGAAGCAGCAGCTATGCTATTAGCTCTGGAACCCATACTACCACCAGCTCCTCCACGTATACTGCCGGTACGACTGGCAGTACGACTACCGCTACGACTGCCACTTCGACTAACGCTACGACTAGGAACACGACTACCACCAGCACCAACACTCGCTGCTCCAGTGCTAGTAACGCTACTTTTTCGTTTGGGCGAACCTGAGACTGTAGGTGTGGCCTGCGACAATTGGGATACTTGAGATGTGGGCGTACCAGGCAAAGAGGATTTTTTCCCAACTTCTTGTTCATCTAATTGCAAAGGTAGTGGTATATGTTCGGATGATAATTCATCTAAATCCAAAGGTTTAGTTTCCGACACTGGAGTTTTGACATCCTCATCATCTTCTGGATTATCCTCAAGACCAGCTGGTGGTGGTATATTAGCCAACATAAGTTCAGGATCCTCCTCCTCATCTTCAGGTTGATGGGGGAGTATAGAGGAAGCTGAATAACCATTGCTGGGCGGTGTTGTAATTGTTGTAGAATCATCTTCTTTAGAAGATTTTGTTTCTTCACCTTCCAAGGCTTGTTTGGCCGCTTCTTTTAAAACTTCTTGTACCAAATCCATAGTAGGAATATCTCCAGTTCCCGATATATCTATTTCTTGATCCTGTTTTTCTTCAACCTCTTCATCTTCTTCTTCAGCTTGATCAAATTCAGGTGGTGGTGTAGGCGGCTGTTCCTCATCTACGGTATCACATTCGGGCGGTGGTGGTGGAGTCGAAGGCATTATATTTGTTGCATGTCTGGGTACGGGTGGTGGAGAGTTTGGTTGTGACTGATCACTTTCGGAGGGTGGAGTTAAGGGTGGTATTTGCGAAACATGTTGTGGTGGTGGTGAAACTATTTTTTGTATTGAAGTTAATTCGGGACAAGGTGGTGGTGTTACTGGTGGTGAAGGCGAAGTAGATGGTGTGCGTCCCTGCATAGGTTGTGGTAAATTATTATCATCGTCATCATCAGTATTTTGTTGATAAGATAAGTGGGATGGTAGCGGTGGCAAAGGTGGAGGAGGTGAGTCGTTATCATCATCATCATCATCATCATCATCGTCATCTTTACCAGATTCCTCATCTTTATCATCCTTAGTTTCATTTTCTTTAGCATCTGGTTCACTGTCTCCAGGTTCTTCATCTGGTGTTTCTTCCACATCTGCCTCCACACCATCTTCTGCTTCATCGTCCTCGTCTTCTTCATCTTCGGTTTCCAGCGGTGGTGAAGCTGGTTGCATTTGTTTGCGATTCATTTGTGCAGGTGGTGTTATGGGTGGTGGTGGCATCATTTCCAATACCGACGATGTAGGTGATGGAGGTGGAGAGGGTAAAACTGTGTTTTGTGGTGGCGGTGTAGGTGGCAAATCATCATGTTCATTTAGTGTTGGTAAAGTTTGTGGTTGCTGCACCGAAGCCATTATTGGCGGCGGTGGGGGTGGTGGTATACTGGCATAATCCAACTCATCTACCAAAGGTAGAGGTGGAGCCGTTGGTGCTGTATTATCCACTTCTTCTATATCAGAATCTATGCCTTGAGCAAAATCCATATAGAAATTATCACGAGAATCACTTGAACCGCGCCTTAATTTTAAGGATAGATCTGGAGAACTATCCATATTGCCTTAAATTTTAAATTGTCAACTTTTTGTTGTTTTTTTAGTTTTTTATTGCTTATTAAAGTTTTATAGAAAATAAATTTTGTTTTCTTTTGTAAAGTTCCATATATATTTTTTATGATTTCTTTTTTATTTTACCAAACTTTCTCTTTCTCTCGAAATAAAATTATTTTTCTGTAAGTAAGAATAAGAAACCAGCACATATTTTAAGAAACACATTAGAAATGTTGTTATTTTTTGCTTATGATCACATTTATTTTATTTATTGCACTTTCTTACTCGCATGCACTTGCTGTATACTTATTAAATACGGTGGGACTTAGATAGTAAAATGTTACAGAATATGTATTATAATAACTGCTTTAGATATAATAGACTAAATCTTATGACGTTTTATAAAAAAAAAAAAAAAAAAAAAAACATGTTCAAGATGAAATTCAAAATTTTTATTTTTATTAATTTCATTCAAAATTAATAATATTTAAATCACGTTTTTATTCATACAATCCCATAGTGTTTCTTATTTTTCACATTTTCACTTAATGTCCCGTTTTTTGAAAACATTCTTTGTTTAAGTATTTTTTATTATTATAAAATACAACATTTGTTATTTATTTGTAATGTGCGTATATTTGTGCTCTTATGTTTATAAGGATTTTACGCATTATATTTATGCGCTTTTTTCTTCTTTTTTTTTGTTTAGTTCGTAGTTTTTATGTCTAGCTTTTTTTGCTTAACATTTAAATGCGGAACACATTTCATTTTTACTCTATATTTCTTTCTATCCTCAAAGGACTAAAGGGGAAAAAGGACATTAACAACCCTCTTGTTTAGCATAATAATATTAAAAAAGAATCAACACAGTAACAACAGCATATATGAATGTATATGTAGTAACTATGTAATTCTTATACTTTTAGTCTACATTGAGGTCACATGTAATATTGGCTTCATCTCCATCTAGCAGAACTAAGTGGATTTTTTTCATTTTACTGAGAAAAACAAAATAACTAGTAGTTTGTCTGAATTTTAATAGGCTTTAGGTATCATAAAGACCAGACAAAAAGTCCTTAACAATAAATCTTTTAATTTTTAAGAAACAAGTACTTAAACGGAAATGTATACAAGTTTACTTGTAAAATTTGAAATAAAAAAATAGGCAAACATAAAATACTTAAACTTTAGTGCTTTTTGAATTTAGGATACATAAATACTACTCAATTCTAAATCTAGGACAAAAGACAAATCAAGTTTAAAAAGAGAGCATAAAATTTGATTGTGGCTCCTTTATAAAATCTATTATCGTCTATATTTTAAATGTCACCGCCATTATTAATTTGTATTGTTATTATTCGTTTCCTTTAAAAGCTTTCAAAAGAAATCAGGATAAGGAGCTAAACTCGTTATGTATTTTCTTTTAAGAAGTTTTTATGAGATGGTTTAAGATTAAAATATATTCACTATTTTCAAAAGGGTTTGAAAAAAAGCATAAGAAAAATATTTTATCGTGGACTCTGGAAATATTAAAGGTAATCTTTTTAAATAATATTTTTTATTGAAAAACAATTTTTCATAAGATTTATTAACTGAAGTCTGAAATCTGAAATTGCATTAAAAATTCATACAAATTTGCTAAATGATTTTTAACACTTTTTTTCAATATTTTTAATTTAATACTTTTAAATTTTTTGAACGAATTTCGTAGTAAATTTGACAATATTAGTTGTCACTTTTACAAAATTTATTTTTATTTTAATTCCCAGTATATATTAAAAATAATTCTGAATAAAATTTGTTTATAAGTTGTTATTTCAATTCAATTTTACAAGAAACAAGGGCAACGAAAATATGAATTTTCGTTTGCTGCTGTAGAACAATTTATCATATTTTTTTGGACGATTTAGCACTTTTCCAATTACATCTGCTGGCAACACTGCTGGAAAGTATTTTGATTTGATTTCTTTCATAGATTACAAAAACAAAGCTAAGCTTAGCCAACCACCAACCGCAAAGATGACAATAATCTCAGCATGAATTTTAGCATTAAATTAATTTTGGCCATAAATATATGTTATCTCGTTTGTGGTATTAAAATTTACTGATTTTACCATTTTAGCCTCCGTAAAAAATATTTTTTTTTTCGTTTTGACGAAAAACTTTGCAAATTGGTCTTATACTTTTTAATTTCTCTAAGATTAAAAAAGTATTCCTTTATTAGGAAAAGGGAATATGAATGGATACAAACTTCGATGTTTTGTTTTTCTCTTTCATAATATAAAACAAAAACAAATCAATGCAATTGAAATAAGGATTGCTAAAATACAATTTTTGTATGTGAACGCAAAAGCAAGTTCAAAAGAGAAAAATATAAATTTCAGAAATAAAAAAGTCTGTGTGTGAACGCCGACTTACTCGTTTAGTCCGAATACTTATCGCTCATTTACATCAAGAATGTCATAACTCAAAAAAACTAGTTTTGCAGAAATCGCATTCAAAGTTTTAATGCCGTTTACCTTAGTAGAAACATTAACGTCAAATTCAAACGTTGCCTATAAAAGATAAGTACACGATATTTATGCAGAAGATAAAGCTTTATATAACGCGTGTTTTTACATCATGATGTTCATGATGATATGACGAGAGTTTACATCATTATAATCTTAAATAATTTGTTAAAACTAAATTACTGTGTTACAGATAAAAATCACTCGAAAAATTACATAGTGTACGTAATAGGCATCCTTGAGAACATTATAAGCAGGGAAAGTTTTTCAAGCTTTTATTTTGAAAGTATTTTAGAAAAAATTAATTTTTTCAAATCTTTGCATAAGTTTGCATGTACAAAAATTGGTTTCCTTAGCAAAAACATATTTTTTTACATTTTTTGGAAATTAATTAAATCAGTTAATTAAATAAGTTTTTATATATACATATATTTTTTTTAATACTTCGTACATAGTTGCAGACAAAAAAAATCAGACGTATCAAATATAACTATCAAAATTATTTACTTATATTTTCAATATATTTTAAATCGAAATCTGTCAAAATTTTAAAGTTAGAAAAATGCATATTTATATAAGAAAACATGTGAACGTGGTTTTCTATGCATATTCATGGCACTTTTGCATATTTCTGTGCATATAATCCATTTTTTTTTTTTTTTCAAGCACATATTTTTTTCGTGTATATTTAAACTTGCCCTTATTGTTTTTATTCGATTTTATCTCTAATTTATCATACAATTTTATTTTTGCCCCAGAAATTGTTTCAAATAAGATATAAATTTGCAAATGTTAAATAAAAAAAAATATTTTAATATAAGTAGTTAAAAAGATACGTTCTTCTGAAAATTTAAAATTGATATAAAATTTAGAAAGTTACGAAATATTTTATGAAGGAACTACCTTAAAAATACTTTTTTCAGAGCGTATTTCAGATTTGTTTATGTGATGTTCTCAAGAAGATCCATATTAAGTCATTTTTCGAGTAAAAATTAAGAATTATGCTCGTATTTATTATATATTTATATTTATATATTATATATTTATACTCGTGTATATTACATTAAACTACATTAAAAAAAAGACCTAATTAATATTTATTTCCTCTAGGTCACCAATTTACCAGTATTTATTTGAAAAACTGGGTGTGTCAATACTAATCCTTTAAATTACTTTTTTCTCCGAAAAATATTAATTTATTTAAATTTCCTCCTAGACTATTGAAATGAATATTTCGCAAAACAATTTTCTTTCATAGATGGCTCTAACAAAAAAAAAAAAAAAAAAAACAGTTCATATTATAAAAATGTTTCGTTTGAAATTAAAAGAAATACAAGAAGAAAAAAAAAACAATTTCAATTTGCACTTTTAAAAATTATAGTATATGTGATCACTTCAATACCAGTTTTACATTTATCCAGAATGTGGAAAAATGTTTTTCTACTTTTTGTCTTTCATTTTAATGACAGGATGTAGTAATGGAACGTAAAACTGAAAGCGATAGTGTTAGTAGGTGTAAAGGTAAACCTGAACAAAACCAACAATAAAAACTCCTAACAACTAGCAACAATCCCAACACACATTCATACATACCTATAAAAATCATTAAGTTTCTATATGTATGTAAGTAAGTATAAATGTGTATAAAGGAGTCTGTTTAAATATCGAAGTTGATATTGCAAAATTATTCTTTATATCAGAATAAAACGTATTAAGGGCAATAAAGAACATACATGTTACAAATTGTGTGTATTGGTATATTTAACCACACATACATCAATGATATACTATATATTGTATGTTTGTATATTTAGGTATGGCTAAACAGCAGCATCAATTACTATAAAATACGAGTTTCCACGAAAACTTTATACTGTACATAAGTACATACTATATAGTATATTTTGTATATACATTTTTTTGCAAATATACTATATAAATAATATATGTATGCTATATGCAGCTGGCGATGCTGGGTCAGGTTGAGTTTACCACCAACAAATTCCTATCAAGCTTCCAACTACAGCCAGGCTGTGCCAGTCAGTCAAGATGTCAACCAAGCAACCAAACATATAGTCAACCAGTCATCAATCCAGCTAGCTAGCCAGCTCCTCTCTACGATTCGTTTCTTTTCGGGACAATTGTAACACAGAGTCAAACAAATACACACACGCACACTTTCAATTATCCGGCACGTTGGTATATATACCAAATTTACGCAGGAAGTATTTTTTCCTTGTTCACTTCTTTTCGTTTAAAACTTTTTATCATATTTAAAAAGCGGAAGTTACACTTTTCATTATTTACAACATTATTTAATATGTGTAATACCGTTTAATATTTCATTATTTTTTATTGAAAGGATTAAGAAATCCTTAATAAGGAAACATTTGAATTTTTGCTTGTTTTTAAACCGTTTTTTTTCTTAAAATATATAATATATTTATTTTTTAATTTCAACAACCGTAAATTTTCAACGTTCTTTTCGTGTCGACACTCAAAAACAGAATAACTGTAATAGTTGTGCTCAATTTTTCATAACATAGATTTTTCTTCCCAGATTCCCACAACATATTTCCAGTTACATATGTATTTTGCAAATTTATTGTGTCGCTCTTTTGGTTTGTTGTGCCGCTCTTGGCTCTTATCACAAGTTCTCTCTGTTTTTATTTATTACTCAAAGCAAGAATCAAGAATAAACATAAATACGACAAAACTGTAAACAGTGGTAGCAAATGTAAAAAGCGGAAGTGGAAATATAAGAGAGCTTTATTACGATTCATATTTGAGTTAGTTTGTGTGGTGTTGACTGGATAAAGGTGTAAATTTATTAAAGGGCCTTTTTATTTTCTAGGAGTAGATATATAGTCTATCGAATGAGTAATACTTTTTCAGTTGAACTAGAGTCCACCCATATTCTATGAATTTTATTTAAATGAGTTCTTAACTGGATTGTGCTATTATTGCCAAAGTTGGAAAACAAAAAATTCAAAAATATACCAATTCGACTTAACATGATTTAGAATGGAAATATCCAGATCTATTTACGTAGTAGAGAAACTTTCCTGCGTGTAAATGGTGATAAGGAAGAGATAGCAGCTGGTTAGTTAGCGCACACTCGCATGTTAAGCATACCGCTAAAAATATTTAAAACCAAATCTCTAATTCATATGTATATAGTAGGGTATCCAATTTGTTAGATTTTTACATTGTTTAAATAAAACAAATAATTCGAATAAGGCATTTTGGTTTATTCGAATAAGGCATTTTAGTTTATTCGAATTATTCCATCAATCATTAATGATTATTCGAATTTCTCGAATAATTCAAATTATAAAATAAAATTGTTAAATTTTGGTAAGTTTTCAAATATTTTATTGTAAAAGAAAAACGAAAACGACTTAAAAGTTAAAAATGTGAAAAATCACTCGAGGCTTTTTTAAAGGTCATAAATTTCGAGTTATTGTTAAAAAAAATGTTTTTGTTATGTTGTTATATAAATGTATTTCTAATTCTGTTATTTCTTTGTTAATTTTTCCTTTTTAAATTTCTTTAGAAAGTAGAAGAAACAGGCTTTTCAACCGTATGAATTTGGTTTGTCTTGGTCTAATATTAAAAGCAAAATTTCAAACAAATTCTAGAAAAAATAAAATATTTCCACACTATTTCGAGTTTAACTGCGATTGGTTACAATTATTTTGTGTAAGATTATTAAAGAGTATTTTAGTTTTCAACATAAACAAATTTAATATTTTTAAATTGGACAAAAACTGTAAAACTTATTCGACTTATTTGTAATAATGTAGGTAAACTTCCCATATATTTTTAATTTTATCTTCAAAAAGTAAAAACCAGTAAAATATATTAAAATGCATTTTGTCTTAAAATATATGAAGAATTTTTTAATAAAGTTTAGAAAATGCTTAATAACTTTTTGAGTTTTTAAACGATTTTATTTAGGGATGTATCATTTTGTTCTAAACAAAATAATATTTCATACTATGTAAACAAATTTGTGTAGTCTTTTAGAAAAAATCAGAAAAAATTATATCAAAATCAAAATTTCGAAAATGAAAAGGGAAATAAATTAAAAAGTGGTGAATAATTCATTATTTAAATTGATTGTATATAAAAGAAAGTAATACAATTAAATAGCTACATTCTTCTGATTTCAAGATTAATTGAAAAAGTTCGAATAATGTTCGTTCGAATAATTGGACTAATTTGATACGAGAATTTAAAAGTATGACTTTTCGTATAACTAATAATTCGAATATTTTGATGTCGAATATTGAAAAAGTGAATATTTTTTTTAATATTATACTTCTTTTAATCATATTTTTAACTATTTGTATAAATTAATACGTTAAGGCGACCCACTCAGAAAACAGTTTTTTGTTACCCCCGTGAAAATTAACCTTGGTATGTTTTATAATGTTTCCCACAATATTACGGTTCTACTGATGACAGTTCGTTTTTAAAAAAAGAAGGATTTTTGTTTTAGTGTTTTTGAACATTTTTGTATTTTCTTCCAAGGAAATGGATAGAAAATGTGGTATAATTTGAAAATTATTTGGAAGCCGCGTCCATTGGTATATAAAAAGTATCAAAAACTGACCCCAATATTTTTATATTCTACAAAATATGTTTTTTTATTTTCACAGGAAATTTAAAGAATTTTATTAATTAAAAAAATGTTTTCGTGCTTGTTTGATTTAATTTTATTTGCTATATAGGCTAAATAATCTAAATTAAGTCCTTTAAAAACTCACAAATATTCTTTACGTGATATTTAATGGATTGAGAATCACGGAGCTCTTTCAAATCCTGGTGGGAATAAGACTGCAACTTATCACATTGTTTAACGTTTTACAACCAATGAACATTTTCAGTACATTAATTTGTCATATTTTTCATCCTTTTTGCAATTTTTAAATTCAATGTTAACTATTTATTCCTTTTAATAGTATGTTTTGCAATTTTCCTAAATACTTCAATTGAACTTATCAAAAAAAGAATTTTGATACCCATATTGACTATGTTTATGAAAAATTTTATATCAGATTGATTGTCTGATAAAGCGCGCAATTACAAAAATATTAAAATAAAAATTAATCATTATATTAATATTAAAATAAAAATTAATAATTATAATATTAAGTTGTTTTTGTTTTCCTTTTACAATAAAATTTTTGAAAACTTACCAAAATTTAACATTTTTATTTTATATTTTGAATTATTCAAGCAATTCGAATAATTATTAATGTTTGATGGAATAATTCGAACAAACTATATATATATATATATTTATATATATATAACGAACATGTTTGAAAGCTTTTAGCAGCTTTTCCACTTTTTGACATTAGAATTAATTATTAGGACTTTTTTCTAAATCAAGTTTCGTCTCATTCGCTAATTTTCTGTTAAGTTTTCTGATTAATCTAAAATCTAATTCCTTGATCCAAAGTCACTCAATTGAGATTTTCTAATAACTTCAAAATAAAAATTTTGAAATGTGTTTGTACATTTTTCTTTAACTTTATCTGTCCTTAAATCTGATCAAGAAAAAATTTTTTTAAATTAACGGCAGTAGCAGTTATTACGAGAATTATATGTTATATTTTATTTGAACGCACACCTTACCTAAAGTTTATATTTACTAAAAATTCATTGTAATGGCCATCTCTTGAACATGAAGGTAAAAATAATAATGCTTTTGTAGGTGATAAAGGCAGCAATAATGTCTGTCGTAAAAACTTTGCCCTAACCCCTATTTCGAAATCTATCCGACACAATATTCATGTAGTGCCATCTGACCCAAAGTTCTTGAAAAAGTTAAAAATCGATTATGCTTTAGCTACGGCTAGAGTTTCCCTATTCCCAGTATTTTTTCATTCCCGGGAATCGGGAAAATGTTTGATGTGTTCTCGGGAATCTGGGAATTCCCGACAAAATTACAATAAATAATGATTTTTCTTTTTTTTTAATGTTTATTCACATCATTAATTCTTAAGTGAAGGCTCTCTAGTTCTTAAAATATAGTACCTAAAATTTAATTTAACTTTTCTATTGATCGAAACCTTATAAAATTAAAAGAGCAATTTCCATCGATTTGTTCAACTTTGTGCTGGCATTTTATAAATGCGGTTACATGTACTTTTGGAATAATTGGTGCAAATTTTATATTAAATAATCGCAAACAAATCTAAAAAATATACTACAAATTTCGATTAATTTGTTGTACTTTATACTAGAATTTCTCAAATCAGGGGACAAGTACTTTTTTCAGTTTTTCGATTTTGATATATAAATATATGTTTATTTCTTTAAAAGCAGTAATCCTGAAGTAGGCATTTTTATTCTTTCCAGATAAAAAATTAATTTAAAAATCTTTTTTTTTTTTTCTTATTGTGGCTACTTAATAAAGCTTTGTCTTTAGTCTGAAATAAATCTGTTTCAATAAACAATTCAAATTATACTTTTATAAAAAATTTTAATACAAAGCATTTCTTTATTGCCGATGTGATAACATATATTAAAAATATTAAATGTAGTAGAAAAACATACATTCTCGGTATATCCGTCTAAAATTGCCGGGAATCGGAAAGGGAATTTGTTCTCGACGCTTCCCGGGAACGAAACCCTAGCTACGGCCTCTCGACTGAAAACAGCTAAGGTTACTAACTGAACTTATAGTCGTCAAGATTACGGCAGATTAATCTGAATTTAAAACTTTAAATAAATTTTACATTTTTGTTGTTTTTTCAAAAAGGTTGTCACATATTTTCATATCTTTTGGGTGTATGCTATTTTTTAAGTTAAAGGTACAATATATTTTATTCAAAGTATTTTCCATCGGCTGGTGAAAATATAGATATGATGATTTGTTAGTTCTTATCCAGCAGTTTTTTTCGGGTGTCAATTGACACCCTTTTAGACATTTTGTGAACGGTCGTTAAGCAGTGGAGGTGATTGTGTGCTCAAAAATGTAACACCACGTGGTCGTGGAGGTGGCAATAAAATTCCTCATGGACATGCTCATATTAAAGTGAGTAGTCACGTATTTAATAAAGTAACTAGTGGTGCCTTAATGTAGTCTGTCAAGTAACTAGTTCGGTACAGCCACCTTAAACAGTTAGGTATTTCAATAAAGGTGTCCACTCATCTATAGCAAAGGTAGTCGAAGACATTATACGAGAATCAATTTAAAATGAATTTAAAAAAATTTGATAAAATTTGATAAAATTTTCCTGAACTATTATTTTTAAATAAATTGGTATATATATATATATATATATCTGTAAATAATAGACAATCCCATATAAGATCCATTAATGCAACTTTAAGCAAGCGTAAGATCCTCTGGAGTAGAGTAGCTTAAATTAACTTTCAAAAGGGCCTTCAATTCTTTCATATTCGCTACTGCTCTTCACGAGACTATTGGAATTTTGTAAAGAGCGCGAAAAGTGTTCACTTTTTTGTTTTGTTTTTGTTCGTTTGTTTTGGTTATGGATTTTCAGTCTATCGACGATTTTTGGGGTGCTTTTGGAATGTATGAATGAATGTGAAAATTTTCAACAGAATAACAAACAAAAAATAAGTGATGATGCTCTTTTACTACGAATACGAGTATCTAATAGTTGTTCGTTGCTCTTTTATGTTCATCCATCCACACATACATAGATTTCATACCAAGAAATAAATTGAGTAAAATTATATTTAAGCATGATATTATGAGATTGATAAAAAGCATAGTGGGTTTATTCTAAATCTTCTAATGTATTTATGTAAAAAGTTCTTAGAATTAAAAGGATATATTTAATAGAATATTAGAATTAATTATTAAGGAAATTGCTTTAACACCGGTATTCGTAAACAAGTTTTAATTTATTCTAAATAAAATTTATGAAACATTTATAAATCTAAAATTTGATTATGAAAAGGTTTGGTTTATGCATTCACTAAAATTTAATTAAGATTTTACTTTTCTAACGTTTTATTAGAAAAAATTAAAAATTTTTAACTATCAGTACTTTATTTTTATTTTTTAACATTTTTTGCATAAACTTAAGACATACAAAATAAATACTAAAAAACTATTATATCATTTTAAATACACTCTTATAACTTCATATCCTTGTATTTATAAAACGTTATTAACTATTTTTAAGCATTTTCTAATTTGTTGTTTTTGTTTCATCTTATGATAAAACTATTAGTGTCAATTTCCTGCCTGCTTTTGTATTTTGCTTTCTTTTCATACATTTTTATCCATTTGACCTAAATCCCTTGTTATTACTTTAACTAAATTTCCTATTGAAGGCAAAAAAGCAAAAACAAAAAACCAGGAATGTATTGTTACTTGTCGACATCATCATCTCGTCCTGGCATATATTGTATTCTTATCAGTCATTTATTACCGCCAGCATTAATACATTTTTGCGTAATATCGTTCGTTCGTATCAGCATAAGCAACCAATACTGTACCAATTTGTTTAACAATTGCGCCTTATAATAATCTATACTCGCACTAACGGGACATAAAATTACTCATAAACATACATAAATACGTACTACATTCTCTTACAATCACATTCGTATATTCTCGTAGAGCATGTAAAATAACTTTTTGAATTATATGTATGTTTTTACGCATTCACTATTGTTATTTTTCTTTCCAGGCTACATACTTATACAGTAGCATTTACCAACGTTACTCAAATACATAATTTTAAAGAGCGAATAATACATATTCTTAACAGATTTGAGCTTTAAAAGATATCCTACTATAAGAGGATTTTTGAATGATAAAAGCTTTTTTAACGGTAAGTTTTGCATGTTATTAACATTTTAACGTAGTCTTGATTAGAGGTGAGATGTTATTAAAACATCATGTTAAAATTTCTGCGCAAATTTCATTGTTTTCATTATGGCGTATTTGCATTCATGTTAATTTCGTATTTCTCATTGTTTTGCTGTTGCCATCCACGCACATGCAGTAATTGCTTTGTTTGTGTAAAAAACATTGTATGTGATACTTGATGTTTAAACATTTTTTTTAACATTTGCTTTAAGAACTGTGTTTAAATATCAAAAAAAATTAACATTGACATCAACTTGAACAGTCTACATTTACCATTAACATGATGTTAGTATTAATGTTAAATATTTTATCTTAGAATCTTATTTTATCTGAGGATCACGAGTAAGGGACCAACCAGCGAACAAAAAAATCATCGTAGCAGTTTCAACCTGCTTTGTGCAGATGTGTGTAACATAGTGTCTATAGTAGGTAATTTTTTATCAACACAAACGTTAAAATCAAATAATACAAGGTATCCTCAGTTAAATAACTGATTACTATTTTTGGTTGTTACAGCTGTCAAACTGCATATATAAACAAGTAAGAAAGATATAGTCCGTCAAGCCCGACCGTATGATACCCCACACCATGTGCATGTTCATCAAAATTCGTGAAAGGGTCTTATATTAAACATGTGGACAATTGTGGACAGATAATTTACTAAGTCTAAAATAAAATATACGAATACAAAATATTACGTTAATACTAATATATGAATTTATGCACCTTAGGGTAATTGCCGAAAGTAAGCTTATATGGGAGCTATTGTAAACTATAGAGCGATCCCCATAAAATTTGTTACTATGATTTCTACTTATATAAAACTTATTCGTGAAGAATATAAACTTGATACTAACTTGTGTATGTGATTTTGCACGTTAAAGTGATTTTCGGAAGAGGGTTTTGTATGGGAGCTATGGTCAATTATGGACCGATCTTTATTAAAATTTTTGCTATATGTAACGCATTTATGATCGTTAAACCCGTATTCCGGAAGGACATTTGTATTTGGACTAGGTGAAATAATGGACCGATCATATTCAATTTCAATAGACTTCGTCCTTTTGTCATGACAGTCCTACGTGCCAAATTTTATTGAATTATTTTCAAAATTGCGACCTGTACTTTGTACACAAGATTTACAGCCAGACAGACGGACGGACATCGTTAGATTGACCCAAAAAGTGATTCTGAGTCCATTGCTATACTTTAAGGTGGGTGTTGGATGATTTTTTCTGCGCGTAATCAGCACAAATGCATAATACCCCAACCATCTATGCTGGTGTGGAGTATAAAAACATTAATGAATTCGCCTTATTGTTATTTTTGTGCAATTGTTTCCACCTTACATAAATTCGCGCTGATTTTGACGTCATAAATAAATTTTCTAATATAGACACCATGTAAGTAGCTACTGATACAAAAAATTCTAGGTACAACAAAAAGAAACAGCCAAATCGGCGGCTGATAAAGTGGACAATTGACTTTGAGTCGGTCGGCTTGTTTCTCTCGTAACGTATCGCAGAAATCTATAGAAAATAGATTTTTACATAGCTGAGTGACTTTTTGACAACGTTGTAGTTTATTTTCTTTACAAAATAACCAAAGAGCAGGTCGTTTACACAATTAATGTTCAAGAACATATGATACGTTTACTTTTGTTGACTGTTTGTACAAAATGTTTCACGCTACTTTTCTTCATTCTACGCTGCGTCACAAAGTTGACTGGTTGGGCGTTAAGGCATTACGTATTTAATGCTGTTGAATTTAATTATGTAAATGAAAATACCTTTACAATTAGAGCTGCCAGATTTGTGGTTTCAACCCCAAATTTTGCAATTATTGTTGCAGAAAGAAGATTTTTTCGGGAAATTATGTAATAATTGTATCTTTCGTTTAGTTAATAAAATTGGAATTTTGAACAAAATTATATAATTTTAAGGATGCTACATTTACATGTCATTATAAAGAACTTACACTAGTTCTTAAAATGCTAACGACCCTACAAGCAACGCATGTGTAAAATGCATAGTTTCGGTTATGATTTTAGAACCAAAACCAAATTTCAAGATAGAATACAATATAAACTTCTGCAGGTATCTTAGCTCATTAATATCCGATCATACCAAATTAAATAGGGCTAAATTATCGGCTTTTACTTTTAAAGAGTTGCTGTTTTTTTTATACCCTTCATCACAGGTGTAAAGGGTATATATAAGTTTGTCATTCCGTTTGTAATTTCTACAGTATTCATCTAAGACCCCAAAAAGTTTATATTTTATGGATCCTTATTGATAGGGAAGTCGATATAACGATGTCCGTCTGTCTGTTGAAATCACTTTTTAGAAAGCCCCAGTTATATTATTAAAAATATACACACACAAACATATATAAAAAGCATTGCAATGGCTTTCAGTATTGTTGTTTTTTGTATAAGCAAGCAGTAGTTGTTGATTGTATATACATACACGCAATCATTATATTTTACACCACCATAAAAGTGGTTGGGATATTATGTTTGTAACGCATAGAAAAAGTTATCCAACACCCACCTTAAAGTATACCAATCGACTCAGAATCACTTTTTAAATCGATCTAACGGTGTCCGTCCGTCTGGCTGGCTGAATGGCTGGACGGCTGGCTGGCTGGACGGCTGGCTGAATGGCTGGCTGGCTGTCCATGTAAACCTTGTGTACAAATTACGGGTCGCAATTTTAAAGTTAATTCAATGAAATTTGGCACGTGGGACTTTTATGATACAATAACTAAGCCTATTGAAATGGGTTATGATTGGTCCATTATTTCACCTAGCCCCCATAAAATGTCAAACCAAATAGAGTTTAAACACGCAAAAATGCCTTAAAAATAAGAACATTTTAATGAAATTCAGTGCAAAGAAGTTTTTTACAAGTATGGTCCATAATTTACCATAGCTCTCATATAAACCCACTTCCAGGAATCGCCCTAAAGTGCATAAAATCATCTAGATGTTAGTATCAACGCATTAATCTGTTTTTGTATATTTTATTTTACATTTAGTAAAATTGGCCACGGGTGTAATATAAGTCCCCTTCCGTAATGTTTATGCTCATACACTATGGTGTAGAGTATCTTTCTCCTTTTTTATATATGTTTGGGCGTTTTTTAGTACAAAATTATGTAAAATTTAGTAGTCATCAGAAGCTATCAGTGTTTTTTTTTTAAGGAAGTAACGCTTGCTATGATAATTTAATTTTGTGTTTACATTTTTGTAGTTTATAAAAAATATTAGATTATTTTTGTAAGTATAAATGTGAAAATATGAAAGCATACTATATGGCGTAAATTTCATTATTTGCCGGTTAGATGGTGAAGGGTATAAAAGATTCGACACAGTCGAATATAGCGCTCTAACTTGTTTTCCTTTATTATTTAAATAAGTTTCGAAAAGCATTTTAAAAATATTAAAAAATTTTGTGGGATATAAATGATAAATATCAAAAAGTTGAATGTGAATTTTCACTCTCGTCTTTCAATGTTTCTTTCGAATTTGATTTTTTTGGTAATATGATGCTTTCTTTGTAAAATATATGATGCATAAATGTTTTTTCACTTATTTTTGTAAAAAAAAAAGTCGTCCTAGATATTTAATATGTATATATTATTAATATATATTTATACATGGTATATATATTTATATATGTATGTTGCTCTTCAATACCACTTCTGATCCGATAAATAAAATTTATTTTGATATGAAAATTATTTCTAAAACTGGTTACGCCATGTTTTCACCGTCTCGTGTAAAATTTTCTTTATGGTTTATACGCCCTCATTCGCGTCCATGCTGTAGAAAGCAGGATAAGGGTCGGGGCGGTCCACCTAAGGGCATGAAATTTGACTCAAATATTTGTCTTATATAAGGATTGTTTAGTATTGAAGATGGGCAAAATCGATTCACAAATAAAAAAGTTATGGATCAAATACTAGATAAACAGGGTGTCCGTAGTAACACCAATTCATACTTTTCCGACGATATCTATTACACAAAAGCATGTACGACAACGAAATATTTTACCAATAGTTTGAGGATCGGTGGAAATTTGGAAACTAAAAATAGGCGTAATACGCCCACTTAGCGCCCTCCCATATAAGGTGAAATTTTCAATGACAAAAAAAAGTTGCGCATAGCAAGTGTAACAGATTGGGCTAAGTTGAATATAAAATTCTTACATGTTAAAATTATTAATAATAATAAAATTACTTTCACGAGGTTTTTGATAAATACAGTAAAATTTTTCGCTATATTTACACCAAAACTCATGATAGGTGAGAAACTCTAATTTTAGAAGAAATTTTCTATGTATTAGACTTTCTTTTTTTTATTTTTTTTTTCTATCTGCCATAATTTATGTATAAAACAATTTAAAATTTTTCATATACTCGTAAAAAATTGCCCTTTTTTCTCTGACTACTTACTGATCTAGCTTAGCTATAAAATCGATTTATGGTAGGAAATATGAGTGATCAGACATTTTCGCCCTTTTTTATCTGCCTTGTTTTCACCTATAAAATTAACTTTTAGGTTTTTCATCCAAAAATAAGTTTTTGGAAGGAAATATGAATAGTTACAGATTTTCGTCCTTTTTACTCTATCTGCTTTAGTTTACTTATAATAAAATCAAGTTATAGGTTTTTCATATAAATATCGATTTTTGATTAAAAGTTAACCTCTTATTTATTCATCCGTTTTAGGCAATTTTAAGAATTTTGGCACCGATTTTTTACAGCATATTTTTACAGATTTTGGTCCAAAGTGTATTTTTTGTCATATTTCGGACTTAACAGCATATTTTGTCATACTTTCATGGAAAATTACATATTTTATATTTAAGAGCATAATTTTGCATATTTTACACTTAAGAGTAAAATTAAGCATATTTGAACAGATTTTTTACTAATTTTCCATTTGAGAAATTTTCGTTTTATTGTGAAATACGTTTTTCAAAATTAATTCCCCAAAAATTTTCATATTATTATTATAATAGAAATTTTGTAATTTACTGATACAACGTATCAGCTTTGAACATTTTTAAATACACAAAAAATTGTTTGTACCAATTGCTAACAAAAATCGAGTTATTTTCGGCATGGAAAAGTGATCATTTAAAATTTAACCAGAAAAAAATACAATTTTAAGAGAATATTTTTATATTTTAAGGGTATATTTTTCGATTTGAAGAGCATTTGTAATGCAAATAACACTTTTTTTAGAGCATATTTTTTTGGTTGCCCTGGTGATCACAGATTTTCGTTCTTTTATGATTTTCAGAAAAAATATAACAATAATAATAATAATAATGACAATAATATTAATAATAATAATTATAATAATAATAATAATAATAATAATAATAATAATAATAATAATAGTAAAAATAGTTTTTTTTAATACGTCACCAGAAAGGGACTCTAGTCAGTACGGTAATAGTTTAAATGACCACACACATACATATTAAAGGAAATTAAATAAATTTATTTACTTTAATTTTTAAAAAGTATTATTTATTTATTTCAATTTCAATTATACACCATATACATAAACTAAGAATTACATTTTTGTTAAACCCAAATTATTCAGAAATTGATTCAAGTTGTTCGTAGTTTTCGGTTTTAATATCATTTAAACCCAATTCCTCATTTTGTTCATAGCTACGTTCGTATTTTATAATTTTCAACTTATCATCTGGCTCATCGTTGTCCGAAAGGGATTGTACATAACTATTACCGGCAGGGTCATCCAGTATTAGAGTAGCTGCAGATTTCATATTAATAATTTCTTCGAATTTCTCCACAAAACCTTGAAATCTTTGCTTCGCGGCTTCATCAGATGAATCGTGGAACACGACATCATTGCCAGCCAATTGATCTTTCATTGAAACTAAAATACCTTCTACAGTTGTAAAACGACCACCCAAGGCGGAGGGTCCAACAGCACAGTCAAGTTCAGGTATTGTTAGACTACAAGTTTCCGATTTTAGTACATCACGTGTTAAATCTTCTTTGGAGTCGATGTGAACCTCAAATCGTATGCCTTTTTCTTCAATGCCACCTCCCGACTTAACCTCATTCGTTTTATTGCCACAAACTTCACATACGGTAGCCATAATTACGACCTCTTTGAAGTGAGGAATGCTGGTCAATTTCATATTGGTTTCACAAGATGAACGACATTCGGGACACAAAGTTTGGAATTGCAGAACTTCACCATGTAAATCCTCCAAAGTCCAGGAACCTTCGGTTATAGGTTTCAACAAATGTTGCTCGTCTTTTGGTTTTTGTTCATTTTCTGCAGAAACTTCTGACGGATCATAAAAGCCCAATAGTTGATCTTGTTCTTTGCTGCGAACAAAGTGTTTAATTTTGCAGTTAGGATCTGTGCTAGGAGCCATGGGATTTTCAATAAAGCTATTACCACTGATGTCTTCGATTATTACATTAAATGGTGTTTTAAGTTCTTTTAAAGCGTTTAGACGTTCAATGTATGCATCTATGGAAGCCGCAGCATCAGGATGTTCAATTCTACGTTTATCTTGGTCTTGACTCAAGCCACGTATAGTTCTTTCAATAATTCCCTCGACAGTAGTGATTTCGCCCTTTTGAGATTGGGCTGGTATCTCCAACTCTACCTCAGGTATCTTCACCAACGTGTAATCAGATCTAACAACTCGACGATTTAGATCTTTGGGTTCTGTAGCCTTCAAATGTATGCTAATACCTTTCTTCTGAATTTCTGATGCCGATTGTATTTCATTGTTTTCAAAACCACAAAAATCACATTTGAATGACATTAAAACCACCTCCTTAAAAAAAGGTATTTTCGTTAACAACAAACGCGTGACTCCCGTACGAAAACAACTCATACAAGCTGATTCAATTTCTGTAGCCTCAGCAGGTGTTTCATCTGCATCAATATCACGAAATATGGATTTCCTTTCCCCGCTTACAGTATTTCCAGCGCAGGAATTTAATTCTTCACTGACTTTTTCTGTAGTTGAAGCAGACATATTTTAATTTATCTTATCGAATGCAAATCCTCAATTTTCCAGAACTTTTCTTTCAATTATTTTGTTTCTTATAAATTCCTTACGATTGCTTGTTCTTCACAAAAGACTGTTGCCAGATTTGCCGATTTATCTGCATTTTGACGATTTTTTATTGTACAAATTCAAAAGTTCGATTTGACGATTTTTGTTCAAAAAATAACGAATTCACGAAATTTACACACACGGCAATTTTTCTTTTTTTAATTTCTAGTATTGTACTAGATAGAGATAGAGAAAAAATGATTATAATAAGTTTAAACTTTTACTTCGAAATTCGTTTGCAATTTAACCAGTATTGGTGAAACAAAATTTTTTTGTGAAAGAAAAATGTTATTTTATATACATATGTATGTAAGTGAAATACATTTAAACATAGTTTAGGAAAGTTTAAGTTTACGAATGTGCTAAATAGTAAAAAATTGAATTGAAAATAAGTCTAATACGTACGATTTTTTAAGTACAATTTTCAATTGAGTTTATTTTGCCATAAATTAAAAATTTACTTAATTTACTTGATTTATTAAAAATTTTTATAATGATTCAGCAGAACTTTTAATTGTGAATAAAGAAAAATAAAAAATTTTGTCTGCTCGTTTTAGTTTAGGAATATCTTTATTAACGCATATGCGATTTAAATGTATTAATGCTGTTTAAAAGTTCAAATACCTTTTGAATTATATATAATATAATCATATTCATTAACTTTTTGGGAGAAATTATGCAATTTAAAATTTTTATTGATATACCGAAACTTACAAAACTTTGTTATCTTTAACAGAAAGTTTATTCGGCGAATAAATATAGCAGAAAGGCCGGCTACACGAAAAAACCTTTATTAATGTTAATATATATATTATTTTAACTGGGTCGTTAATCTTAATTTGTTCCTATTTTTTTTAAAACAATGCTGGAAGTTTATTAAATAAACAAATAGTTTCAAAACTTAATATTATTTTTTTTTATACATATTAACATATGTAAATAGCCAAAAAGATATGTATTTTAATTTTTCCGATTTTTTGACGATTTCAAAAATCTTATGCCGATTTTGACGATTTTATTCCATAATTACCTGGCAACAGTGGAAAAAATTATAACGTGTGACCATTCATGGTTGTAAAAAAATGTACTAAGCAGAGAAGCAAACTGACTAAAATTTATAGGCGACGGCTTAAGAAGCATTTAACATCGGCGGCTAAGTCGACAGCGCAAAGAATTTTCATCGGTTTACGAATTTTTTTTGCTCAGACACAATACAAATACATTTCCTATAAATTGTGATTAATTTTTGTTTTGTTTTTTTATTTTTGATATAGCGTGAGTCTACACTAAACAAATATTTATCAAGTCAAACGTCAAAATCAACGCGAATTTGTGGAAGGTGGCAACAGCTGTGCAAAAACAAAAAATAAGGGAATTCATTACTGTTTTTTATATATGTCTTGATAAAAATTTGTCTAGTAAAACTCGACGTAATTTTTACCTAGTGTGTACATTAGGCAAATTTATATCGAAACAAACGTCAAAATTAGTGCGAATATATACAAGGTAACCTTAGTTAAATAGTTTATTATTATTTTAGTTGTTACAGTTGTCAAACTGCATATAGCAAATGCTGCTACCTTCCTCAAATTCGCGTTAAGTCTGACGTTTGTCTTGATAAAAAAATCTCTAACATAGTGTCCACATTAGAGATTTTTTTTATCAAGACAAACGTCAAACTTAACGCGAATTTGTGGAAGGTGGCAACAGTTGCACAAAAACAACAATATGACGTACTCATTATTATTTTTTATATATGCAGTTTGACATCTGTAACAACCAAAATAATAATCAACTGTTTAACTAAGGTTACCTTGTATATATATTCGCACTGATTTTGACGTTTGTTTTAATATAAATTTGTCTAATGTAGACATAAGGTAATGTAGAGGCTATGTTATGGTTTATTGAAAAATAAATAGTATTTTCTTTTCATATGGCATCTCTGCCTCAAGATAAAAAAAATTTTAATTAAAAGTGTAAAAATTTCTCAATTTTGTTTAGTTTTCTTTTGTTTGACAATGTTTTCTCAAAAGAGAAGAAAGCATTGAATCAATAGCTCTAAATTCAAGGCGCCAAAAACTTTAAACGGACACAGTACAAGTGCCAGCAGATTTCAGCTACTATCTGAAGACGAAGAAGAAGAAATTGCTTTTAAAGAAAAAATACCTCTATAATTATGGATTATACACACTTTTTTTCAACTGTGATTGGATTAATTGAAGCTGCCTCTTTTCATAATTGCCCCATTGACAAGGTGTATTATTTGCGTTATTTTATCATTTATTAGTAGTTTAAATTTAATCAATAAATAACACAATACAATGAAAACCCCATGTTTTGAAAATTCTGTTACAGAAATAATTAATTTTCTCCCTTCCAGAAAAGAAACAATTTCAATAACAGTAATGATATTTTAGCGTTAGCGATTATTAGTTTTATTTCGGTAAATGTATTTTAGGAGAAATGGTATTTGGAGCTATTTCGGAAAAGGTATTTTAGCGGTAGCGGTAATTCCAAATCGTTAACGGTATTTTAGAGGTAACGGTAGACAAGTTAAATAGATTTTTTAGTAATAAGGGTATTTTAGCGGTAACGGTACTCATCATTGTTCCAGAATTCCAAATAAAGCTGTAAATGCCAAGCACTTACAATAATCTTTTGCTTCATCTGCAACTGACAGCTGAAGTAAAACATATTATTTTATATGTATGTTGCGGAAGCAAACCATTACTTGTGTGAACATACTTTAAAGATGAAATATGTTCACTTGATATTTTAAAATAGATTGAAATTGAAAATGGACGATCAGTAAAGCTTTCCGATGGCCCAATAAAAAAAAACCAAAATTACAAATAGGACTTTTCTTCAGCGCGACGACAATATGTTTTTAACGTTGCGTTGCTGTCTTTGTAATTGAAGCGAAAGTATTGTATATGGTGATTTTTTTCTGACGATCTGGATTGTATATAAAAGAGTCTTTATTAAACTCTTCAGATTCGTCAAACTTCTCACAGTCATTATTCTCGTCGTAATACTCATTTTCAATTCACTTAAAATATATTTTTATTAATTTTTAACACAAATGTAGCTTTACAGCTTATTTTTAAATATTTATTCCGAAGAATTTAATTATTTTAATATAGTGTATTGAGTGACATAAACAAAGTTATAGAACTTGGTAAGAATAGGCATTATAAATTTATACAGCGTCAACTCTGACACAAAAATCTTACGTATTATGTTACGTCTAGACGGGCTGTAATGATTATTAGTGAAACTAATTGCAAATAAAGCGTACGGAGTTGCCACTTTCTTTTACGTACATAGAATTTTCAATGCCAATGGTTGTATTTTTACCATCTGACACAACAAAAAGGAAAATATATGCAATTTGTGTATAAACAGTGTGTTATTTATTTGAAAATTATTTTTATTTGCAATAATCATGCGTATAAACGTAATAATAGCCACTAAGTAAAAACGGCTGTAAAATGAGCCGCCTATGATATCGGTAGCGTCGCAGCTCATAAAATTTTATCGGCTAGCCGCCAGCCGTGCCGATACGGCTTGCTTCTCTGGTATTATGTTTTTACAGCCGATCTATCATAGAATACAATTAGAAGTTTATGTGAGAGGCACTTCGTAGTAAATTTTCAAAACAATTACTTATTTTTTCAAAACACAAAAACAAAATATATGTAACTACATGTATCTTGTTGCTTGAATTAGGTTTTTGAATTGAATCAGTTTTTTTTTCTCATATAAATATTTATTAATGTATGTCATCTACACGTAACAGAATATGTAAGATTTTTGTCAAATTGGTTACTCTCTGTCGGCGTTATTTCACATATTATATCAGCGTTAATCTCATTTGTAGACCTGGGGTATACACATGGGTACCTGGAAATAGCTGTTAAAAATAGTAACAAAGAAGCACGTCGTGGTACAATTTTCGACTAATTGAACAATCGAGTTTTTGTTGAAAAAAGTCAAAATCGACTGTGGTTTAAAAATCGTCAAAAAATCGACTTTCTTGTTATTAGATAGTTGGTAAGTCGAATAAATTCGAAAATAGTAGGAAAAGTCGAAAAAATTTACTTCATATAAAAGGAATAGTTTCTTTGTAGTTTTCATTTACATCATCTAACTGATTGAAATAGTATCATAAAAATATATTTTTGTGCGTAACCGGCAATTTCAATGTATATATTGTCAGTTAATTAATCAATATATTTTATTGCGTTTTATATATTTTACATTTTTTAAGCTTTTGTAAGACAAATATTCAAAAGAGGCGAAATAAAGTCGAAAAGTCGGAAAAAGTTGCGAATAGGCGAAAGGTCGGAAAAAGTCGAAAATGGTCTAAAAAAGTAGAAAAGTCGGAAAAGGTTGAAAAGTCAACTATTCGAAAATTGAAAAAAATTGAAAAAGTCGAAAATCGACAATACAAAAATTCAAAAAAAATCGAAAAGTCGACTTTTTTCCCAACTACATAAAACCCTACTTTTTAGTCGGCGATAGCGCATAATAAAATAAATACAACAGATGGGGCCACTGTATTCACTACTTTTTACAATGAATTTCAATGAAAATTTAAAAATTTCGGCTTCTGATTTTAAACCGGTGTGAGCCGACCAGATCGGCGGGGCCAAATAAAGTAAAGATAAAATACTATTGAAATTAATTTTAATCAGAAACCGGATTTTAATATTTAAAAACAAAATTTTTGGACTAAAAATTTTCGATACAAACAAGTGAAGTATTGAAACGAATCTTCTACGTTTTCAATTTTGAATATTAAAGCTTTTGATTACAGCACAATAATTTGTTCACAGTTTTGTAAAATTTCAGTTTCTTCTATAACTTACATTTTGTCCGTAGGCAATTGAAGTAGTAAATGTATTTGAAATCGGACATGTCATATCCAAAACTGGTATTCTTTTATCTAAGTGGACTTATAATTGACTTTCCAAGTTATCGACACGAACAGTAACAGTAACTTTTTGAACTTATATTTCTGATACTATTTTAACTAAAAATTTTAAAAAATGCTGTTGGTTAATTTTTCATGTGAAAGGTTTAGCCCTTGTCTACTCAAATGAAAACATGTAAGATTCAGAATTAATTACAATAATCCCAAAATCCTTACTTAAAATTATAAATTTATATTGATAAATTTTCCATAAAATCCTTTCGAAATTATCGTTTCTGAAATTTAGCAATATACATTTCCTTAAAGAAAAAAATTCATATTACTAGTGTTATAAGAATCTGTTGTTATTATGTGTTCCTAAAATGTCTACAAGATTTTAAATTACTTTGCAATATAAATTTGTAGTTTTAAAATTTAATTGAAATAAAAAATATTGTTTATAAAAATTTGTTCTTGATATCTTTCTTATATAAATTACGTTCATATATAACTGTTTTGTTTTACTTGCACAAAAAAAAAAAAACAATTAAGTGCTTCCAAAAAAGACCATTTTCACCAGTTCAAAGGTGGACATTTTGAACATTTTTGGAAGTATTTTTAGCAGAAAAATCGTTAATTTCGAATAAAATTTCAAAAAATTTTAAGTATTTTTATTAACTTTCAGGCTTTCATGCATCCTATTAATGACAACCATGGGTTAAAAAAAGAACTGCACCCCTTTTTCAGCACTAAGTACTTCCTTCCAATGACAACACGAAATCTATCATGACTTTTTCACCTTTTTTCCTCCTTTAATGCTGGGTGCTTAAATAAATCCACGTGTGCGAATTTTTTTATTCTTCTGAGTTATGTCGTTCATCACTGAATGACATGTTGAGGGGAGAAAAAAAGTTTTACATATAGATGTTGTTTTTTTTTTCTTTCTCTTTATTAGTTTTTTCTTTTATATATATATATATATATATATATATATATATATATATATATATATATATATATTATTTTTAATTTATTTATTTATTTTTTTTATTGTTTATTATTTTATTTATTTTTTTATTTTATTATTATTTTATTTTATTATTTTATTTGAATTGAATTGACAATATATTTAGTTTTATATACAGAGTACAATAGAATTATTAACGGTCTGGCTACACTTGACATGCCGACAGCTGTTTTCAGTGTGGCGCAAAAAGCTACAGATATTTGTTTACATGCGAATAATTTTTTGGTGTTCATAAATATTTTAATAAAATTGTATAAAAATTGAGCTTGAAATGGGTGATGAGAATGAAGCAAAAACTAGTCGCATGCCATGGTAAATTTGCAAATAATAAAAATGTTGTAGAACTAATTGTGAATTTATTTCAGGGTGGAAAAATATCGTCCCTCAAAATTAGAGGATTTAATATCTCATGAAGAAATTATATCAACAAGTAAGTCTTTTACATTATGTTTTACATTATTTACTAAAACTCGTGGTGTACATCCACAGTTAATCGCTTTATCAATCAGAAACAATTGCCACATTTATTATTTTATGGGCCTCCTGGTACTGGTAAAACTAGTACCATATTGGCTTGTGCCAAACAATTGTACACACCGGCCCAATTTAAATCAATGGTTTTGGAACTTAATGCTTCAGATGACAGAGGTATAGGTATAGTAAGAGGTCAGATTTTGAATTTTGCTTCCACTCGAACAATATTCAGTGGCACCTTTAAACTGATTATATTGGATGAAGCTGATGCCATGACCAATGATGCCCAAAATGCTCTTAGACGTATCATTGAAAAGTACACAGAAAATGTACGTTTCTGTGTTATTTGCAATTATTTGAGTAAAATTATACCAGCTGTACAGTCCAGATGTACACGTTTTCGATTTGCACCTTTGACACCAGAACAGATATTACCTCGGTTGGATAAGATTATCGAATTGGAAGAGTAAGACATGTTTGTTGAATATTAATTATTTAACTTATTAATAGTATATTTGTTATTATCAAGTTTAAATGTTACCGAAGATGGCAAAAAAGCTTTAATGACCCTTTCTAAAGGAGATATGCGTAAGGTGTTGAACGTTTTACAAAGTACAAGTATGGCTTTCGATGTTGTCAATGAGGATACTGTTTACACCTGTGTCGGTCATCCTCTACGTAGTGATATTGAAAGAATATTAGAAACTCTGTTGTCCTGTAAAAGTTTCGAACAAGCCTACAATGGTAATGCAGTGAAAATATTTTCAAAGACTTATATTAAAATTAACATTATTGTTTTAGAAATTCAAAGTATTAAATCTGTTAAAGGTTTGGCCTTGGATGACATTCTTACAGAATTGCATATGTTTGTTATGAGGCGTAAGTTTTTTATTTCTACATTGTAAATTCTTCTAAATTATTTATATTTAATTTCTAGTGGAACTACCCATGAGTGTTATGAATAAACTAATTATAAAAATGGCTTCTATAGAAGAACGTTTAGCTAAAGGCTGTACGGAAGGT
This sequence comes from Protocalliphora azurea, assembly GCA_932274085.1. Lineage (NCBI taxonomy): Eukaryota > Metazoa > Arthropoda > Insecta > Diptera > Calliphoridae > Protocalliphora > Protocalliphora azurea. The sequence continues at coordinate 70,982,982 of OW026523.1, read as the reverse complement.
CCTCAAACAACAGCTTTAATATCGGCCTTCTTCATACATCGTGATCAAGTAACTTTGGAGAGTTAATTTGATTTTGTCCCCTAAAATTAATTAATACGTATAATTTTATAAATTCCATTTATCATACATTAAATAAATATGAACTGAATATATGTAAAAATATTAAAAAAAAAAACAAAGAAAGGTGTTTAGGGAAAATATTATTGAAATGTAAATTATTGATTCACATAAAACTATTTAAATTTATTCATGTTTGCTGTTTTGATTTGGCTTCCTTTTCGAAAGAATAAACAGCATCAAAATGTGGTATTCTCTACAAAAATTTTCGATCAAAGCAAATGTTTTGGGATATTTAGTTTTTATTTCAAAGTCGGTGCATTCTGAAAAATAAATCATTAATTTCTCTGAATTTCATAAAATGACATTTTATTACTTATCTGTTCAATTTCATAAGCCCCAAAAACATGAGCTGCTGTTATAGAATTTCCCACTAAAAATTTCGTCCCTTTAAGCTACAAGTTTTCCATTAGATCTAAATCGTTTTCCATAAGAATAACAGGAAGTTCTTATAGTGGTATGTTGCCATTCGTCTACTTTGGCACGTCGCTTTCAATCCGTTGGATAGAAATTTATGGATATTTTATTACACTCTACCAAATATCTTAATATGACAACACTTTCCGCTAAATGGAATTCATTATTGTCCACATAGTCAATTTTGGAAACGGTTTACCTTTTTGTAAACATGATGTTCGGCTGCAATTAAAAAAATTTATAAAGTAAATATGTATTTAAGAAATATATTTAGCTTATCTACTTTTAAGTAAAACATTTTTTACATTTTTATTGACCTGTAATGTTAATAAACAAGAAAATAATTTTTATTTTAAAATTCATTTTCGAATGAGGTAATGTTCAAGAAGTTCTAAGATATTGATTGTCACACTTTTAATAAAAATGTTGGGAAGCCAACAAGTACGACTAGTGGGGCTGGTCATAAACCATCCAGCAAATCTGGCAACTCACAAAATGTTGTCAGGGATGCTAGGCCTGTCAGCTCATTTATGAAACCCGAAAGGGCACTACTAGTGGGGTTGTAAAAACTTCTGGCATACGGTCTTCATCTTCGAATGTTTTTTGTCAAAACCTATCCAGTTCTTTTAAGCGTCGTTAGGAGGGTCAGGTTTGGGGATGACCAGTAGACTTCGATGGTACCCATAAGGAGGTTATTAAAAGTGCTGGGTCAGGAAGCGAAGGAATCGCTGTTGCAGAACTGTATTCAAGCTGCTGTCATTGGCAAGGCTGATCCAGATGGAAGGATCAGCGTTGAGCGATGATAACAGATTGAGCACAAGCTCATTGAGGAGACCGCCCTTGTAAAAGAAATCCCGAACGAGGTATTATTCAAAGGCGTGGATTGGATGAAGGGGGTGAAATTAATTTGCATCACTGTGAAGCAGCTTCAACCGAATTGACAAAACTCCTTATTGACTCCAACGTGGAAGTGGCCTTTATACAAGAACCTTGGGTTCAAACAGCAATTACACAAAGGTGTGTGGTTAAGGTACGAACATGTATAATGGCTATGGGGACTTTACGATTGTCCAATGGGAAGCCATTGGAGGCAGTAGGGTATACATGCCATATGAGGCGGCCGATTTATCGGGCATCGCTCAGCAGCAATTGGCAGAGCAAAATAGGATGAGAGGTGCGTACATGATTCTGGGATGTGATGCGTATATGAAAAGGGATGAGTTAGTATTTAACTTTATAACTAGTTATGATCTTCATATGTGTATAGGGGTAGCACTCCTACATTCAGAACGAAAGATGGAAACAGTTATAGACATAATGCTAGCGAACCAGGGGAAATTTTGTTAAAGACAAGAGAGCAGTTATGGATTATTCCTTTTCATAGAATGATATCCTTTAGTCTTGACTTTGCAAAATCGAATGGAAAGCCTTATAGGAACTCCAGAAGGGCGGATTGGAAATCCTTCGGTGAGTTAGTGAGTAGGGATCTGACCGATAACCAGGGCTGCAGAAATTCGGCTGGGGGTATTGAGGAAGTCATGAATAATTTCACGGATGCAATTAGTAATAGCTTTGAGTTCAGTTGCCCGGTGATATATCCTGGCAAATGAAAGCAATCGAATTGGTGGACCAGGGAACTCAGGGACCAGAGGTCTACAGTCAAAAAATTGTTTAATAGGGCCAAGCTAATGAGGAGTGAAAATGATTGGAAAAGCTACAAAGATAATTTCACTAGGTACAATGAGGACATAAGATCAGTGAAACGGACATCATGGGTAAATTTGTGCGAGTCTATGAACTCTGTAAAAGAGTTGTATAGATTTATGCGGTTGTTATTCAAGGACCCCGTGGCACCTGGATATATACAACGTGCGGACAATTCGGGAACATAGTATAGTTCGGAGTTCCTCAACTTACTATAGGGATTTAGAATCTGCTTGGCAGGCAGGTAGTGTCAGTATTAACCTACGGTCAGAATCATAAGGTGACGCTGATGAGATAGAGGAGATTGTCACTAGAGACAAGGTAATATTGTCGGTAAACTCATTGGGCCACACCATGACAGCTTTTCTCGATATAGAAGGGGCCTTTAATAATATTAGGATAGAGGCAATTGGTGAGTCACTTGCTTCATTAAATATAAGCTACTCCTAATTCAGTGGATAATTCTGCTAAGCAGTAGGGTTATCAACTCATGCACGGGAGACACTTGTATGACTTGCGGTGTGTGCTTGAATGTAGGATGGAATTGAGGAGGCTAATGGATACCTACAGGATAAGACTCTGTTGGGTTCCTCAATTAACTCAAAAATACAAATTGTTTTCCACTAATTCCTCAAATCACCTTTATCAAAAAATGAGCTTTTTAAAATACATATGTGAAATTATTTATTATTAATTAATAATAAAATTAGAAATTATTTGTTTTACCAGAAAAAAGGTTTTATAAAGTTACCATTTAACATAAAGTAAATTCGACCTTTGATTTTAATAAACATATGTATATTTGTAACTACAAAATAAAAAAGTAAGAGAATTATTAACTAAGAGAGCTTACGAATTGAGTATTCATAAGCAAAAAATACAAATACACAGTGGAATGTCAATATAACACAACTAAGATCATAAAGAAGCAGCAAATGTTTTAATTTACAAAATGTTTAGATTTCTTTTAAAAAGAATATTAAATACTTCTTAAGGATTTTTTCCCAGCAAAAAAAAAAAAAAAAAAAAAAATGAGTAAAGAGGTAATAAAATCACTACAATTAGTGAACTGCGTTCAACATTAACGAGTCATTGGAGGGATGCAATTCGTTTTTGATAACTAAAATCTTATTTTTAAATAGTATATTATCTTTGTATTTATCATATTATTTGCATCATATTAATGATATTTTAACAAATTGAAAAAGGCACGTAGGGGGGTTGATGGAACACCATGTAGTGAGACTTTGCTGGGTACCAGGCCATTGTGATATCATTGGTAATGAAATAGCCAATGAATTGGCAAGGCAAGGCTCAGCGATGGTTGTTTCAAACGGGGAATCATATGTGAAACCTCCATTTGATTTCCTTTTTGGAAAGATTCGAGAGTGGATATTGAATGGAACCAATCAGCTTTGGAGCAGTAGAGCAGACTGTAAAGTATCGAGGGCATTATACGATTACTCTTCTGAGCTTGCATAGGAAGAGTTTGAGGACTACGGTGGGTGTCATAACACTCTATGATAGGGAAGATGAGGTCGAAGTGGAATGTTGGAACTTCTGACTTTTGTAGAATGTTGAGTCGGTTGAACACATTTTGTGCCACTGTCGACGATTACAATATCGTAGGATGAAATAATTAGGTAGTCAATTCCTTGACGGCTTGAGTGATGTTCTGAATAGGAAAATCATAGGCTTCGTTATGAGAATTGGGGCTTAGTTGGCGCTAGGGGAGGGAATACCCCCTGGACTAATTTTATTTTCTAAAAACTTCTACTTAGTTTTCTTCGTAACTTTAATCTCTGTAAACTTTTAATCTTTTTCCTCAAATTTTATAATTCTCTTCCTGAAGACACCGATTTTGGTCTCTGGGTGGAGATGTGGTATTTCACAATACCACATTAAAAATTTTTATTTATATCTATCTATGATGCAAGATAATGGTAACAACAAAATACACGTAAAATAACAGGATTTTATGAATTTTACAACTTGGGAAAAATAATACGTTCTGTATTTCTCATCTGATTTTATCAAGCTATAGCTCATTTTATTGCTAATAAAATATAGTTTTTGGAAAAAATATGTTTTCTAACAAAGTAAAATCCAAAAAATAAGATTAAAAAATAAAATGCGCAATCGGAATTAGCTTATTCCCACAACAATAAACCTTAATTTTTAATCAAGCCCTGGGAATAATAGCGCATAGCAAAATTTTACTAAAAACTCTTTTAGAAAATATATATTCATAATTTAAAAAACTATAAAAAATGAGTTTGGGTCCTTAATATCTTACACAGTTTTTTTTTCCTAATGCCGTTGAAAAAAACTTAAATTTTATAACAGGATTTCGATATAAAAAATGTTAAAGTCCGAAAAATCTGTATTTTGGATATAACTCCCGATTTTGGGGGTATATCGAAAATTCTAAAAATTGTTATTCACCCATACCACTGTAGCACCGCGTTATTTTCTTACTTAATTTTAAAATTTTTAGTTTTCTACATCATTATAACTTTTTGTATTTTAATTTACAAAATTTAAATTTTATATAGTATGTTCATAATCCACTGTACAATAAACACAAAATCAAACAAAGAGATTGTTTTATTTATCAATAAAATAATAAGAGCAAAATACTAAAAAATAACCGACGCAACTATAGAGCAAAATATAGACATTTTTTAGTAATACTCTTGATTTAGTAAAGGTAAGATCGTTTTGTAAAGAAATTTTTTGTCCAAACATTTTTAATTATTAATTAGTAACTAATAAAGCTTAAAATTTATTTCTGTAGTGAATTTTACACGACAAACTAAAATGTCATTGGCCTATTACTACGACTTAATGTCACAGCCCTCTAGGGCGCTCTATATAATTTTCAAAATGAGTGGTGTACAATTTGAGGGTCGCCCAGTAGCTTTAAGAAATGGCAAGTATTATCTTATCATTATGTTTTTGTTTTATGGTTTTATACTTTTATTTAAACTGGTGCATGTAGAAAGTAAAACAACAATATATTTATATCTTAAGATGCATTTTGTCTATCGAAATAAAATGTAATGAGTTTTATTGTTTTTATCTCCTAGGTGAACATTTGACTGAAGAATACAAAACAAATATTAATCGCTTCCAAAAAGTTCCATGTATTATTGATGATGGCTTTAAATTAGCTGAAAGTGTTGCAATATTAAGGTAAATTTTTATTTTAGATATATACAGTTCTAAGGTTCTGGAAAGGAAGTGTTTTGGTTGGAATCGATTCTCATGAACTATTATTTAGTCCTATCAATAAACTTATTCAATAGTTCAATCAACAATATTCAAGATAAACATTTTAAACACTACTATTTCAATTTTTTTCTTCTTTTTTTAAAAACTTATGTTGGAGACTCAAAAATATAGAACAAAAGAATTGTTAAGCCGTACAATGAATTTCATAGTACGGCTTAACAAATCGAAACGACTCAAATCGAGTCGAGTCGATTTGCGTTGCATTTTGAAATTTCAATATTTCGATTTTCGTCATTATTATTTCGATTGCGTCGTTACGATTTCGATTTGCGACGCTTTGTAAGGAGTTTCATAATTGTTAATAACAGGTATAAAAGTATTGAAGAAAATTTTAATTGGAAAAATTTGATTAATTTCTTTCTGTTGTTAGAAAATTAAAACAGAATTTATAGAAGTATTTTAATTTATTCTGATCAAATTTTTAATCATTTTAATTTTAATCTTTTCTGATCAAATATTTTTATTCTGGAACCAATTATTAAGAAAACAGTGTAAATACGTCGTTATAGTTATTCTCCGGTCCCCATTAATGACGCTGACTTGGGCCTCAGTGTACATAAGTCTTTTTTATGTTTATAAATCAATGGTGTCTATTCTTGAAAACGAGTGGAAGAAGTGAAAATTTCCATTAAAACAAAAACAAAGTTTAAAAAATTGTTTTTGTTTGTCGTACATTTCTAAAGTGGAATTTACCGTTTTTAAAAGAGAGAGAAACGCGTTAAAGTTCTCACGTTCATTACATTTTAAAAATATATGGTAAACAAAAACAATTTTTTAAACTTTTTTTTGTTTTAATGTAAAATTCACTTCCTCGACGCGTTTTCAAGAATAGACACCAATATCTCTCAGTGGCGATAATATCGTTAGAACTAAAAGGTATCGGTTTTTGAACTAAGTACTTCAAAACACTTCTCTTATAAAACGCTTGTGTAATTTAATCCTTTTACTAAAATTAACGACATATATGACTATTTAAAATATAAGTGGTAAATGCTACGCGTTCAAACTTCTAAATATCTTATATCTAATATCCTCAAGCTTATGGTGAGATAAGTTTCTCTGCCTTCAAACTACTCTTTAGCCTCAATTTGGAAGACTTATCCTTCACCTTTTATTTTTTGGTTCCTTACTCATATCCATGTTTTTTATTCATAGATATCTTAGCGCCAAAGGAAAAATACCTGAATATTTATATCCCAAATACTTTGTAGAACAAGCACGAGTTGATGAATTTTTGGAATGGCAACATATCACTTTACGAGTTTCTTGTGCTTTATATTTTCGAACCGTGTGGTTAGAACCCCTACTATCTGGAAAGAAACCATCACAGGAAAAAATTGAAAATCTTAAACGTCATATGGAAATGAATTTGGGAATAATTGAAAATATTTGGTTGGAAAATTCGGACTTTTTGTGTGGTAAACAAATGACTGTGGCCGATATTTTTGCAGCTTGTGAAATTGAACAAACTAGTAAGTCACATTTATTTAAAATCAAATTATGAATAAGAAAGTAAATAAATGTTTATGTAAATCTTTTATACTACAGGAATGGCAGATTATGATGTTCGCATTAAACATCCCAAAATTAGAGCTTGGTTAAAGAGAGTTCGTGCTGCTTGTAATCCTCATTACGATCATGCTCATCAGTTTGTTTACAAGATATCCGGAACTGCCCCAAATTCCAAATTGTAAATGATTTGTTATATTAACCGACTGTTTTGTTGTTTCACCTTTGTAATAGTGACTCAATATGTTTTATTTTTCTAGTAAATGCTTAAAAGTGTAAAGGATTTAATATATTTTTTAGTTAGTTTAAAAATAATGCTACATAAGGTAAGTACTGTAAATTAAATATTGTAGTGATTTTATTAGAAAAAATTTGCACATTGGATAAGAAAATCGTTAAGTAGAGTGAACAATCCTTAATTTGGGTTTAGCAAGAGGTTTAAAGTAAAAATAAGCTTAATATTACAGTACGAGTGGTTAAATTCTGAAATATTGTCTACTAAATGAAAGTCAATTTCCAAAGCTTTCTTAAAAGGTAAAATTGTCGTTATAGTTTTCAAGTTATAGCATTGCGAATAAAATCATTATACAAAATCAACTTTTCTCTTTGTGTTAATTGGGAGCAACGAAACGATTGGAAAATCAACAATGTGGTAGAGTTAAAAAACGCTTAATAGATTTGGTTTTAAAAGCATTTTAGAATAAAAAAATAAGTTCAATCTTACCGCTTCAATAGTTACCAGGTTTTAGCGTTGCGAATGAAATCACTTAACAAAACCTCTTTACCTTTATATTCTGTTAAAAAAAAAAACAAAAATAATAAAAACGCTTAACATACATATAAGGTTTTACAAGCGCTTTACAGTGAAAATCTTACAGTGGGCGTGATCAATATCGTTTACGGAATGAGTCCACTTCTAAAGCTTTCATATGAAATAAAAAGTTATCAAGTTATGGCATTATGAATAAAATCATTACACAAAATCTACTTATTTCTATATTTCGTTCTCCTATTATTTTGAAAAATATTTGTGAATTTGTAAATAAGTTTCTTCCATGAGTTTATTTGGAATATTTCTACAAAATTGTTTATATCTCAAAGAGTTTTAAAGAAATTGACATAAGACGACGAATTCATAAAAATCTTAAGGTTTTATTAACGTTTTAAGGAAATGATATGCTTGATTTTTTAGTGAGCGTGATCAATATATTTAATATTGTTTACCAAACGTGGACACATTTCCAAAACTTTCAAATGAAGTAAACATTTTCCAATTAATTTAAATAGTTTCAAAGTTATAGTTTTTCAAAGGAAATCTTTACGCAAAATCTAATTTCTTTTACTTTTTTTTCTAAAACTCTTAACACATTAGGTTTGATAAGCATTTAAAAGTACGCTTATTCATACTTGGTCTTGGTCAATTTAAAAAAACATATAACTATAATAGTTCTTAAGTTATATGTAGCATAAAATCATTACAAAAAATCGACTTTTTTGTTTGTTATAAAGTTGTTTATATCTCCAGAAGTTTTAAAGATATTGACATAAAATTTTATTGACTAGTGGACAAGGAAATCGCCAATGTGATAAAGTCATAAAAAATTCTAAAACTGCTAACATATTTGGTTTAATAAGCGTTTTTAAGTAAAAACATGTTTAATCTTATATTAGACGTGGTCAATTTACAAAATATTGTTTACTAACCGAGAGTAAATTTCCAATGCTTTCAGACATGTATGTAATGTAAAAATTGTCCACATAATTTAACTAGTTTGAAAGTGTAGTTTTGCAAAGAGAATCTTTACAGAAAATCAACTTTTTTTATATTCTGTTCTCCCGTTATTCCGAAAATGTGTGTGAGTTTGTAAATAAGCTTTTTCTTGTGTGTTTACTGCGAATATGACTAATTTATTTATATCTCAAAACATTTTCAAGACATTGACACACAATTTTATGCACCAGTAGACCAAGAACTTGCCAATACGTCAGTCATGAGAAATCTTAATCGCTAAACAGATGTGGTTTATAAACGCCTACATGTAAAACTCGCTTAATCTTACAATAGGCGTGGCGTGTTTCATTTAAAAAATATTGTTTAAAAAAAGAGAGTCTATTTCTAAAGCTTTCATATAAAGTAAAAATTGTTCAAAGAGGTAAAATTGTGTCCAGTTGTGTTGCAAAGAAAATTATAATGCAAAATCAACTTTCTTCCATATCGTCACCTAAAATGCAAAAGGCCCTAAACACACTTTTTAATTTTTTATAGCTCGTGATAGGAGCTGACGCCAACGCCCATTATATCGTTTGGGGAAGCTCGGATACCAATGCAAGGGTGAGTCTTCGATTTTATACTTTGTAGTAGTTTAGATATTTTGAATAACGATAAGGAAGCAATCTTTTGTAGTTTTTAATAGAAGGGAGGTTCTCGATATTACGCTAGTAGATAGGTAGGTAGAGAAGGGTTGCACAGCACTCAGAAGAGTGCTTGTGCATCCACTCGGAGACCAAGAGGTCCATTGTGAGTCCCTTCGTAGAGAATATAGAAAGAAACTACAGACGAGACACAGAAAAGATAGAAAGAATCTGGAAAGGAAAAGTGCTACCGCACTAATTCGTCAAGGAATCGACTGCCTAAACATTTCTGTCTACTTAGTTGTAGACATGGACAGTGACATGTGATATGTTCCACCGTCTCTAGCTCCTCATTATCTTCGCGCATTCTGCAAAGACCGGAGGAACTTATATCCCAATTCCCTATCATTCCCCCTATGGGACAATGACCTGTCATAATACCTTCCCTGTCTTCAGGTTTTCCCTTTTCATGCTTAAAAGTAGATTTGTATCTGCTCTATCAAGTTTGGGTCATAGGACCCTTGATAATCTGCAGTCCGTTCTACGTTTCCATGCATGATTGGTTCTATCCCGAATCCACTCCCTAATTAACCTGAAGTAAAAGACTAGAGGTGGTCTCACACCGCTTTCACTTGCAGTCCTATCCAAAGCTGAGCCGTTCCTAGCTAATTCGTCAGCTACCTCATTGCCATTTATATCGCAATGACCCGGTACCCTGCAGAGTCCGATATGATAATTTTCCATCAATATCCTAAGAGCCTTCTTACAGTCGCTAACTAGCCTAGACTTGACAAAATGTCCTTTCAAGGCCTTCAGCGCCGCCTGGCTATCTACATACCTCTGTATTCACTTCAATGTTCCCTGCAATCAATTCTGTGGCCCTAAGAATACCTAGAATTTCCGCCTGGAACACACTACAACTATCTGGGAGTCTATACGTTTTCCTGATGTTTTCGTCAACTAGATACATACCTGCACCAGTGCCTGTATCCATTTTGGATCCATCAGTGAATACCGATACTCCACTGAATAGCTTCTCCCTATCTGACCATTGGTTCCTACTCGGGATAATCAGTATAGGATTTTCCCCGTAATCGACCTCCGTGCACATATAGTCCGTGGATCCAGAGGGAACCAGGGCATGTTCACCGAGATTAACCTCGTTTAAAAGTTTGGAATGTCCTATTCTGATTGATCCTGTAAGACCTAGTTCACTAAGTCTAAGCAGGCTCCTTGCAGCCATTCCCATCACGAACTCCTCAATGGATAGGAGATGCAGAATGACGTCAAGTGCCTGAGGTATGCTTCTTACGGCACCTGTTATGCCAATCGAAGCACATCTCTGGGCTTTAGACAAAAGATTCCTACGACTTCCTATTCTCATTGCCTCCCACCAGACTAGACATCCATACGTCAGAATTGACCTCACCACCGAGGTAAATCCAATTTACTACCATCGGTTTGAGTCCCCAACTCTTACCTATGGAGTTCCTGCATGTGTAGTAGGCGTTGAGACCTCTTTTAAGCCTCTCCTGTGTGTTCCTCTTCCTCTTACGCTAGTAAGTACTAGTCATTCTAACATGATCAGGGAATGGAGGATTTCAAATGATTACAATGACGTTCAGATTCATATTATAGAAGATGAAGTAAGATGGGATCTGAACAGCTTTGGCCCTTTTAAATCCCCGGTCCCAGATGGCATCATTCCTGCAGACTTACAATGTAATACGGATATTATAGTTCCATGGCTAGATTTAAAGCGGTCTTTATTCCAAAAAGGGAATTAGACCCCATACGAAACCAAAGGAATTCAGACCTATCGTATTTCCTCTTCAAAACATTGGAAAACCCTAACCAATTGTCAACGTCCCAAAATGCCTACCTGGAAGGAAAATCAGTTGAGACGGTGTTGCATTCGCTTGTAGGACTCCTTTTCAACGACTATTGCAAAAGTTGCTTTAACGAAGAGGAGGAAGAAACAGTAGAATATTTTCTTTATCACTGTCCTGCTCTTGCGAATATTAGGACTACAGAATTTGGGAGTGCGCATATGCGTTATCTGATCTCTCTGCAATTGATGTCAGACGGATTAGATCTTTTATTCGTGCGTCAGATTGATTCGATTCGAACCTATTTTCGGACATGGGACCGTTAGGACATAAATGAGCTGTCTATTACATATTCACAGCTACCTATCTAACGTAACCTAACAAATTTACACTTTCTTTTATGAATTTGCTGTTAAGGCCTTTTGACTTTTGTTAATATTGATGTCATTTTTGTAGAATGAATTTTTTGTAGCAAAAAACCAACATTTGATTTTTCAGTGTTTACGGAATTTTGCATTTTAGGTGATGATATTCTGTTTAAAATTTTTAATTATATTTACATTATAATTTTTAAATACATTTTTCCTTTTGGATTTATTGAGAAAAAATATCACAAAAATGTCAAAAACGCTTAACTGTCGTTGTTCTTTTTTAACGTTTTTAAGTAAAAACAAGTTTAATCTTTTAAGATGTCAAATTCGCCAAGTGAGCTCATTTCCAAAGTTATATCAGTTAAAAATTATCCATATAGCTTCAATAGTTTCGAAGTTATGGCGTTAAAATCATTATAAATTTCTTTTTCCTTCCTTCCTACGTTTTTTATGTGTTCCAAAATTCTGTATAACTTGAAGAATTTCAAAAATCTTGTTATAAAATTTGGTAATCATAAAAATATGATAATCATAAAAATTTAAGACGCTTAACATATTTTGTTTTATAAGTGTTTTAAAATTAATACATGTCCAAACTTAAGTGTTTTCAAATATAAATTTCCTAAGAAAATAAAATAACAGTTTTTTAATTATTTCTATGTATATTTTTATTTTTTTGTTTTAGTTCTAAATGTTTCGGTGTATTTATTACAATATTGATGAAATTTCCATATTATGCTGTATTTGTTTTTTTTTTCACGTGGTGTTGGTTTTTATTAATTATAATAATACATATAATTATTACAATAATATTGGGATTGTTGTATTTTTATTGGTTTTATCTATGTATTTATGTATGTATATATGTATGTATGTATGTATATATATAGAATTCTAATGAATTTGTTTTTTGCTCAAATAAATTATTAACAATATTTGTTTCAATACTTTTGTAGAATTTTTGAATGTTAGCATATTATTTAGCAAAATGTATTCATGAATACAATGTTATTAATTTCTTAATTAAACATTTCGAATGGTAACTTTTTTTTGCAATTGGTTTTATTTCTGGCTTAAGGTTTATATTTTTTTAATTTTTGTTTATTTTAAATTTACAATAAAAATATGATTTTAATACGCAATTATTACTGATTTTAACGTGCATTTTAAACACTTTGTTTTGTTTTAAGTTTATGCAAAGAAAATTACATATAAACTAAATTAAAAAATAATAATAACTCTAAAAATCAACAATCAGCAACGTTTTGTAAAACATTTACACACCTTTTATAAATTATAATACATAACTAACAAACATTTTTTGCCTTTTTACTGTTGTTTTATTTTTGTATATAACATTCAAAACATTTGTTTTTTTTAACTTAAGTTATTTAAACAAATAAAATAAAAAAAAAAAACATTTACATATAAAATAGCAACATAAGGTTTTGTTGTTGTTTTTAATTTTTTTTAGCATACTAATTTTTTTATATAAATCTAAACATTTGTATAGAAATGTTTAATATTGTAAAAAAATAAAAACAAATACTTTTAAAAATTATGCGTTGAACGTTCATTCTTTTATTTTGTTTTTCGTTAGAAGAAAATTTTCTTTGTAATAAAAAAAAAAAAAAAAAAAAAAAATACAAAAATTAACTATAGTTATAAAATAAAGGAAAAAAATATACAAGGAAGGAGAGTCTTGCATTCATTGTAACTGAAGAGTGTCCACAATTTGTAAACGAATTAAAGATGTGGTTGATCATAAAAAAATTGGTGTATCTACAAAATATAATTATTTTTTCATTTCAATTTTTATGTTGACCACTTGAAGGCCTTATTGATTGTCCATTTAAATCTGTTTATTGGTGTCCAAGTTATTGAACATATGGAGCCGTGCCATCGACAATATTTTTGATATTCGTTTCTTATGAAAATCTATAATTTAAAATTACATTATCTGTTAAAATTTCATAGATGTACAAAATACTGTTTCAGAGTTATAGCAAAAGCCATTTTATCAACAATGCCATTGAGCTAAAAATTGCAAATGATCAAAGGAATTGTCCTGCGAAGTTTATATATTTATATTAGTATTCAAGGTGTCTTTTCTTTATTTATTTTATACATAAATATGTATATATATAAAAATATATATATATAATTATAAATATATATATAAATATATATATAAATGTATATATATATATATATATATTTATGTATTTATATATATATATATATATATATATATATATATATATATATATATTTATGTATTTATTTATATATATATATATATATATATATATATAAATATATATATATATATATATATATATATATATATTTATGTATTTATTTATATTTATATATATATATATATATATATATATATATTTATGTATTTATTTATATTTATATATATATATATATATATATATATTTATGTATTTATTTATATATATATATATTTATGTATTTATTTATATATATATATATATATATTTATATATTTATGTATTTATATATATATATATATATATATATATATATATTTATGTATTTATTTATATATATATATATATATATATATTTATGTATTTATTTATATATATATATATATATATATATATATATTTATGTATTTATTTATATTTATATATATATATATATATATATATATATATATTTATTTTTATATATATATATATATATATATATATATATTTATATTTATATATATATATATATATATATATATATATATTTATATATATATATATATATATATTTATATATTTATATATATATATATAAATATAAATAATGCTGGTTGACCACATCAGCATTCATGCTGATTTTTGGGCCCGGTAATTGAGACAAAATTCATCACCATTTATGGTATTTTTCCTAATTGAAAATTTTGGAAAATCACAAACAGCTCTTTTAACATCGACTAAATTCCGAAATTAAATATAAAGACCAACTGTTTCTTGCTTCTTTTAAATAGTAACGAATTTAACTTTGAATTCAAAATTAATGTGCAATAAAGAATGCACTGGAAACTTCTTTCATTAACTTTTCATTTTGGAATTTTTTTATCACATTTACAATTCTTCTATTTTTAGACAACACATTATGATGATGTTATATACCCCCAAGACAACACATCTTTTTTTTTCCATAAAATTAACAAACTAAAAAATAAAAATATTAACATTGTAATAAAAGTCTCTCTATTTAAAACTTATGTTGCTAAAAATTAATTACATTTTACACATAATTTAAAAAAAAACATATAATATGCTTGTAAATATATATTTTTATAAAATAAAATAAACTACTTTATACAAATTAGTTATAAAAACCTAACAGAACTATTACAATTTAAGGGGAACAAAAATGGTATTGGCGTGGCCAAAGGGTAAAAAAAATAGTAAAGAATTTTTGGTTTCAAAATATTTTTTAAAAAGTAAAATAATTAAGTGCGCTTTCATTACTTAGTTACACTTCTTTATGCTTGAATGTTTTATATAATAAGTTTAATGTTTTCTTCTTTTTCGATTTGCCTTCTCTATAAATATAATAATAATTTTAATATTGTTTTGTGTAAATGATTGCTAATACTACACATGTTTATACTTGATTTATTTTTGTTAAATTTTTTTTGGATGTACACACACAAAACAAACAAAATATATATTGTATACACATATGTACATATATAATTTGTATATAATATACATATGTATGTCCGTCATGTTGAAAAATTTAACAACAATGAATCTAAATAATTTCAATTTATTTTTCTTTTTTTTTTTACTTACAAACTAATTGGTGTTTTGTTGGTTAATTTAGAAGAAATATATTTTTCTTCTATTTATTTATTTTTTTTTTTTTTTTGCTTTTTAGCTATTTATTACACTCTCTTTATTTAAACTGTTTACAAAAGATAGTTTTTGTTATAGAATAATGTTTATTATGGATGGTGGGTGATTGTATAATATTTGCAACAACAAACCAGAGTTCTTAAAGTATTAATTTTTTTCTATTTAATTCTGTCCTACAGAACTTTCTTACAAAATTTCGATTTTATTCAAAAATTTTTTTAATGAACATAATTTATATTATTTAATGAACATAACATTTAAGTACAATTGATAACTTTCATTTTCGATTTTGAAGAATTCGATATGAAAACTATAATTTCCGAAATAGTAACAAATAGGCCCCTAAACTAAATTTTATTATAATGCCATAATTATAACAAAACTGGCGTTAATAACAATATTCATATACAAATTTTTATTTATAATTTTTCATTTTCAGATAATTTTCGAATTGCAGTCAAATTCGAATATTTTAATTTTCAAATCAAATTGCTCACTATTTTCAAAAGTTTTACAAAACAAACCAAATTAAAATTTGACTTCCCAATTCATGAAATTGTTTCTTTAAATATTAACCGAAAAATGAAATATGTAATTATATATTTACATAAAATCTTCTAGAAATTAAAAGCCTAAATACTTTTGAACTCTGAAAAAGTTGAAATTTACACGCCATTCTCTATTAATAATGATATCATGATTGTACTCAATAATAACTAGTATTTTTCTCATAAAATTTTAAGAAGCTGGGGAGGGTGGGCTTTTTGTTAAATTAATTTTTAAATATTATTCTGCTTTTTTACATTTGTTGATGAACAAATTTTAAAATTTGTTTTGATTTTTATACAATTTTCATATTTTACTAAGGAATTTAATTCCTTTTAGCATTTTGTCTTCTTATTATTGTTTGAGTGTAGTAGTTTTATATCGAGAATTAAAAGCGACCACGATTAATATTCTTAATGCGTATGCCCACTTCAAGTACGTGTTCACCTGCCGAATTGGCAACATTAACAGTGGCCGCATTATTTGTGCTACTACTACTATTACTACTGCTGCTGTTGTTGCCATTACTAGTACTGCTGCTGCTACCTCCCTCATCATGTTGCATATTATTGTTGTTGTTATTGTTATTATTGGGTATATTACTATTGGCGCTAGATAAGGGTATGCGTCTTACTACTGCAGTTGTGTTATTGGAGGCGGTTGAGTTGTTGGCTGCATTATTGGTAATATTTTTACAATGATGATTGCAATTGTTTGAACCTGCACCATTACCACTATAATCATGGGGTCCTCCTACTGTATGCCTCCTTTTAATCGAACGATTTTGTTTGTTTTGGATTTGTCGTTTTTTCGTTAGATTCATATCAGTCTTTTCATCTTTAGTTAAACCTGTGGTTGGCATATTAGAGCCAACACCACCTGTTGCTGCACCACCGTAACGTGAAGAATAATTACGACAATTAAAAGAAGCCGATCGAAACAAACGATGATCTCTTCGCTTTTTATTGTACTTATCTAATAGAAATGAAGGTGAGGCCATTACTAAAGCTTCTTTAGGATCACTGGTTGTCGAACCCTCAGAATCATCTTCGCTACATCTTTGTTCTTGAACCGAAGAAGAGAATCGTAAGTTTTTGCTGGTGGCATAAAGATTTCTAGCTGTTGATGCTGTTAAGTTTCCTTTCAAAGCACTAGATGTGGGTGTGGAAGCTGCAGTTGGTGGAGAAGTTAATCCACCTACACTACCTAGAGACGAATTAATGGGTGCTGTGGCCGAGTGTTGCAACTTATGTGTTGTTTTATAGGTTGTTGTAAGTGTTGAACCCGTTGACATAGAAGTGGCTTTTTCATTGTTCATTTTAGCATTCATCAGAGTGTTAGTAGAGGCACAAGAGCGACTAACCATTAAATTATTACCGGTAATATTGTCAAGCGGGCAGAAATTGTGAAAATGCCTTTCGGGTGACTCATCGGCGTAAGGAATGTTTTCAGAGTGCAAAAGTAAAGGCTCACCAATAGTGTAGCGGCGTGGAGTTATGGGATAATCCGGAGATCCATTTTCATCATTTGATTCCGAGCCATATTTAAATATTTTCAATTTATCTTCCAAAGCATCCGTGACGGCACCTAGAGACATGGAACCTTTAAAAGAAATTTCACGTAACAATTTTATTCAATTAAAATAATTATTCTAAAAACCTACCAGTATCACTTAGTCGACTATTGCTGCTTTCATCATCGGTTAGCGTTATCGAAATGTCGACGCTATTACGTTGACGTTGCTGTTCCTTGGTCGCACTGCTACCGCTGCAACTACCCGAATCCTTTTCATCCAAACTAGTTTTACGACCATGACGATGACCCAAAATACTTCGATTTTCATTCTTCTTGGAAGTCTTTTTAGTTGTTGAAACGGTCGTGCTACTGCTGCTGGATGAGGAAGTGGTCGTTGTCGCTGTACTGTTAGACTGAAAATGCAAACGTAAAGTTACACCAAAATCATAAATTGTTGGAACAGCTTTGCGTCTTTGGCGATATGCTGCAGCTGATTCACAAGCAATTTTAGAAGCATTGCGATTATGGTTGGAAATTGAACGTGTTTTGAGTGTGGAAATATTGGGTGTTGATTTATAAAAATTTTTTAATGTATTCTTGGTGATTGTTGTAAGAAGTATAGGTGTAGTAATAGAATGTTTTGTGTTGGTATTGGTGATAGAATTGGAGGTGGATGTGTGAAAAGATTTAGATTTAATTTCGCTTACCCGACTATCACCAGGTTTTCGAATCTTTTTTCCCAATTGCGGCATAAAGCGAGAACGTGAAGTTGTGTTACATGAGCTTGATTCGGTAAAACGTTCGATTTTTGAAATATTGTGTAACAACATATTTGTTTGATCCTCCTGTTGCTGTTGGGCTGCCGACACTCCGGTGGCCGATGATGATGTTGAAGCAGCCAAATTATTACCACAAACATCTTCAATGTCGGGAGTTTTACCATTTTCAAAGAAGTAATCATACTAAAAAAATTAAGAGTTTATAATTAAATATTTTGAATTAATGATAAATTAAAAAAAAATAATATTTAATCAATATTAATTTTCGACTTAACTGTAAAAAACTTACATGTGTTAAAAGAAGCTCCACAATTCTGCACTGATGTTTCATATCCTTTACTGCAATATCTAATGTATCATTGGGTGTGCGTATAATAGAAGGACCAAATATGATTGCCAAATTTTTTGGTTCCATTAAATTGACTTCACAATTCTTGCTGACTCTATTTAAGTGGCGAAACAAATGTTTCATCGTCTCATATGAGTACGGGGGTAAAGCAACTAATAGTTGTTTTATTTCTCGTAAACGTTCCATGCCCACCTTCTTATCGGCTTCTATGAAATTATTATAAAAGGAACTTGGTAGCAGGGCATCGGGTAAACTTCTTATGAACAATTTCAAAAGACTCGAAACGACATTGACATCCTCCCATCTGACGTCGGTATTGCAACGGTCCCAAGAGAAATCTGTTTTATTAACTTGATCTGATAATTCAGATATTGCAGCTTTATTGCCGGGTATACGGTATATGCCAACCACTCCCAAGCCTTTAGTTTCAACGATATTTGTACATACTTCAACCAGAGTTGGTACATATTCGTTGTTTTTAGACTGCAATATAAACGAAACACAAAAATTATTTAAAGTTTTTAAGATATTTGGAAAACATACCATGGGACAAGTTTTTAGAGGCACTCCTATTGAACCTATAGTCTTGGATGATGAAGACAGATTTGAGGGTGATAGGTCAGCGTTATGACTACCACTACTGCTACTACCACCACCTCGTCTAAATAATAAATCCTTCCAGTTCTTAGCCTTTGGCGATCCTAAATCTTTGTCGGGTATATTCTTATGAGAAGATGATTTGCGTGTTTTCATCACCGGCGAAACAGAATCAGAAGCTTCTAATTCACTTCGTGATGTAGAACTTAAAGGTGAATGTTCGGCTTGTAAATGTTGAGCTGATTGTTGCTGTTGTACATTATCATCACAGTATGTTGATGTAGACATGCTAGCAGTTGCGGCGGTTTTTTGTGGTTCCGCTAGCTGTTTACCTTGAAGATCCTAATAAAAAAAAGGCTTAAAAGAAATTTATATTATCTCCAAGGACAGTTAGAACTTACATTATCATCATAAATTAAACTATTTTTCCATTGTACTAAACCAAATATTCTTTTCATTTCTGTACTGCTTTTAGTTTTGAAAAAAATTTCTGTATGTGGTTGATACTGTGTATCGCTATGTAATGTCTGTTGAGGTACATGTGTCGAACTACCCGATGATGTTAATTTATCATTCGTATCATCTAAATTCAGTTCATTGCCTAACGAGGCTATCGGTGAGGGTTTCGATTGCATACGAAATACATATTTCTTTTTATCTGATTCATCGAATATTTTATAATTTCTAATGTCGAGTTCTA
The DNA here is from genome assembly GCA_932274085.1 of Protocalliphora azurea. Classification (NCBI taxonomy): domain Eukaryota; kingdom Metazoa; phylum Arthropoda; class Insecta; order Diptera; family Calliphoridae; genus Protocalliphora; species Protocalliphora azurea. The sequence continues at coordinate 70,963,010 of OW026523.1, read as the reverse complement.
TCATCTGTAATGTGTACAACAAAATAATAACAAATACATTTGTTTTTATTTAATAAATTAGTTTTTATACTTACACTATTATCGGATTTTGTATTGCGGCTGGGATATATTTTTAATATATCTCCTTTAATCTCAATTTTTACTTGACGCCAAGAACGATATTCAGAAAGTCGCTGTTAAAAAAACATTAAATTAATCTTTGAAAAGGTATATAAATATTATTTGCGCTTACTTTTCCATTTATACATGTTGATTTTATTTCCATTTCTGTTTCAAATATTTCCATTTCTGTGGCAACATCTTTTGTTTCAAATTTACTATTTATATCAATACTGGGTATACTATCAATGTGAACACTTTAATTACAAAAAAAAAAAAAAAAAAAAAAAGAAATGTATAAACATTTGAGCTATGTATTTTACAACTAATTTGCTCAATTTACTCACCTGTGCCTTATATCACTATTAACAGAGGTTCTACGACTGCTACGAGAAGATGTTTCCAATTTTAGATCTTCTAATGCATCTAAAGATTCACTTGCACTATCTGCAGCACCACTATCTGCGCCACCACTAACAACATCATAAATCGGATCAGGATGTTCTTCAATTTGTTGCGATAATACTGTAGCGGACTTAGTTGATAGACTATCGTTTACACTGCCTGTGGAAGTATTCGTTACAGATGATGAAGATAGAGATGTTTCACAGTGATAATCATCGTTAGTAGCACGCAAATATGAAATCCGGCGCATGTGTTTTGGCTCGTCAAATGAAGACATGGGCCTAATACGTCTTATAACCGGAGTTGTTGAATTTTTATTAATTTCCGTTAAGTCTGTCATAGTGGATGCTAGTAAGGGTTACAAATTGACAATGCATAAAAATATAATGAAATATTATATTTAAAAAACTTAAATTTGTATTAATTTGTGCTTAATTTGAAAGTTAAATTTTACAATTTTTCTTTTATTTTATTTTTTTTTTTTTTTTCTTTACCTCTAGTTGATGTTGTGCTACTTGTACCGCTTTCGGCTATATCGGTCAATGTTGGTTTTTCATTTACATCCGTCAATTTACTTGCAAACTCTGGAGGTGAAACAGAAACAACACAAAAGGAAATAGACATATTAATTAAGTAATTTGTAAAGAAAATCTTGTATGTAATATGAAAATAAGATAAGTTTTCTTATTATACAAGTTGTATATGTTTCATTTGTATATTAACTCGGTCTGCAATGAACAATCTATGCGGCAGAAAAAATAATAATCTACAAAACATTTTTTGTATGTAAATAGCAGATTTGAGCTATAAATTTAAAGTGGATTTTTTTAATAAACATTTGATATTTGAATATGTTTATTTCAATTTCTCAAAATCCTTTTGGGCCATATATTGTCTATAACAGTGTTAAATAGAGATATCCTTCATACATATATTTGAACATTAAATTACATACACATGTAACGATATTTAAACATTTAACTTACTGCTATTAGTTTGATGATCGATTGTTGCGGTGGCCAAACTAGCTTTATGGATTTCCATGCGGCTGTAACGATGTCCATCGACACTAGACACAGAGGCTTGATTTGCTGTTGTTGTTGTTATAGAGCTTGTTGATGATGGTGTTGCTGATGTTGCAGCAATTGCAATTGGAACTATTGTCGTCTTTGGCGCCGTTGTTTGCTGATATAGTTGCGGATGCTGTTGTGGCAGATGTTGATGATGTTGTTGTGGTAGTTGCTGTTGTTGCACCTGCATTTGATGCAATGGATGATGCTGCAGTGAATCATACAAAACGCCCGGTTTTTTCATCATTATAACATTGCCCGGAGCCGACGATGATTCAATAGTATTTGTATTGATAGATAAAGTTTTAAAAGGATCAAAACCTCGGGATAAATGAGAATTCAATTTGCTTTCAAAACTAAATGAGAAAGAAAGGTCAAGAAAATTAAATTGAAAAATATACATATACATATACACTAAACTGGACCAAATTTACTGACTTTTGAAATTTGACAACAAATCCTCCGAGAATCGTTCATTAGGTTGTTAAAAGATATTGTGTGAAATATTAGTGAAATCGGATATCGTTAACCCCTTCCGCATCAGACCTGAATTAAGTACTTTGCTTTCTAACAAAATGCTAAAAAATCTACACTTAATTATCTATAAAAAAAATCGGTTAAAAAATGCTAGTTATCACGAACTACCCAGACCACTAATGTGTATCAGATCGCTGATGCAGGCAGTGTACACAAAAATGTTTAATTTTTTGAGAAATGTTTAAATAAAATGATATTTTTATTTAACTTTGAACTATAATTACTGAAAAATATGTTTTTGTTTCTGCAGAATAATTTAAACCCCTTCTAATGCTTGGTTAAAAATGCTAATTTTTTAAGATTGTTTCTTTCAAAATTACAAACTTTTAAAAATTTTGTTGAACAAATTTCAAATAAATTCCAATAAAACTATGCAAGTTTATAGAATTTTATTAAATTATTAAAAAAGAATTAGGATTAGAAATGTTCAAAATTCAAATCTTCAAAATTTAAAACGCAAGTTGAATTTTGAAGATTTCGGCAAAAATGAATTTTTTGCGGTTTTTTAATTAAAAAATTAATTTTTTCATAACTGATATTCAAAATAAACAGAGCTCTTACAAAATAAGATAGAACATATCTCAGAAAATACATTCTAAAGTTTTTAGGAAAATTTAACAAGGACAATCTTTAAAACATGAAGGCCAAAGCTCAAAACTTTGAATATCTACACATTTTAAGGGAAACATAAAGAAAACTTTTTTATTTCTATCTGGATTTCGATAAAATTTTATAGAAATACAATTGAAAGACATTTGGTAATATTAGCAGTAAAAAAAATCAAACTTAACTCTCAAGTGAGCTTGGGGTCAGCATTTTTTAAAAACACCTTTTCTTAAAAATATTTGCAAAGTAAATTTTATTCATTCATATCATGAACAAATAAAAAGATAAATACCTCATTTTGACAAGTAAAGACATAATAAATCATCAAATTTTCTCGCAGAATTCAGCGCATTCAAATCCAGATAAAAAAAAAATAATTTTCGTGATGTTTTCCTTAAAAATTTGAAATATTTAAAATTTTGACCTTCTAATTTTAAAGGTTAGCCTTGTATATATATTAGAATTTATTTTATGAGAATATATTTTATGAGATATGGTTTATTTTTATAATTTTGTTTTGTCTGAATGTCAGTAACCAAAAAAACGTAAAAAATGCCATTTTGTTGAAATCCGCAAAATTCAAATACCAGGTACGGCTTATCATACAAGGTATTTACCCAATTCTTTTTTAATTTTGTTTCCTGTGGTATCTACAAACCAGCATAGTTTTATTAGATTTTTTGACATTTTTTTTTTTTAATTTTTAATAGTTGAAATCGGAGTTTTTAAAGTCTTAAAAAAAATGAATATTTTTTATCTAAGCATGGAAAGGGGTTTGAATTATCTTGGAGAAACAAAAACGTATTTTTTAGTAATTATAGTTCAAATTTAAATAGAAATAGCATTTCCTTTATACATTTCTCAAAAAATTAAAAATTTGTTTGCACACCCCTTACACAAATGGTCTAAAACACATTATTGGTCTGGGGAATGCGTAATAACTTAAACATTTTTTTAACGGATCTTTTTCTTTTATGTCTTATTTGTTAGATAATTATATGTAGATTACGATTTTTTAATATTATGTTACAAAGCGAAGTACTTAGTTGCTAAATTTTTCTAAAAACTATAAAAAGCCATATTTTCCCCATATAAACGCGCAGTTCAAACTTCAGGACCGATGCGGCACGGATTATCGATGTCTGATTTCATTAATATTTCACAAAATATATTTTTACAACTCATTGAACAATTCCAGGTTGGTAAATTATGGTGCAGTCTAATATACACATACACATACACTTACGGTCATTAAAATAAGAACGGTATAAATTTTTTATGAAAGTCCTTATTTTTTAGCTAATATTTTTTGTAAAAGATTTTCGTTAAATTATTTGTTACATAAAAGGGTAGGTTAACTAAGTTAATTCATTAGACGTAGGCAACATCTTAACTTAACTACTGATAAGTACAAATTATGAAAATTAGCCTGGTCATTACAATAGGTACCGAATCACACTCTGTGATACACTAAAGATTAAAAGCAAGGATAAATAAGAAAATCGTGATTATTATAATAGTTATCTATTGTCTTATGTCTCATGCAAATCTTTGGAATAATTTTTCTATTCTATGGGACAAAGGATTGATAAATTTTCGAAAAGTCTTACAATGAGTATTTTTATCAATAATCTTGTACTTTTTCCCGAAATTTTGATTTATTTTGTTGAATTTTTTAGGATATGATCTAAACGAAGAATTTTAATAGGGATTCAATAAAGTTATTGATCTGTTAGGTCCAAAATTTTCAATATAATTTTTTAAGAAAAAGTTATTTTTTGTTTTGAGCGATGCGTTGAGTTCTTTTCATATTGAAAACCACATCAAGCACTGATATTATTATCAGCATAAGTGAACTTTTTATATCATTTTCTTGCAGGTTTCATATGTTACTTTAAGATCACTAAGATACATTTCGATAATACACACCCAAGTTAAAAGCTCTCATTCTTGGTGTGAAAAAAATGATGTGTAAACTCAGAAGTGAAGGAACAAAACAGTATATACGATTAAAAAAAAAAAAAAAAAAAAAAAAAAACATGTTAGATGACTAACAGGTCAATATTTAATAAAAATATTTATAAAGAAATGGTTAAGCAGAATGGCGCATATGGTATAGATTAGTAGTACCACTCCTGTGACAGAGATTGGTTTCATAAAACCTATTGAGATACAAATTTTAAATAGTCTTCATTGAACGTTAAGTTATCATATCCTGAAGAAAGCATTTTAGCTTGGTAGGGTTTAAGTAAAATAATGGTCCAAAATTGTCCTAAAAAACAGTGAAAAGAAATCAAACTGCATTTTTCGTTGGACCTTTCGGGAAGATCTAAAAAAATATTTACAAAAAGTTTCGCGGCTATAACGCTAAAATTTTAGGAAAAAATATAATTTCCTAGTACAATACATCTGGAGAAGATTTCAAATTTGTATGGCTCATAAAATGAAAATGGTCTCGGAAAACGGTATATATATATATATATATATATTTGTTCACAAAGTTTATAATACTATTTTGTTCAGAATAAAATGAGATAATTCCTATATAAAATTGCTTGAAACTCAAAAATTTATTAAAAAATTCTTCACGAAAAATTCGTTTGAACAATTTATATGGAAAAACAACAAATAAATTTAAAATATTGTTATCGTTTCCCATATATTTTGTCTGGAAAGTTTTGTGTCTAACTTTAATATAAAAAAAATGTTATGTTTTACAATCTCGTTGCATAGGCTTTTATAGAAAAAACTGTACTAAATCGCAATTAAACTCGAAAGATTATGAAAAAAAAAAAAAAATTTTTTTTTCTAGATGAAGTTTTTTTGCGAATAACTCGAAATCGCAAATTTTTAAAACTGATTTCTGAGGTCCGCCAGAAGGCCTACAACGTACACTATGTCATTTCTCAAGTGATTTTACACTGTAGCAGCGTGTAATTAATGGTACGAGTATACCACATTGCAATTGTTCCGTACCTTTTTTAATGGCAGGTGGATTTTGATTTTCGGTCGATATTAGTAGATATTAATGGAAATTTTTGAGTACCTTTTAATGACCACAAGTGTATGTATAAGTAAATAAGTAGTTAGTGTAATTACAAAATATATATTTATAAAATATTTATTATTTTTTAACAGGAAAAACTGTTATTTTCTTATTTTGTAATAAACTACTTTTATACAATATCATATAATAATTTGATATTGTATTTAAATAAATTCATAAAATTAAACTTACACTTTATTAGTAACACCAGTTTCCTGTAGAGTTTCTAAGAATTCATAATCTTTATGATGATACTTATCACGCAATGCTGGAACTACTGAGCTTCCATTAGTTGGTGTTGGGAGTGTAGTATTTCTTTGCTGCAGGTGTCCACGAGCCATTACCGATGACGTACCAGATGTACCATACGTTGTTATGCTACCAGTTACACCACCACTACCTACTCCAACTAATCCTGATGCAACTCCAGTTGTACTAGAGCCTAAATTCGGTGCGTAATGCATATCACAGCTTGCTGTTAGTAATTCTCTCGTACTAGACGATGAAGATGTGGCCGATAAGGGTTGTTTAACTAATGTGCGCACTCGAGCAGTGCCAGCTTCATTATTACATATAATAGCACCACCTAAACCTGATGATCCCACCGATGTTGATGATGTTGAAATCATAGACAATTGGGGACTGCCTGATGGTGGGGTATGGGGAAAGAAATGTTGTTGTTGTTGCTGCTGGTGTTGTTGCGAGTTGTGCTGTTGATGAACATTTGGTAAAGGTGATTTAAGGAATTCTTCTTTTTGTTTAATGGATTCACGTAAGCGTATCATTAAATCGCTGGTGTCAACAGCGGCATTTGAAGCATAAAAAGCGGCAGCGTTTTGTTGCTGTTGCAATTGTTGTTGGCGGGTTAATACTGTTAGATTTGCTGGTGGAGAACTGTAATGGAATAAAGTGAAGTAACAAAATATTAATTAGAAAAAGGTAAACGTAAACATTGTTTACAAACTATTTAATTAGAAGAGACACTAAATAAATTTTTCAATGATTAGGAAATCTTTAGTAACAAAGATATCCTTTATTTCATACAGATTTAAGTTAAACATATTTTAAACATACAAAATGTAGCTTTATAGTTGGACAAATAAAAACAGATGCATTACATGAATGATAAATCTATTGCTCTACATTATCCATTAATATCTTTGAGGGTAGTAGTATTTGACTCAAATATTAATAATATGCTGGAACAAAATGACACTTTTTATTTCCACAGAACTTTTTGAGAACATCATAAAACAATTTTAAAAAATTTCGAAACACCACCCAAATTTCCATATATTGCGAAAAAAAAAAGTTTTTAAGGTAGTGCCTGCACTATAGATCTTAAATTTACCTTCATAAATTTAAGGCCAATTTAAGATTTTTAAATTGATTTAGAAAACAGAAAGTAATTTCATTGGTCAAAGGTCCAACTTTTTTTTTTTTTTTTTTTTTTTTTTTTTGTTAACACCGATTTCCAAAATTTTAATGCCATTAATAGTAAACATATTGAAACTAAGGTGGCCAAAAAATTAGACAAAATATTGGTAATTGTGGGAGTGGCATGCTGTTAAAGATAAATATTTTATGTTATTTTATAAAAAATGTGACTTTTGTAAATTTGATCAGAAGTAAATTATCATTAATCGCAAACTAATATCGATAATTGGCTGCATGTTCAGGACGAACTTCTCAAATATGGCTTGATTATACATCAAAGCAATACGAATGATGGGAACACAGCATGAAGGTTCTTTTCAGATCCCGAAAGAGCATCTAAAACAACAGGTGATGATGTAAGTCTTATTTCAAGATTTAAAACAATTATCGATGCACTGTGTGCAATGAACAAATTGATGCTAGAAAGTTTGGTGATTATGCGAAGGAATCTACACGAATATATACAACCAAATATCCATGGAGAAATATGTCTGTAAAAGTTCACAAAATCTTTTATAATAGGGAAGATGTCATTAAGCATTATTTAGTACCACTATCCATCAGAGATCTATCAGAGGAATCCCAGCACAATACCAAAAAAATTTCTCGAAATTCTACAAATGAAGATCTATTTAATGTATTACTGGCAAAGTCATATCCGCTCACTTCTAGCATTCGAAGTCAATGGAAAGAAGCACATCGGACTTAGATGAAAAAGCAAAAAGGCTGCTGGAGGTCAGAATTAATATAGAACCAAATATGGAATATTTGCAGGCTATTTTTCAACCTAATGAATAATAATTATAATTTTCTTTTATTGTTAAGTAAAAAATAAAATAAAGTAAACATTAAAAACTTTTAGTTATTAGAAAAAATAAAAATGTTTGTCCTTAATGTTATTTAAATAAAAAATGAAATAAACATTAAAAAATCGTATTTTTTTTTTGTCCAAAAACAAGCTATTCTAGTGAACCGGTCCTAGTGGAACCTGTTCCAGAATTGATAAACTGAGAACCCGACCTGTTCACAAAATTATCCTGGGTATTTTTAAAATGTTTTTTTTTATCTGCTTATAAGTTTTTTTATAAGTAAAGCTGATTCAAAAAACAAAAAATACGCATTTTCATACTAAATGCTATAAAGAAATTAAAAGTTCAACTTTAGCCTTAAATTTCTCAACAACTGATGAACCGATTTTAATTAAATTAAAAATGGAGAAAAATTCAGGAAAATATATCAGTTATGGTCGATGAAAAACGATTCTGAACCACTGTGTGGCGTAGCTTTTTAACTATATTACCATCTTTTATAAATACTCAAATTAAATAATGAATTCTTCACAATATTTAAGTTTATTTCCTTTTTCTTTTTCGAAATTTTGACTTTGATGTAAATCCTTCAGATTTTTTAAGATGTTTGTTTACAAAGTTTGAAATATTTTTTGTTTAGAATAAAACGAGATATCTCTATATTTCTAAACTTTATTAAAAAATTCTTCATATATTTTAAGATAAAATATCTTTTTATATTTTTTTACTTCTTTTTTACTTTTTAAGAATAAAATTAAAAATATATGAAGTTTTAATAATTTATTACACAGAGAAGAAAATGCATATATTTGAAAATTTTTTTTCATAAATATTATGAATCGAACATGACTTTTTTTCCCAAACATTTTTCCATAAAAAATAAAATTTTGTTCATAGATGTTATTAAATTTGTTCAAAATGAAAATTTTAGGAATTTTGCAAAAATTTTGTTAAATCTTTGATTTAGTTTTATTAGGTTTGTTGATTGCAAATGGTAAATGAAAATTGTTATACATGAAAAAATTAACAACAAATGCCTTAAAATGGCCAAATTCCATAATGTTTAGAAATTTGCATAATCATTTGAAAAAAAGCGCTTCTGTTCTGTCCCCAAAATGCAGCTAAAATCATTAAAAACTTAAAATTTTCCAAAGAAAATTTCAAACATTATTTTTTTTTTTTTACAAATTGAAAAAATAAATTAAAATTTAAACAATTTTTTCAGTCTTCTTTACATTTGATTCATTTGAAAAACAAAATATAAAAAAAATTTTTAATGCTTAAGAAATTATGCTTAAATACTATGAACTGAAATCAATGAAAGTAAATTTTTATATTTATGTTCAAACTTTTTTCTAGGTAATATAAATATAAAAAATATAAAAATTCACAACAAACTACTTGAAACTTGAAAAATTCAATAACTTTTTTCTAGAAGTTGCTTGAAAATATGCTTTTAATATTTGACCAAAACAAACCAAATGTATAAGGTTGAAAAGTCTGTTTCTTCTACTTTCCAAAGAAGTTTAAAATGGAAAAAATAAAAAAGAATAAAAAAATTAGAAATTTATTGAAGAACTTACCCAAAAACAGTTTTTTTGCGAATAACTCGAAATTTTGAAGGTGTATTGCAAATTTTTAAAACTGATTTAAGATGTCCTCAAGAAGGCCTATAACCTACACTATATCATTTCTCGAGTGATTTTTAACATAATTACACGCTGTAATTTTTACAAATTTTGACTTTTTTTTGGATTTAAAAAGACTTCAGTGTTTTCTTAAGTATAGGGAAATATCCCTAATTTAATAATGTACTTTTTGTACCCCTTAAAAGAATGTTGGTTAAAAGCAGAGAAAAAAAAACATGCTTACAGCACTATTACTACAATAATATTATGTACCCATTGTTAACTTTCTAGAACTTTAATAACTCTATGTTCATGACAACAATGATTTTGTTTAAATTTTGTCATTTAATGTTTACACTCAATAAGAATTTTAATATGGTTGACTGCAAAAATTATATGTTTAAATATTTTTACCAAATTTAGAAATAACCCAGAAATTTTACAAAGGTTTTTGCAATGAAGATATATTTTTTTAATACGTGAGTTGAATCCAAATTACGAAGGACACAGTACCACAATTTTTATTTTTAATTTTTATGTACAAAATATACAAGTCGAGTTAGAGTAATTGGCAGGGTGTTTAATAATTATACAAAATACATTTTAAATACGCATTGTTTCACTAATCGGTGTTTTTCTACAATTGTTAGCTTTGAAGATATAGTTTACGAAAAATTTACTTTTCTTGAGTATTTGTTGATTTTCTAAAAAGTTTTTTAGCTATACTGGAAAGTTTGAAAATTATACTTAAATTAGAGTAAATGCCTACTTTTGCCCTTGTTCCTAAAAATGAGCACCATTTTTACAAAGCAAGGCTATAAACTGACATTAGTGCAAAAGTTCGCACAGAAATTACGCACTTGAAAGTAGTGCTAAGTGCGAAAAATAATTTTTTATGTGTTTGTTGTTATAAAGCATGTAAAGGAATTTCTTTTTACATTTTCAATTGCAAATATTAAAGCCACTGCACATACATAGCATTGGAAAAAGCCAAAAGGTTTCTGATTGAGAATATATTGTAAATATAAATTTACTTTTTTTATTTCGAGATATCAACAAACGAAATATCTTAATATTTGTAAAAGAACAGAAAAAAATGTTTAACAAATTTCTTTCAAAAATGTGTAAACGAAGAATTGTTTACATTTTAAAACGTAATTACTTAAATCACTGTAAGCAATACGATATAGATCGGATACATTTCTGATTTTACGAGGTCCGAAGATAGTTTATCAATGACAATTTCGGTAAATGAAACAATTAATATACTAAATAATGTACAGATCGACATTCCGATTAGATTTGACAACTGAAATTAAAAAAAAAACGAAAACATATAAAACTGTAAGAAAATTGTTCTTAAGAAATTAAAAAAAAAAAGTTCTTAAAAAATGGTGTAAAAAAAGTGTCCAAAATTATTTTTCTGAACTTTTACAATGTTTATATTCTTTCCTTGACTGATATTTTTAAATATTTAAATATTACATTTACATGCTTCAGTAAAAAAAAAAAAAAAAAAAAAATTCTCATTTTTGCACTTTCTCAACACTAAAACTGGTGACATTTATTACTTTTTTTTTTTTTTTTTTTTGTGAAATGTCTACAGATATTTATATATAGAACTTAACATTTTGTTGGAAAAGCTATTACTCAAATTATTCTAAGTATTGTGCAGTAAGTTTTAGACGAGCCTTAATAAAAAATATAAAAATTATTTTATAACTTCATATTTTCTCAATCATTAAAAAGCCAGAGGAATTTAAAAATAAAAAGTAATATTGTAGACAAATTATTTTTTCTATATTTATGTATGTTTCTACTAAACCGATTAATATAGATTATGGCAAAACCACACTGAGATTGATGTATCTTTAAATATTTTACTTGTCTATGATTCATAAATACAATTGTAAAAAATATGAAAGAATAATAAAATAAAAAATATATAAATTTATAATAAATTAAACCAAAATTTATTCCCACCTTCGACATGGTAAATGGCACATATGACAAAAACAATTTAAAACCGCATCGAATGGACTCATCGTTACTGTCACTGTTAATTTTTATTTTTTAAATTATTGTTTTTGTTGCTCTTTTATAAATAGTAATTGTTGTTGTTGGTTGGTTGATGTGGTTGTTTGTTAAATATTTGTATATCTGTTTGTCGTTTAAAGCCGTTGTTTTTTTTTTAATTTATTTTTATTTTATTTTTTATTTTTTTTTTGTGTAAGTAGTAAATATTCAATCAGTGTTGCTAGATAAGGGGAACTGTCCCCAAATTGGGGATTTAAACTTCTTTTTGGGGACAGATTTTCGTAGGGAGGGATTTGGGGATTTTCGTAAAATATGGACATTTTTAAAATTAATGTATATACATATTTATGAAGATAATTTTAAGTACCCAGGAACAATGGTGGAACTTGTTCTAAAATCTAGAATTTATGTAAACAGAACCACTTTAGATTCTTTAATAACATCCTTAGAACTAGTAGTGTCTAACCAATTGTGGCACTCACGAAATAGAACTGTGATTTGGTTTTAAATAATGTTTTTGGGAACTTTTTCTTAAGAACTAGTTCTGTATAACTTCGTCATAAGTTTTCTGACCAAATTGCTGGTTCCAAATGGCAGTTTAAAAAGCTAAAAGATAAGTTCATATGATCTGGAACTAATTGCAGTTAATATATAAATTTCGGGTGCCCCGATGGCCTAGTTGGTAGTGAGCTAGTCTGGGCTTGTGGGTTCGATTCCCATCAGAAACTCTGGTCTGTTTCACCTTACTCCGCTCGTTTAGAATTAGAATATAATTTGTAATAGTATTGTAATTATTCAATAAATAAATAAACAAATAAAAACATAAGTTTCTCCTAGTTAATTTTTGAAATTCATAAAAAAATTTTCAATAGATTAACTTTTTAAAAAAGAAAATTCGAAACATTTTAAATCAGAAAATATAAAATTCTGGTTAAATTTGTATATAGAAAAATTTTTGTTAAATATTTTATTCATATAAGTATTTGATTTAAATTTTAAATATTGTATTATTTAATTTCAATAGCTTATATTTTTATTAAAAATTTATGACAAATTTTCTTTTATTTTAATAATTTTTCTTTTCATACGAGTAGGAAAATTATTTTAAAAATAATGTAATTTAAAATTTAATTTCAATAGATACATTTTCTATTAAAAAATATTATTTTTTATAAAAAATTGAAAATTTCTATTAAATTGAAAATATTTTTTGGGGGCATAATTGGGAATTTATACTTAAACAATGGGGATTTTGTGGGAATGGAGCTTCTGTTTGGGGATATGAGGAAAAATTTCTCTGGCAACACTATATTCAATTTAACGTTAGTTTTGCCATTTATAATGAAAAAAAAAACAGTAAACAAATATAAACACACAGATACACAAATGTTTGAATATTACAAAAATGAAAAACATAAATTAATAAATATGAAAAAACTTTAAAAAACCTTTAAGCACGCGACTACAACAAAAAATCATACACTTGAATAATAAATTACAGTGATCGATATATGCTTAAAGGCATTGTGGTGTTAGGTTTATAATGTTAAAAGATATTCGATTACTTTTTTATAAGAATTCTGTAAATATATAGCAGTGTTAAACAAAATAAAGTTGTATGTATCCTCTGTCTATATTACACCTAACTGTCTCACTGTAGAATGAACATTTTCTTCTAATCCGATTTATATAAAAATTCCAAATAAAATAACAAGCTTAAAACAAGCTTGCCTCCTCTTATACTAGTCAGAATATTTATATCGTACCAGTCGATTAGAAATGACGGATTTGTTTTCAAAATATTTTGATTCTGCTCATCTGTGTATGGATCAAAAAGATGTAACTTAAAATTTTTGTGTTCCAGGAGATACTATTATATTTCCATGCAACAAAATTAGACAATCTACTCTTGGAAAAATTTAGTAAATATTGTAAACTTTTTTCCAATGTAAGAGTTTTACTATTTTGTGAAAAAATCTTTGGATTGAAATTTAGCAAGAACCAAGTTTCCTTTGCAAACCGCTCCGAAGTAAGGAAAATGTGAATGCTGTCACGACTCGACGTAGGAACATTGATCCATTAGACCAATTGAACATTTCCCTAGTGAGGGTTATGGAAAAACATTTCGTATTATTTAGATCTTAAACCAATTGGAATCAAATAATCTCAGCCGCAATATTACCAAACAAAATTTTTATATTTGGGGATCGGTGTTGTGGAAAAGAACAAGAAGAAAACTTTGACGGTACAAGGACAAGAACCCGGTATTTGATTCCATCTTTATACAAGATCAAGTATTTATTTAAAATTTATGTAAACCGGTCTGAGCAAACAATTTTTCAAAGTGTTTATATTTTATGAACATGTCGCCAAAAACATATTTAATTTCTAAATGTCACCATTGTTAGAGAAGGTAATATTATCTCCCAATTAAAAGTAGTTAAATATTTAAAATAACTCACAACAAGTTTTATTAAAGCGTCATAAAACAAAATTATAAACTATTTGTTTTAACTCCTTTTTAGTAAATTTCAAGTATTTAAGATTCAAAGCATATTTCAAACAATATTTTACCTAATTAGACATAGAACCTAAATATTAGTTATAAAATATTAACGAGAAAATAACGAGAAAATGATTTCTCTCGATTATTTTTTAATTTCATAAAATTTATAGGTCTTTATATTTTTTAATAATTAAAGGTTTTTATGTAAAAAAATAAAATACATGTCATTATTATTTTTTAATTAAAAAAAATTATTGTTTGAAATATATTTTCTGCCTTTTTAGTAAATATATGAAATTTTTACGCGTTTTCGTTTTCATATTTTAAAAAATTTAGAAAGTTTTGCCATTAAACGAATATAATTTTTTATTTTAAATAAACATAAGAAAATGTGCAGCACTGTTTATTCGCAAAAAGTTTAAACTGGGAGTGGTTTCTATATATACTTATTATATTTTTCATTAATTTTATTTAATTGATTGTGAAAAACGAAAGTGTAAATTTGTTAAAAACTTTTCAACCGGCAAACAATCACATCACATCTTATTGCAACAGTGTTGCACACAAGACACAACTCTACTATTGGTGATAGAAAGCTTAAATGAAATACAATTTCTTGATTTTTTTTGTTTCGCGAGATGTGGTCACTGTTTTTGTGGTTTTTAGTTTGCAATATAAATAATGTCTGATAATCACTCTTAGATACATGGGTAACAAATAGTACACAAACTAAATAGACAAACGAACAAACAAACCATCACATCAACTCAAACGACACTCATTTGTGGTTTAAAACCGAAAGAAATTAAAACAGCAAAATGTATCGTATAAAAACAAAGAATTGTCTTAAAAACAACAACTGATCAATTTCAAACGATATTAAATTAAGGAAAAAAATAGAAATACAACAAACACTTTGGTACGAAACAGAAAATACAACGACGACGGCGACAATATTTGTCCGCCCGGTTGACGGACAACAACTGTCATGCTGGCGAAAAATGAAATGTTGTTAATGCGCGTAGATTTTTCAATTCTATACGAATACAACAAAATAATTATAAAAAAAGCAAAAACAATGCGAAAGACTTTCAGCTGACGTTTTGGCATAGTGTCACCCACCACCAACCAGAAAAAAAGAGTAAAACAATTTGTAGTTAAAGCTTTACTCTACTGTTTGAGCTTCAAAGCCACTCTCTTAATTAACCCATTGGAGATAATACTTTTTACAGTAGAGTTTTTGAGTGATAGGACGAAAATTAAACTAATTTTATAGAAAATGCTGATGAAGATATTTGTGAGAAAACAGTTTTGTCGGTGGAACTTGGGTACACAACTATTTAGTTAATGATTGGTAAATTAATCTTTCGTATGCCGTCAAAAATGTGTTCTAAACTGGCAATCTAGTCCACATTACCATTGATTTTTATACAGATTTTCATGAAATCAGAGATTAAAAATTTTTTCTTTATTAATTGTATCATAATTAGTAAATAATTAATTACAATAAATTAAAAATACTACGTAGAGATTTTTATTGTAGGTATAAACTGGTCGAAAGTCGTCTTCTCTTCTTAATAAGGAAAAACTAACTTAAAATTTTGAATTTTAATAGAAATGATCTAATACTCATATCGTATCTATGGTATAAAAAATATATAGAACCTTCCCTTATCATTAAAAAAACCTTCCCTTAAAGGTATAATTTTCATACTATCTATACTAGACGCTTAAAAAGTACGTTACATTTTATTTATTTTCCTTTGGCTCGTGCTAACGTGGCTTAAACCTTCTTAACGACAACAATAGTAACAATAGTTAGTATGAATACAAATAATACGAAAACAAAAATAAACAAACAAATAAAAATATTGTCCGCCAAAACGAAAAAAAGTAGCAAATGAAATAAAACTAGTACTTAGAGCCAGTCAGTTGTTGGGTGTAGTAGATTGAGTGAGTGAAGTGTGTCCATAATGGTCACCTAATAGGTTTGCCTATTGTCGTTGTTGCTGTTGTTGTGTGTATTTATGTTATGTGTCAGGAATTATGGATTACGTTTATAACCATATCAGACATCTTTAGTCTAACTTGGTTGCCTGCTATTTTATATTTTTTTTTTTTTTTTTGGATTTTAATATTCAACTCACATTTATGTATGTCATATTAAATGTACCTCGATCTGATACTAAACATATAATAAGTGTATAACTATGTACGTAAAAATATGATTTAATTTGCATTCGAATTCTTTTGTGAAATCAACAGAAATATTGACGCTTATTATTGAAAATATGACCGATTCTCTTTGTCGCTGTCTCCGTTTCTTTCTTAAACTCTATGTCTGCTACTTACTTATTAATTAAGAGAAGTCATAAATATTATTCATTTATTTATTATTTTTTTATTTCAACCATAAATGGTTGTCATTCAAATATTACGCGCAAATATTTTTTAAAATGTCAATAAATATGTACATATGAATTTATTTTTAATATAAGTAAATATGCAAATTGTTTTTTCAAAAATAGTATTATTAAAAATAAATACACATGTTTTATTTTTAGAGAGTGTTAAAAATAAGTGTATCTCTTAGTGGTTTTTTATTCATTTAATAGTTCCTCGTACTCCACTGAAGACAGCGAGATTATATTAGGACCAGTAAAGCCTAATTTACTTTAACATCAAAATCAGTACGTTAACAATAATGTCAATGTTTTTACAAAAATTCCCTCGAAAAAAACTTCGATTTAACCTCTGTAAAGAAGAAACCGAGGCAGTCTATTTCACGCCGTGCGCAAGAACTCGGACTTTCGCAAAATTGTCTTTGGGACTTGATCCCTTAATACCCGTACAAAATCCAATTGATCACAGTAAGGCCAAATGCAAAATTTTTGGTAATAAATCTGTATCTCCTAAACTACTGGTCGTATGGAATTCAAATGTAAGGAAGAGTTGTAGAGGAGGACTTAAACCTTTAGAAAAATTACGTATTCACGTTGTGATAACACGAGATGAGCTACAGGGTATCAAAGTTGACTATCTTGAGAATGTAAAAATTTCAAAAAATCGTAACTTCTACAAATCAAGTCCGATTTCAAAGATTTCTATATTTTTGCAAAGTGCTTTGCAAGATAAAGAAGCTTACTCATCTAAGCTATCTCTTATAGTTGAAAAGATATTTACGCTTGAATTATTGATTTTTTTTTTGAATCGTCTTTTTATTTTATACATTACATAAGAAATAATAATGAAAATATTCCTTTTTGACCGGACGAAAAGCAATTTAGTGTAAAATCGATCTGAATCTATTTTATGATTAAATATCGTCAATAAATTAATAAAAAAAAAACTTCGCGTGACATTATTTTAATTAATCGACTAAAAATTAAACTTTTTTCTATAATTTACCATTTCGACCAATGCTGGATGTAGGGTGCAAACCAAAATCAATTTAAAGTTCCTTTATTAACCATTTATGAAGCTTTGTAAAGAAAAACATTTTTTACAAAAACTTTGAGAAAAAACCATAGTACTATATTTTTGTAAAAAAAATTCCATTTTTTATACTAATTTCAGAGATATCCAAAATCGAAAACCCGTTTCCGGTTACAAACGATGTTGGTTTCGGTTTTTTTTTTTCAAAACCGGTGTTTTAAAATCGGTTAAGCGTGTTTTTTAACAGCATATTATTTAACTTTTTATGTAATTTTACTCAGAAAAAGAGTTCAAGATAGAAAAATAACATGACCAAAAATAATAAGTTTCTGTGTAACTTGCTAAATGCATTCAAAATTTCATCATTTTAAACGTTCAAATTGTTGGTTTATAAAGTTAGTTTTTTCGTGTTTACTTATAAGTATTTCAATCACAAAATATATTTTATTTTGGAAAGACATATTTTCAAATACCAGGATTAGGAATAAAATAATAAAGTTTATTAAATAAGTTAAATCAAATAATTAACAAAATTAAAAAAAACATTTCTCTAAGTTATAACGTGAATAAGAAACTTTAATTTATTATTTCCGCAGAGTAAAACTTGCATCCATGTATAAATTTAAGCTTTTATTTAAAAAAAATACAAAAAATAATATTTTCCTATTAAAAAATTTAAATTAATGAAAATCGGTTAAACGTTTTTTTAAGAGTCCAAAACCGGGTGTCCTTTTTTTTCTAAAATGAAATTTTTCGGTTAAACCGGTTTTCTAAAAAAAAGTTGGATTTTCGGATACTCTAGTACTGATTTTGAACATTTTTCACGGCTAGACAAATTAAGATAGTCAAAAAATGTTTTCAGCATATTTTTTCGGAATATATTACAAATTACAGAATATTAAAAAAAATCCTTTTATATACCTTATTTCCGAGAAACGAAATAAAGTCAAGGAAAAAAGATCAAAAATTCAAGCGTAAATGTCTTTTTTTCTTTATTTTCCTACACACTTTATATTAATATAAAAATCTTTGAAATCGGACTTGATTTGTAGAAGTTACTATTTTTTGAAACTTACATACTCGAGGTAACTTGCCTTGTATTATGACAGGGTAAATACAAGATGATTTTTCTGAAGGCCTAGGTCCCTTCCACAACTCTTCAATACATTTCAATTCGATCCGACCGATTTAATCCGATATACAGATTTATTATATAACCACAAAGTTGTTTTTTTTCTCGCTGACTGTATTCCGGAGGAAGAGGACCCCAATTTTGACAGATAAATAATTTTTTAGAGGCACAGAACATTTTTAAATGAATAAATTTTTGAAAGTTAACAAACAAATTTTTGTATAACAAGCAATATATACGACAAAGCCAACACACAAACAGCTACTATTTGTTGCTCATTTTGGGCCCGTGTATTTCTACGAAAATTATATTGGTGATATCATCACCTACAATGGCGAATACTAGAGATCAATGATAATTAATTTCTTTTCGCCGAATTAATTTCTTTTGAACGACAGTTCAACGAACGACGAACACCACAATGGATGATAAATGAATGATTTATGATTATGGTTATCTCTCTCGGATTTTACTCCACATACTGGATATATGCCAATAAACTCAACGTTGTCATGTTCCATAATGGCCTACATTAGTCTTTCAAAGAAAACATTCCTTAAAACTTTTGGTACCCTTCACGTAGGGTATAAGAGTATTTCGTCACCTAAAATGCAAAAACCTGTAACACTTTTCATTTATTTATTTTTACAGCAGAAGCAAAAAATATTTTTCTTAAAAGGAACAAATTTTACGTCTGTTTCGTTTATGAAATTGATCTTACGGCCTTTTAACTTTTGTTAATATTGATATACTCGTAATTTTGAAGATATGAATATGAAATTTTTTGTGTAGATGTAGTTTGGGTCAGTACATAATAATCCATTAAAATACAACATTCGATTTTTAAGTGGCTACGGTCTTTTGCATTTTAGATAACGATATATAAGCTTGAAGTTCGTTTGTAATATTTACAATTTTGAAAAAAAAAAAACATGAATTCTATATTACAGATACTACGAGAAATGCATCAGATAAATATCGTTAAAAAAATCTAAATTGTCGAATAAACTTTTTGTCTTCTCATTATTACAACAAAAGAGGAACTGAGTGGTATCAAACAAATGACGCTGCTATGTACAAAACAGTCAGAACTCTGTCCATTTTAAATTTATAAAGAAATATTCAAGTATATTTAAAGATGACTAAAGTGGACCCATTCCAACAAAAAAGTACAGGAAAACCCAAAAGCTCTCATAGAGGATATTCCAGAAATTCATTTTTCTTTTAAATCAAAATTTCAAAGTTCTATATAACAAATACCGATATAACGAAAATCCGATATAAAAATTGAGCAATGTTTGCACCTTATATAACGAATGAATATTACGAATTGGAAGAAAAGATCTTCTTCAGTTGCTAAGAGAAATAATTTATATGTAAATCTATTGAAATTTAATTCGAAACAATGACATTTCTTGATTTCTTTCAAAATTTAACAAAAATCTATCAAAAAGTTCATGTCTGATATAACGAATGATTAACAAAAGGGGCGCTAAATCGAGCTTCGACAGTTTATTTTCCAACATTTTGAAGCCGCTATATAAAATATTTACTTCCTTCCTTCCTTAGTACCATAGGTTTCATTTTATAAAACTGATTATTGTGCAAAGTTCAAAATCTTAGAAAATGGGCTCAAAATTACTTAACTGTTTCCCATTCTTCTACACCTTCATTGTTATTGTTCAAACTTTCAACAGTTACATACAGGGTAGTCGAATTTTAATGACAAAATTTTTTAATTTTCAAACTTTTTAGGTTTTTGGGTGGAGTCTGTGCGTCCCTCAACGGAATAAAAGTTTTGAAACAATTTCATAGCTCAGTATAACAAATACTGATATAACGAAAATCAGATAAAAAATTGAGCAAATGTTTGCACTTATATGTTGCATCGTATATAACGAATGAATAACGAATATTACTCCCTATATTACGGATTGGAAGAAAAAAACTTCTTCAGTTGCTAAGAAAAATAATTTATATGTAAATCTATTGAAACTTAATTCGAAACAATGAAATTGATTTCTTTGAAAATTTAATAAAAATATATCAAAAAGTTCATGACCGATATAACAAATGATTAATAAAATGGCCTGACAATATCATTCGCTAAATCGAGCTTCGGCAGTTTATTTTCCAACATTTTGAAACCTTCTATCACAGATCTGCAAAAAACTTGATTTTTTGCATTTGTAATGATAAAACAATTAAATTACAACCAGCTTGATTTATACATGCATTTTTAGGACTTTGTAGATAAATTTTATACTTTCTTTGTTGTTGTGCAGACAATAAATAGTGACAAAATTTTATAATTTCTTAAAATTTTTGGGGTTTTTTGGGCGGGGTCTTGGCGCCCCTTAATGGATTACAAATTTTGAAACAGGGATTGATACTTTTTGTGATGAGTATTTTGCGCTATATCTTGTTGTTGTGCCCGAAATATTCAACGTAGTAAATAGTCTCAAAGTTTGGAAAAACGAAAAGTGAAAATTTAAAAAACAGTTTTTAGCGGCGCACTTTTACATATGGAATAGCATGGGTTACATCGTGAACTTAGTTTTATGGACTTTTTGAAAATTTGCACTTTTGGTTTTTGTATTTTTATATAGAAAATTGCAATTTGTACAAATCTTTCATATATGTATTATGATTGGGACCATAAATTTAAGTTAAATGTCGTTGATGGTTGAAAACGGGACATTTTTGTCAAAACAGATTTTGCTAAGGCACATCGCATGGATAACAGATAACACAAATTTGACTATAATTAGTATAATTAGGTGATGTTTGTAATGCTTAACGGAAATTTAGAGGCGCATCAAAAAATTATCAAAGATAAAAACTTTATGGACCAAAAATAATTTACTTGGTTTAAAAAATTATCACAATATACTTTCGTATATTATATTTTTCTCAAAATTTTTAAAAATAGAGATCTTTAGTATATTTTTTGAATTTTATTAGGAAACCCTAAAATATGCTGCACTAATACCATCAAACATTGAAAATATCATAAATTTTATTTGAATATAACACTGTAGGCTTTGATACTGCGCGTATATATAAATTTCTAGAATGTTTTTTTTTTCTATTTGTTAAGGCCCAAAAATCAAAAATTTTTGATTGTGGTCCAAATTATAATATTTTTTTCCTTTTTACTTTTTCTATATTTACTAAAAAAATTTCATGCTAAAATGATAGAAGATTTTATTATGCCATGTTGGACACTAATTATTATATTTATGAACATTAATTTTTATTACTTTTATTACACTCAAATTATTAAATCTCTAATGAACATAATAAAAAAAAAAAAAAGTAAAAGTCTTCAAAATTTAAATCCCAAAATCTAAAGTTTAGTTCAAGAAAAAACATTAAAAGCTCTAAATATGCAACATAAAAATCAATGAAAAAACCAAAATGTTGGTACTTAAATTGATTTTATTACATATTTAAACCATTTAAGCCACACATAAACCATAAATAAAGTGCATTATGGGAACTTTTAGTAGATTTTTAATGCATACCACACATTAAAAGCAGTAAATTTAATAATTTCCACATGAGCTAAGTAACGTTTAATTTTTTCTTCGGGGATTTTGTTTAAAATTATAGATGATGCGTGACGCCCTTTCGATTGTTAAATACAAACAAAAAAAGTGTTTAAAAGAAAATATTATAGGTATTTGAAAATATACAACTTATAGTTTCAACAATCTTAAAGTGTTACATAAATTAGCATAAACCGCGACAGCAATAACAAAATAACAAATAAAAACAACAACAATAGGCGGCCAAAATCAGTGGCGGTTATGTAGATGAGTACACATTAATTATAAAAAAAAGAAATAAATAAAAAATAAATAAAATGAATAGAAAAATAAAAACTGAATGAATAACAATGCTGAAATTATAAAACACTTGTTGATTTTATTTCATTGCATTACATTTTTTGTGTGCTGTTCGTAAATGCAAACAAAACATACATTTCAGCGAAACAAATAATAAAAAAACGTAAATAAATATGGGTAAATGGGCTGTCTTTATTAGTATAGTTTGAATAGTGAGACAGATTTATTAAGGAATTAAATCATTATTTAATAGATTTTGATCTATTTAGTAAAATTTTTGCTTTTTTTTATTACGGATCGATGTTGATGTGTAATGGGACAGGCTACCCAGTGGAAAGAAATTCATTTGTATTTTACAAAGCGTGCAAGGACTTTTGTACTCCCTGCAATAAGGAAACACCTCTTATGTACGATACTATTTATGAGCAATGTCTGGATACATATGGGCCATTATCAAAAATGTTTAACCTGGCTGAAACTGACTTTAATCTTTAATAAATTTTGTGGTAATACTATTTTAACCAAACGGTTAAAACAAAACTGAACTCACAAGACTACAAACTAATAGAGTGCAAAATTTTAGTACCATAGGTATCATTTTATAATTATGATTGTTGTTCAAAGTTCAAAATCTTAGGAAAGGGGCTCAAAATTACTTAACTTTTTCCCATTCCAACAAAGATAAATTCTATCCCTTCATTGTTATTGTTTAAAATTTCAACAGTTACATACAGGGTAGTCGAATTTTGATGACAAAATTTTTTAATTTTTAAACTTTTTGGGTTTTTGGGTGGGGTCTGCGCGTCCCTCAACGGAATACATATTTTGAAACAGGTATTGATATTTGTTGTAATTATGCGTATTTTGTGCTAAAACTCGTTGATGTGCCCTAAATAGTCAACGCAGTAGATAGTCTCAAAGTCTCAAAGAGCGAAATTAAAAAAAAACAGTTTTTCACGAGGCACATTCACAGTTTTTAATTGAATAGCACGGATTACTACGTGAACCTAGTTTTTTGTTATTTTACACAATAAAATCGAAGGAGCATTAAAGTATAAAATATAAGAACAGGACTATAAATTTAAATCAAAAGTCGTTGATAGTTGAAAAGGGGACACTTTTGTCAAAACAGATTTGGGTAAGGCACATCACATGTGCAGCACGAAATTAAATATAATTGGCATAATTAGTAGGTGTAGAGGAGCATCAAAAAATTTCGAAAGTTAAAAATTTTATGGACTAAAAAAATTCTTACTTGGGTTAAAAAATAAAACTTGAATAAAATATATTTTCGTATAAGATTAGATGCGAACACAATTTTTCGCAAAATATTTAAAAATCGTGATTTTTAGCATAAAGATATATTTTTTTTTTTAATTTTGCTTGAAAACTCTAAAATTTGTTACTCTAAAATCATAAAAATATCGTAACTTTTATTTGAATAATTCGGTAGGTTTTGATATTGCGTGTCATTTTCAACAGAATTCTACATAAACTTCTAGTTTGCAAAAATATATATAACTTTCACAACCCCTGTACGAAATGATTAACGTGAACTGATTCTAGATTTTAATGTTATATATATCATTCATGCTATGATTCAATGCCCAAAAATTTTCCTAAGGTCTTCGTATTTAGCTAATTTTGGCATACGCATATCCTATGGAGCCGTTTGAATATCTCCATTTTTATTATTATAATTATTATTTTTTTTTTTTAATTTTGAAAAACTCGCGAATTTATTAACGACTTTAATTTTTTTAAAAGTCAAAAAAGTCGAATAAGTGTGTATATTTAAATACTAATATCGCTATAAGCTGTAAACGGATTTTTATAATGTAAATGACATATAAAACATAACGGAAATGCAATTTTAGAATGCATTTTTGAAAAATTTCTACTCTTCCAATTATTATACAGTAGTTCTCCAGAGGTTAATTCAGTACAATTATAAAATTTTGCTCTCACAATAAAATTATGAATTTATTTGAAATAAAAGTTCTTCAGACAAATATGGATTTCTTTAAAAATCATTTTAGAATTGTAATTAAAATTTACTTTAAATGCAGCTAAATTTATGCATAAAAATGTGAAACCATTTAGACATTCTCAGACCTGAATGTTATAATTTTTGAATAGACTATTGTATATACGCTTATTAAGTTCAACTCGATCATTTTTTTCAAAACATAAAGACGTTACGTCTTCATTTAACATTCCTATCAATTTGGATCAAATGACTCACAATATATTCAAACGTAACTTTTTAAAAATTTTTCAAGTTGGAACGATATCTAATAGTTTGAAAAATTGTTAGAGAACTCAAATTACACAGAAAGAAGTCTTGCGGGGTAATTAAGGCAATTTCTTTTCTTCATCCAAACAATTTTCATTTTTTCCCAAAATGTATGCCTTCCTTCAAACGCTCCGAAGCCCTGTCAGCGAACAAATGGCGTGGTATATGATCATTTACTTTGAGATCCTAGGTTAGTTTGACCATGGCTACAAGTGCATGATCAAGTTCCGAAAAATACGTTAAGTTAAACACTGCATAAGTCCAGGTTCATGTGCATAGCGATAAATCGACTGTCTCGGGTTCTACTGACATTTCCATAGAAAGCTGCGATGTTCTTGTGTTCCTTTGACGTACGGGTATTGGTAAATTGTATACCAATCTCGTTGTCTCGAATTTGACTACCAAACCATGGAGAATATACTTTGAAGGCAACAGCGTGCGCCGAACACTTATTTTAATAGTAAAATTGTAGCACTTGGACGTGATGATGAATCATGTAACTTGCCATAGAGATTTGACATTATTGACTGAATACAGAAGTGTATTCGGCAAATTAATCTCCAAACAGGTCTATTTTGTCTTTCCTACCAAATATGTAAATGAATGAACTAATTATAAGCACTAGTCCTCTATTACCAGACTAGTATGGAAATTAGGGTTTTTAATTTAATTTAATTTAATTTGAAATAAAAATATATATTTGGAGATGACTTTTGTAATGTAATAAATTGTAATATATATTAAAAATAGTTTTTAATAAATATAACTACATTATATTACAAATAAAATATACATTTATAATTGTATTCAAATTTAAATTACATTTAAGAGACAAAATTTGTACGAAAAATTTATTTTAAAGAGCATTTAAAAGTTGTTTGTTAATATGGGTGTTAATATTTTCAAAATGCTTATTTGGAAATTCATTATTATATTAAAATATATTCATACCCACATACTATATATTTTTGACAAATTAAAAATGTTTTACTATTAAAGTATCAGGTTATTCATAATCGACTATAAAAACTTAAAGAAAGAATTCTGGATATCGTTCGTCACAGCAACAGAATTTTTTTTAAGAAGCCATAAATAAGCATGTCTTCGAGAAAAATTTTTTTTTTTCTAAATCTCACTTAGACCCCGATTTATTTCTCCAAAACATAAAAATAATGATTTTTTTTAGTCTTAAATATAGAAAAATAATGTGTAAAAATTATTGAAGGTGAAAGGTCAAAATAAAAAACCTTACAAAACTGTGTTATGCATTCATCTAAAATTGGCGAGTTTTTTTATGTTTTGTATTCCAATACCAGTGGTTTGATACATGGAGAACTTTCAAATATTTAAATAGTTTTGTTAATTCAGTATTTTTTAGTTCGGAAATTCTTTTTTTTGTATTATAATAAACTATTTATAGTTAATAACATCGAACTGGGTGCAAAGCAATCTAATCGTATATTTGCTTGATTATGGTCAATTAACGTTTTTTTTTTTATATATAGAATTTTGATTTTTAAAAATGGTAAAAATACATATTTTTTGTAGTGAATGGAAAAGTGAAAAATTGCCAAAATTCGTATCGGGAATTCTTGGGATAAAAACCATAATCGCTATTCAATAAAGTTCTAAATTGGCTATAAGCAAAACGACATTATACATACTAAATCCATTTTTCCTCTTCTGACCGCTATATCTCAATTTCAAGATTGATCTCTAGTAATATCTAGTGTTCATATCCATTTTGTGCAATGTCTTTATCGAGATCTTGTTTAAATGTTGCAAACTTGACTTGTTTATAATTCATGCATTTCATTTCTCTGCCATTACCTTATTATACCCTCTATATCAATGTTGACATAGGGTATGGAATTCAATAATTTCAATAAAAACTTTACACATTTAAATAATGAATAGTTTTAAATTACTAAACATTCAAATAATAGTAAGTAAAAAATAGTTGTTGATGAAATGCAACAAAAATACAATTATTTATTTAATTTTTTTTCTCCATTTCATTTAATTTAATTCAATTCATGGTAAACAATGCAAAGACAAATGAAAATAAAAGGTATAAAAGGGGAATTTGCTATATTAATAACATGGTAGGTAGAATAAAATATAAAAAAACACCGACTGACAAATATGTAGAAAGACAGACAGACAAACAGACCCGACAAATCAAATATAAAAATATACAATATAAAAAACATATAAAACTCATTTCTGCTTAAAGCTACAATCTTATTTTTAAATGGGCAACTTAACAAATTCGGTATCGAAATAAACATAAGAAACTAAAATATAAATAAAACTAACCTACCCAAATGCAAATATATATTGGCTTATCCTCGACAGATAGACGGACAACAACAGCTATGAACAGCTAAGATAGCAAGGAAGGAATACACAAAAAAAATAATAATAATAAATAAATAAAATGAAATAAAAGATAGTAAGACAGACATACAGACATATGTATTGAAACGACCATATACCAGACCAAATTCAATCCAAAACCAACTTAAAAAAACTCAGTACCCGGCAACAAATCCAACTACTTACTACTGGTATAAAATGATTAACTTGTTGGTTTCTTTTGCTGCATATAGTTGAGTTGGAACACTGAACATGGTTTTTTAACTGTTGTGTTTGATTAACATTGAGTTTCTAGGAAAATTTGATTGCACTGCCAGACTAACTTCTTAATTCTATAGCGTATATTTTCTCGCGTATAGTTAGAAACTTTTTTTCGTATTTGTATATTTAGTTTTTTTTTTTTTTTTTTTTTTTTTTTTTTTTTTGTATTGAAGCTATAGCTGTACTTTAGTACAAAGTTCAGAATCTTGCTTCATACAAATACAAAATATTGTTTAAAAGAGCAGTTTCTAAATTTAACTTTAAGTATAGTTTTTTATTCTTTTAAATTTTAAAGAATTTAAATTAAATATTGTTAAAACGAAATGGTATTAAAGCTGTTGAAACATTTGTTCATAATTCATATTAATATGACTAAAGCAAATGTTTTCTGTTAGCATTATTTTTTCGCATACTTTATGTGTATTTGTAGCCGTAAGCGAAATCTTAATTAAGAGTTGAAAAACACTTGAAATTATTATTATTTTTTATTACAACTAAAAGTCGTAATTTAACAACATTCATATAGGAGGCATTGCTACAAATCATATTACAAATGTAAATACAACATATAACTATCAGCAATAATATCAAATATGAAAATAAATAAAATACATTCATAAATTAGTAATATATATATACATACACATAACATATACATATATATATATATATATATATATACATATATATATATATATATACCCTGCAAACATTATCTATCGAAATCGTAACTATATCGACACGCCAGGATATGCGTCGCTTTTACTATCGAATTCTGATCTACTTAGTAACACCGTTCGGGAAGAACTGTGCCACTAAGCTATAGTTCCTTTTGAGTAACGCTTTAGTCAGTATTGAATGTCACTAATTCGAATCTTCAAATCCCCACTAAAGCGTTACTCAAAAAGAACTATCTCTTAGTGGCACATTTCTTAACGAACGGTGTTACTAAGTAGATCAGAATTCGTAACGTTTTAGTAAATTTTGTACGTCACGTATTAAGATCTACTATTCCGCAGTAAAAAGTGTCTAATAAAAAATCCTAATTCGAATCTTCCAAACCCCACTAAAGCGTTACTCAAAAGATGCTATTTCTAACTATATGAGAATTCAATAGTAAAAGCGAAACATATCAACTTCCTGGTGTGCCGACGTAGTTACACTTTCGATAGAAAATATTTGCAGAATTTTAAAACCATTTTGCATAAAATTTTTAAAATAATAATTCCAGTAATACTTATATTTTAAAATGAAGGATTAGGAATGAACAAAATTATCAAAAGTAAAAATATTAAAAATTTTTAAATCACAAAATTCTTTCTGATATTTATTATGGAAAGCAATAAAATTAATTACACAACAATATTTTCAATTCAAATTAATATTAAAAAAAAATTAAATTAAAAAAGAATACTAAAAAATATTTTAAGTACAAAATTAGAAAATAATATTTGTTTCTTTCAAATTTAATAAAGTAGGTGTATATAATAAAATAAGAATAAATATTAATATTCTAATTTATTTTTTAAATAACAAAAATAACTCTTCCTTGTGTTTACTACAGAAAACAATGAATATAAATGCACAGAAAGATTTTGAATTCAAATGAAAATTTAACATCTATTAGAATATTTGCAAAATTTCCTGCAGTTATTAGTCTGTTCGGCGACAATGTATGATTTTTAGAAAGGTTATGATGTTCGCATTATAAAATGTTTAGTAATATAATATACGATTTCTAAATATTACAAGACTACATTATTATTTATTTTAATTTTGTATTGAATTTTCTATGTAATTAAAATAAATAAAATTTTTTGGTTAATTTTTTTCTAAAATCGCCAGTTTTTCTAAAATAATTAAAGAACAAATGTATTACACTTTTTACAAGGCGAACACCATATACTTTTCTAAAATCATACTATCATAGCTGACTATTAAGAATTTTGGAAATATTTGAAAAAATATTTATAATAAATTTTCTCTAATTTCTCTTTCAAATGTTTCCATTTTTATAAAGGAGATTCCCTTTATTAAAAACTATATGATCTTTTTATTATTTCCATACTTTATTACCAATTTTAATGATGATGTACCATTTAAAATCATTATTAAATTTTATCTTGGCCCTGAAAGTTTTTTTAATCATTTTTGTCAATATTTAAGATTTTTGAAACTTAGAAATAAATACCGCTACTTAACCAAAAATTATCACAATCTACTCTACACAACAAGAACAATCTTTGAATTCTTTTCAAACTTTTAAATAAATTTAATTTAAAATTTTAAAAATTCAAATTTAAAGTGTAAAAATTCAGCCCTACTAAAAATAATGCAATGCATTCCCAAAATTTTGATTGCTGCATATATATATATATATATATATATATATTATATATTTTGGGAATGCATTGCATTATTTTTGGTAGAGCTGAATTTATATATATATATATATATATATATATATAAATTTTAACCTTCCTTGTAAAATTGAATTTTTAATACATTCGTAATTATTTTTTGTTCTTTAGAAAATTATTCTGAAAATTAGCGACTTTTGCTGCGGGCATGTCATACATAAGTCAAACTCCCACACTTTTAAAAAATGTTGTTTTAGTTATTAAGAATTTTATATAAAACTAAATTTTCTGCCCCTTAAATTGTTAACAACATATTTTTTTATTTTTATAGAAAATGAAAATGTTTTCCTAAATTTATTCGCTTGCCCAGAACTAGTTGAAATATTAATAATATCTTTTAAATTATGATAAATGCTTACCTTATTTTCTTAATTTTTATTTAAAACTTATGAATTTTTTGTTTCACATCAGTTTACATAAATAATTTTATTTAATGTTAATATTTTTTCACTCTAATCACTTGAAAATTTTTATTTTTACTAAGAAAAATTATATTGTTTCTGCTTCTTCTTTTTCCCATTATGAAATGCAAACAATCGCCAAAATCATGATTTTATGATAAAATTTCGAACCTTATGTGTGTTGTTTTTGTAAAGTTTTTCACATTCTACTATTAATCATCTTAGAGTGCCGAATTCGACAGATTATGTGGATTGGTAAACAACAATCTTCCAAATGCTAGAAAAGGTGTTAAAAAATAGTGTTTTCGTTTTAGGATAACTGTAACTGTTATCCAAACAACTTCTAATAGTGATTAAAGAAGTTACGTCTAGAAGATTCAATTCGTATACTAATATATTTTGTTGTTGGAAAATAGAGAGAAATCTTCTATTGCACTTCTAAGAGCGGCGAATTAGTGAGCTATTTCGAAAAAGAATTCACTAAATGCTTGCAGTTTATATATATACACATGATTTTTTCTCTTCATAAAAAATTAATTATTTCTTTAGGTGTTAGGCATGACTTCGTAAAAATATTTTAAAGTAATTTTACAAAATTTTTCGGTGTATCTCTCTATAAGAATTTAAAATTAATAATCACAATTGAGCACTGCTGGGGCTTTCTTAAATTCGCGTTTAACTTTAGGACGGCAGACATTTCTTTGGTAGTGGTATATAATATGATTCTCCAATTTTTTGACTTCACACATAGACTAAAGTAAATATTCTTTAACAAATTTTAGCTGTATCTTAAAATTTTTTATATGCATAATGGAACTTCACTGACAATTTTTCCCGGCAATTTGTCTTACACAAGAAGCACACAGACTTACTTCATTAAAAATTTAAGCTGAAATAGCGTTTAAAAAAATTAAGGTGTTTTTTTTTTTTTTTTTTTTTTTTTTTTTGCTAATATAATAATAATCCTACTATTCGTTTCTGGGACTTATTTTATAAGGTCTACCTCGAGTTTTTATCATTAGTCTTTTTAGAAGAAATGTAAGGATCTTCCTAAACCCCTATTTGATATTTCACGCAAATACTTTCAAATTTTCTCTTGGTTTGAACAATTTTTTATACTGGAAAACAATCGAATAATTCAGTGGGATAGGTAAAAGTGGAAATTTTTAAAACTAGGTGGAATGAATTGCTAGGAACACTTCTAGAATTAAAATAATTCACTTCCTAATCACTTCTATAAATCAATAAATAAAAATGGTCAAGGACTGACCTTACAATTTTGACTCATTAGAAAGCGTTTTTCTCGACAAAAATATCAATTGACATATAAATGATACCAAACGGTGTATGTAGGAACGCCTTTCAGTAGCAAGTATTTTAGCTAATGGTATCTTCCAATACCCATCGAACTTTCTTGTACACGCAACAAATAAAAGCTAGCATCACAAACAAATTGAAATGTCGTTTTTTAATATTTTAATAGTATATTTTATTTAGAAAAAATATGTTAGTTTCGGTATTAAATGTCAAAAAAGGTCAAAGGTGACGTTATATAATATTCTAAATTTAATGTTCTTAAACTAGCAATAAACGGAAGATATGATATTAAAATGACAGTTGTTGTTTTGACACGTATCATGTATATATAACACAAATAACATTTCCTTTCAACTAACCCTTTTGTATTGCAGAATATTAACAATAATAATAACAAAACAAACAACATTATTGTTATCAATAAAAATAACTGCTTTTGTACTAAAGTTAACACCAACAATAACAAATGTCACACTAACTTTAACTTTTTATTTATTTATCTATGTGCCTATTTGTTTATTTATTTATTTTGTTAATACAATTTGCAAATAAACCAAGTATGCGATTTTTGTTACTTTTTGTTTTGATATTGTCAATGTTTTTTTTATCTATTTCCATTTTTTATATGCGACAATTACAATCATTTGTTTGCTAATTTGAAATTTAGAAAGTGCAACATAAAAAAACATTTGAATTTGTAATTTAAGAAGTCTATATCCATAGTAGAGGAGTGTGTTTATTTATTTATTTATTATTAACAATTTGAGGCTGTTTCTAAAAAATATAAAAATATTTCTTTTTTGGACGGCTTGTTTTTGGATTTATGATATCAGGAAGATGATAATAGCAACTGATAAGGTACTAGTTAATTTTTGTTTTGTTATTATGATTTTTTTTTATATTTTTCAGATTTCCAACGAAATGCGCAGTTATTTTCATATAATAACTTTATTTGCCCGCACAAGAGCAAAAAAAAACTGAAATAAATTTGTTTTAAATTATTTTATTAGAAATATTTTTTTTTTAATAACAAGAAATAAATAAAGTAAAATAAAACTTGATGAATTATTCAATCTGATAAAATGTGAATTATTTTGCTTTTACTTCTTATTTAAGCAATGCATTAATTCAATTGCACTGTGGTACAAACTGTGTTGCAAAACTTAGGTATTATATTTTTGTTTCCAGATAGTCTTAGTAAGTGTTTAATAACTTGGCTCAATGAAATCATGTGAATCCAACTTATCTTTAAAACCTTAGAAAGAGGAATAATTGTATTTTTTTAAAGGAAATGGTTTATCGTTTCTGAAATTTTAATGATTGTGTTATACCTTTCTTGTAATTGTTAAGGATTAAGGGAAATGTTATAATAGTAATTATTATATTAGATTTTTAGTTAAAACACACTTAATTGATCACTATGCAATTAAGGAGCGGATAAAAAAAATAGTGCTTACAATTCTTTTTATAAAAATGAAACCAATGGGTGAATCTTTTTGAAATTTTGCTTTTGTTATGTTCAAGTTGCAAAAATTCATTTTTATTACTTAGTTTTTAATAAAATATTAATTTTTTCTGAAATACCATCTATGAGTGATTATATTGAGTTATCGATTACTTTTTTGTTGGAATGTGTTCACTTTTATTTCAGTATCTTTTGAATGAATAAAGTTGTGGACAGTTTGGTAGTACATGCTACAAAATTTCTTTGATACCATATTTTTTTTTTTGCTGTAATGACAAGAAGCTATATCAGCTTCTTTCCAATGATTGGAAGAAGTTTTTTTCCGAAGGCAAAACTAACTCATGTTAGTGGACCCATCAGCTATGAACGGGACAACCAAAAAAAGTATTTTATGCGCATTAAAAATTTTCTTAAAATCGGGAAATATATCCTTAAAATTAAGAAATATGATCTTAAGATAGCATTTTCTCTGGATAAATTTTAAATTATCTACTATTCATACTAAAAATAACTTTATTTCTATTAGAAATCGATGAAAATATTTTCTTGTTGCACTTAAAAACATTCAAAGCTAATACATGGTATCAGGAAATTACAAAATTACTATAATTTATAAGATGAAAATTATAGGGAATCGGATTTGAAAAACGTATGTGATAGATAGTAAAAAGAAAATTTCGCTAATGGAAAATTATGAAAAAATTATGTGTAACAAATCGATAACAAAATTAAAAAAGCAAAATTAAAATTATCTGAAACAATTTGGTTTAAGGTCAAGAAAAAATATGATTTTGCAGATTTTTTGGTTGCCCTGATTATGAATAAAGTGCTTCTTTCCTCGAACGTACAAATTGTTCGCTAAACAAAATTTTGATCTTTTTAGACGATATTTATCTGCAACATCTGCGATAAAGAATTTTCGGCCATGATGTTGTAAAAGACAGCTTTCATAAATTTGAAATTCATGTTAATAATTTTCGTCTTCTGTTTTGTCACATTTTTTCTATCGTTTCTATCAGGAATAGTTCGTACTTTGTGGGCCTTCAGGACTGCTTTTTTATGCTCATACAATATTTAGCACAAAGTTACTGAGAGTAATGGCAAATGTAAACAAATTAGCAGTACTTTTTTTTCTCGTGTAGCGAAAATTATAAGCCTTGAAGTGGGATGGGAACTCCTTAAAACTCCTCAAAAACGTAGAAGAATTAATCAAAAACTTAATCGTGGTTATTGAGCTGGTACAAGTTTAAAAACCTTGCAAGAGGTTACCGTAATCCTAGTGAAAAATTTAAACATAAGTGGATGATTTGAGAATCGTCCCATTAATTAATAATTAATAAATAGTTCATTAACGAACAAGTTGGTATTTTCAAAAATATTTATGTTGTAACTTCAAACATTAACGAGAACATTCTTGCATTCTGGAACTAACTGAGAAACTAATACAATTTTTGCTGGGATAAATTAAATTATTTTTTCTAATATTTAGTTTTTGCATTATTGAATTTTAGTATGTGTCACTCTTTACTTTACATTTTGTTCTTGATCTAATAAATGCAAAATATTTTAACTAGTTTATAAATGAAATGCTATATTTATTAAAAATATTTCATTTAAATTAAACTAGTGGCCATGTATATTAAAAAAAAATAGTTAAAATAATTATGCGTCTAGTAATTAAAAACTAGAACAAACGGAAACTCCATTAGAGACAGAGTGAACAAAAAATTGCAAAAAAAAGTAATTTTTCTCGCAACCGACTGAATGAAATTACAACAGTGGAGGAGGATGTATTATGAATGTCAACAGCAAACATAAAAACCACTAGTAACAGCCAACCAGTCGGCCAGTCAAACACATCTAAATAAACTCTATATATATAACCAGATGCAAAGTGCACTATTTTAATAAGTCCTCTCAAAACTAATAGACAATTACTTTTTGCTATTATTACGTAGTAATATTAACAAATATAGCAATTGTAGTAAAAGTAAAAAATATATAGAAACAAATACTATTAGAATAGAGATATGGCATTAGAAAATTACATTATATAATACAAATGGAATTCTATTAGGCCGATTTTATTTCGCTATGTTTTTTGTCTTTCTTTCATTATTAAATTTTATATTAGTAAGAGCAGAAGGAATAGTAAGTAGCAAAATTACAAAGATACATTAGTCGTAAGTTACTAGTAACATAGTAGTTTAGCAAAGCACTCATATAATATTATGTTGTCTAATAGATGAGTGACTGAATGGAAGAAATGGACGTTTGTATAAACAAACGGATGGCATAATTAAATTGACATGCGTAATGTAAAAAAATATAGAAAAAAAAAACGAAAAATACTGAAATATGTACTTGATTAGAGAGACAATATGTCGTATTTTATTTTTTTATTTTTAATTTTTTTGTAATGTAATGACAGTATGGAAGACCACCAAGGAATTATATGTTCATATAGTACTTGTACAAAAATATATAAACATACTTAAATATGCATTAAAAAAAGAAAGTAAATTATTGTAAAATAAATATGCATGAGAAACTAAGCATTTGTAGTTTTATGCTGTTCTTACTTAGGGAAAAAGTAACTAGTTGATTAGGGTATGTGAAATTAAAAAATTTTAAAATTAAAACTTCATATTCGCTTTTAAACAAAGAAGTAATATTCCAGATTAAATTAAAGAAAAAACTAATATTTTCGAACGCTGCATAACAAAATTCCTGAAAAGTAATGATAAGTTTGAAGGTAATTAACAGCTTTGATACAAGGATTGCGTGTTCTGAAATATTTAGCAACAATATAAGGTCGAAAAATAAATAGAACTTACTATTAAGAAATCATGAATAATATCCTCAGAATCAATTAATTTTACATAGTGTTGTTATAGGATGGATGTACTTTTTTTATGATTCCTACTCATTGCTTTTGAAGTTGTGTTAGAACAGTCATTTTTATATTATTTCTTAAACTATTTATTGTCATTTCTTAAACTAATTATTAAGAAATTATGAGTAATATTCTCAGAATCAATGAATTTAACATCGTGTTGTTATAGGAAGTTTTTGGAGTTGTGTTAACACAGTAATTTTTATTCTATTTCTTAAACTAATTATACACCCTTCAATAATTCATTTTTATAAAAATACTTAAAGAAGCACATCAATTTTCGTTTGTCAAGGTCTTTGGAGCAAATTTTTTTGTGATTGATGATTAAGGAAGTATTTTTGTGTTTTCAAAGTTCAATTTGTCAATTATATCCTTAATGATCATAGGGGTTACAACTGTTAGAGGGCTATTTAACTTTTAATTGGCTGCTCGTTCATTTTCTACAATTTACAAAAACAAAATTTAAATAAAATTAATATCACGGAAAAAATTTATTAGTTCCACATACTAGTTTCAGAATACAAAGAGTTTTTACTCGTTCTAATTTTGTTTTAAAATCACTGATTTTTATTTTAAATTGTTGCCTTCAGTTTGTGGAAGCTTTACTAAACCAATAAACGTTATATGGGACTATTTTGGAATTAAATCAATGATTTTGTTTGTAAGTGTTACAGAACTCATTCACATTTGTATTTATAATGGATCCGTCTTCTTTGAATATCTTTCACATTTTTTCAAAGGAGGTATTTGACAGGTGCATTTAATATAAATGTACCTGTCCGAAATTTTTTCCTTGGAAGAAATATGAATTTAAAAAAAAAAAACACCGAAAAAGGACCCTTTTAACAGTCGGTCCGGATTGGAAATCGATAACGCCGGTATGAAAATATTGAAAAACGGTATTTTTAATTTTTCCCTAATTGTATTATGGAACATTTAGACCTAATTTTCTTCCATACAAACAGGGCTTTAGGTTTGTCCTTAAAACTTATTTAAAATATACACAACCATTAGGCCTTCAACCTGCACTAGGTCACACAGTCATTATATTCGTTTTTTATTACATTGTTATTAAAGTTTTTTTTTTTTTTAAGTTTAGCATAATTCTTCATTGTTTTACATAAACATGTAAAATGTATTGTTAAAAAAAAACAATTCACTACAATTATTTATGGAAATGGTGATACATTGTTTCCAAGGAATGTAGACATTTATGTAGGAAACATAATATTCGCCTACGAATTATTTTGAAATAAGGAAGTTTTTATTTTAAATTGTCCCTTTAAACAGGTCTCATGTAATTTATTGATCACATTAAAATTGTCGTTGTTTTTAATGACAGTTTAATAAAAAAAACATACAAACAAAAATATACAAGCATACATACATTCAATATAAATAAAGAAATATTAAATTATTATTAAATGAAACAACTATAGGATACAATAATAAAATTGTTTTTTTCTGCTTTTTTGTAAAAGGTCTACTTAAATAATATTTACAATCAAAATTAATGTTAACAGAAGACAGAACATGAGAGATAATTTTTAAACCTTGAAATAAATTTAATCAAAAAGTTCAAGTACTTGTTGTTATTTTGTTTTTTTTTTTTTCTTCTTTTTCCAATAGCAGTGAACCAACCCAAATGTCAATAAAGACATACAGGCAGACTGACTGACGGACAAAACATACAATACTCGTTGTACAATTAAACATAATTGATGCAGTTTACGCTAAATATTTCGTGAATAAGCTTAAATTTAAATAATGCTACAACAATTTTAATATTTTTATCTTACAGAGAATTTAAATATCAATTGTATTTTTAATTTAAGATTGAAATTAAGTTTTAAATAAAAGATATACTTAATGATTTGATGACTTTATGGCGTTTGACGTTTAGTGGATATAAATAAAATTAAAGTATATAACGCTTTTATTTTCATCGGTCTTTTTTGTATTTCAATCTTAATTGCGATATTTTTAGTTTAGCTACGAGGGTTATGCTAAATATCTTTCTTTAACTTTGTTTAATTTTAAAATAATCATTAGAATTTTTATATTAAAATGACATTTTTTTGAATAAATACAAATTTGCACGTTTATTTGATATTTTTTATTCAACAAACCGAAAAATTAAAACAATTCTTATTATCAAAAATATTTTTGCATTTAATTTTGCATATTTTGTTTACCTAAAAAAAAATTGAATTTTTAATTGTTGTTAAGAAAAAGTAAAGTATTTTAAAAGCTCTTGAAGTACTTAAAGCTCCCGAAAAACTGAGGGTTTGAAATAGATCAAAATAAAATACCTTGTTTAATAATGTAGAACAGGTTTTTAAAATTCGTATTGAGATTCCAAGAATAAAATGCTTCCATATATCACTGAACTTAAAAAATCTTGTTTGTTAAAAAAGAAAAATTTAATGAAATCAATAACGTGGTTGATTTACATTTTTCATAAAAATTTACTTTGACCAGCAAACTAAAATAAACAATCCATTAAAAATTCATAAAAAATGCAACAAAGTTTATATCGAATACTTTGCATCTAACAACCAGTGCAACAAATAAGTTATCACACATACACCTTAAATTAAAATTGACAATAATAAAAACAAATGAAGGTTATGTTCATTCGGCTTGGCCGAATCTGAAATACCCACCATCAATAAAAAAATTCTCAATGCAATGAAAATTTAAAATTTATATCATTTACAATATACTATTAGCGCTTCTTTTAAAGTAAATGAAAATAATATTTAATATGAAAAATAAAGTTTTCCGACTTTCCCTAGACCTATCTCAATTATGGAACTTGATATGCAAGTTACTTCCAAAAAATCTCAAGACGTATGCTGTAATAGTTTTTTAAATATGCGATTAATAATATTTGCTCTGTGTTTGGGGCGTACCCTTTCCCATGCTCCCATCGAAAAATCTAATATTATATTTTTTTTTTTGATTTTTATCTTTAAGCCACTTGTACGAAATTCCATTATCTTTCATGCTGTTTTTTTGTTTTTATTTTTTTAAATTTTAATAGACTATATTATAGATTAATAAAAAATCGTTGTGTCAAATTTTTCCATCCAATATAAATACATGAACGGGAATTATGACGGACACCGATATCTTCTGTTTTTTGCCCATAACATGTTTTGTTTATAAACCGATTTTGCCCATTTTCAATATCAAACAAATCATATCAAAGAGAAATATTTGCACGAAATTCCATCCTATCCCGAGCCCTATCGTACTTTCAACAGACAAACGGACCGAAGGACATAGCTAGATTGTCTTAGAATTTCACGAGAATCCAGAATACAAACTCAATATAGGTAACCAAATCTTTTTGGATGGTGGGTGTAAAAAAGTTTAAGTCTTCCTCGTACATAGCAGAAAAAGTAAAGACATACATTAGGTTGGCGATTCATACATAATAAGTTTTTCAATCCACTCAGAATTTGTGCTCTTCCATTTTTCGGATTTTAATCTGTATAAAGTTTGCTTTTGAATAATACATGACACAAACTTTTTGTAACAGCTATTACTGTCATTAATTTTAAATACCTTTCTTGATTACAATATCTTCTAGAGACATGTCAGATTTAACAGCATATTGAATTCCTGAAATCCGGTCGTTTGTCCGCATGCAGATGGAAATCCAAGAAAAGTATAAAAAAAAATTAATTTTTTTTTTAACTTTTTTTCGAACTTATAAAAAAAATTTTGATTGAGTAAATTTTGACAAAAGTATTACATTTCAGGGTTATAAAAAACTTAAAGAGGACCTAAAGAATGAGATGAAACTTGGTTCAGAAAAAGAAAGTCACAAGAATTAATTCCAAGCCCAAAAAGTAGAGAAGCCCTTAAGAACTGTGCCAAACATGTGCGGCCGTGTAATGACACATTGTGTTGATTTCAAATCAAATATGAGCAATGTTAGAGATTTGCCTAGCAAAGCTAAAAAGTTTCAAATAACAAAGCTGAGAGCAGCTCTGAGACAAAGAATGATCAAACCTATTCAATAAAAAAATAAAAATATTTTCAATATTTTGTATTAGCCTTTAAAACATTCGTTATTACTGACTTTTCTCATGTTCCAAGGTACAAATTTTGTATACCAATACTAAAAACAATAAAAATTTACAAAACAATTTGTTGTATGACAAGATTATTAAAAATGCACAAGATATGTGACTGTTTTTCTTCTCTAGTCTGAATAAACTCGAATAATCATAATAAAGAGTGTCATACAAAGACATTGGTGACACTCGTGATTTTTTTTTTTTTTTGCTAGATTTAGAATTTCGTCGATACAATAGAATCAGAATTGGAATTGTTATTTTAGTCTCAGAGAGTATTAGTTATATAAATTACCCAGAATTTTGGCAATTGTAACGGAATTGAGTTCAAATTAAAAGCGAATTTAAGAAGGCCCCAACAGTGATTATTAATTTTAAATTCTTATAGAGAGAAACCGCGTACTCTTAAAAGTACTTTAAAATTTGTTTCGGAAGTCATACCTAAAAACAATATAAAAATAATCTAGTTAGAAATTAATTTTTATATAACATATAAAATATATCAGAAAAATTTGAAGAAGAAATGCTCCAAGTAATTGATTTAGATTTAATCAGAACAATTTTCTACATTAGGGGTTTCCAAATTTTTTACTTCACAGACCTTTCAGAAATGTTCCTCTTCTTTACATTTCTCTCAAGAAAATAATTTCACTTCTTAAAAATCACAAATTCAAAAAAATAGGAATCAGATAAAATATCTTTCCAATAATTTTTTTTAATTTTGAACGAACTCAGGTGTCATTCACAAAAAGCCATTGTCCAACCACTGAAAGTCAAACTTGATTCAAAAAAAAAAAAAAATCCTTCGATATCCGGATTTATTGCAATTTTGTAATCCGGATTACATACAAAAAGAAATTTTGTATTTAAATTTGTTTATAGTTTTTAAAATAAAATTTAAATTATGATGTAAGAATTGATTATAGCTGAATTCTTTGGTTTTCAGTGAATTATTGTTCCAAGCTTTTTTCAGTAAAAAGAAGTTTTTCTTGTTTTTTAGATAAAATAAATACTCAATGGTTTTATAAAATTAAATATTCAATGGTTTTATAAAAAATTAATATATAAAATAAAATAGCTATAATCAATATTATGTTTTATAGTATGTTTTTCTTAACAAAAAAGTACAAGAAAAAAACTCGATAATCCGGATAATTTGATAATCTGGATAGGGGTCTGCAATAAATTGTCCGGATTATAGAGTTTACACTTCATTTAGTAGCATATTTAAAGGAGACGGAAATGGCTTTTCTGAAGAATATAGAACAAAGTGCTAAAAAAGCAAATGGAAACAATTTGAAAAAAGAAAATATATTTATTGTCTATAATTATTATACATATTTTTATTTAAAAGAAAATAAAAAAAATCAATTTTTTGTTATCTCAAACTTTAATAACATTTTAGAAGACTTTTATGTTATATAATAACTTTGTAACGCAATTTATTTAACATTACGTCCTGCTATGTTTAATTTTATTTCACAGTGTTGCAACATATTTCTGTCGCTACGATTGCAAAAAAGTTTGATAGGTTTAAGAAAAATTTAAAAAAAACTCTTGGAACGTAGGTTAAATAGTAATATTTATGTATTAAAAATATGAATATGCGAATGTCTGTATAAACCTTATCAATATTTTTTTTGTTCATTTAATTTTTTATATTTTAAGCTTGTCAACAGATATAAAACATCAACAACAACCATATGTTTTAAGGATATTTATGACTTGTTAATGGCAAAAAGATTATGAGCTGCAAGTGTAAAATTCCTCACTAAATAAATGAATTGCGAAAAAAAAAATAAGTAAATAGGCGCGCACATATGCAAAAAAAAAAAAATATATATCGAAAATCGAAAATATACCAAATAAACTAATATTGTGAATCAATATGTGTAAGTTTGCCTGTCGGTGGGTCGTTTTGTCTGTCTAAACGAAAGTGAAGAGAGACAGAGATCAATAAACGAAAATTCGTATATAAATACATATAGTGTAGGCTTAATGGAAAAAATACTACAAACGTTTATAGATACACACACTCTACATATGTTTATACGTACATAAATACTTATTATGCCGAAGAGGAGAAAGATAAATATCTATAAGTTTTTTTATACTCTCGTACTTTTCATTTTATTTCAGCGGAAATCATTTTAAATTGATATTACACATAGTATGAGTGCGAAATATGTAGATGTAGACGTCAAATAGCGATTGTGTGTGTCATAAGAAAATTGTTCATGTTTAGATTAAAAAAAAAAAAAAAAAAAAAAATACAAACGAAATTAAATGAAAACTTAACACTTTTTTTGGAGATGGGGGTCTATAATTATGTTGTCGGCATTTAATAGGAACTACATACTACAAAAATAAATAAATAAATAAATAAATAAAGGGTGGAAAAAACCAAATTCAATAAATTATTTTGCGAAGCTACCGTTATTAGTGTAGTATTTTTGTAGGCCAATTTATTGGATAGACTGAAAAAGCCCTTGGAGATTTTATAAAAAAAATAGGCTAATTTTTGTTTTAGGCTGAAATTAAAATATGTTAATAATTTGAATTAATAAAATTTGATTGTTAGCAATTAAATAATTATGATTTGAAATTAATACCTTTTATGTGTAATTTAATAATTTGATTTTATTTGAAGGCTTTTCATTAATAACATTTTCTTATAATAAATGATGGTTGTTTTTAAAATTTCTTGTAACGTTTAAGTATGTAAAAGGTTTTTTTTTGACAACTTTTGCTATGGGCCATAAAAATTATCTTTAAAATCAAAAATAATGTTTTAATTATGACAAAATTTTGATATTTTGTCTAAAAAGAAATTTTTTATCTTAAAGAATCTGAAATTAAAAAAAAAAAAAAAAAAATAAATAATTTGTCATCAAAAGGAACATATTCTTAAGTATTTGATCATATGACAAAATATGCAAAATAAGATTTTAAGTTAAAGATATGCCTATTAGAAT
Source organism: Protocalliphora azurea (assembly GCA_932274085.1). Taxonomy (NCBI): domain Eukaryota; kingdom Metazoa; phylum Arthropoda; class Insecta; order Diptera; family Calliphoridae; genus Protocalliphora; species Protocalliphora azurea. The sequence goes on along the minus strand of OW026523.1, from coordinate 70,919,914 downwards.
ATGCTTTGAAATATGCATTTTTTTCATAATATGCAATAATATGAGGTTAAGGGTAAAATAAGCTGTTAACCAGAAAATATGCATAAATATGCTTACAAATCGATGTCAAAATTCCTAAACTCCTCTAAACTTGTACCAAAATTTACCGATAGTTTTATTCAAACTTTTTTGAAATTTGTTCAACAAAGTTTTAAAAGTTTGAAATTGGAGTTTTGAAACAGTCTTAAAAAAATCAACATTTTTTACCCAAGCATAGAAGGGGGTTGAATTATCCTGAAAAAACAAAAACGTATTTTTCAGTAATTATGGTTCAAATTTAATTAAAAATAGGATTTCATTTAAACATTTATTAAAAAAATTTGATTTTTTGGTACACTCTTTACACAAGTGGTCAAAAACACATTAACGGTCTGGGGATTTCGTAATAACTTTAACATCTTTTAATCGATTTTTTCCTTTTATGTCTTGTTTGATAGATAATTATATATAAATTATGATTTTTTTTTTAATATTTAGTTACAAAGCAAATTATTTAATTGCTAAATTTTTCTAAAATCTGTTAAAGCCATTTTTTCCCATATAAACTTCAGGTCCGATGCGGAGCAGTCAACATTATTCAATTTCAATAATTTTTCACAAAATTTCTTTTTACAACCCAATGAACGATTCTAGGCGAAGTCCTGGTCAAAATTCAAAATTCGCTAAATTTTGGTGCAGTCTAATGTTCACATACATATTGCATATTTTCATTGGCCCTGATAATAAAAAGTTTAAATTAAAACATGATTTCGATATTTTTCTTCTTTCTTCAGTTATTAAACTTATTCAGCTAAAAACTATGATCGATTATTGATTATATTCCACGTTTACACGTAGGTCTATTTTCGCCATCCTGCACCACTAATAAGTAAATCTATTTTTGTGTGCTATCTGCCGGATAAACAATGAGTTGATTACAACTGGCGTACAAACATAGGTATTGAAAGCAATGTTTATTATAATCAACAAAAATCTTCTATAATCTTACCAAGTTAGATAATCATTTCCTTTTAAGGAACTTACCTGAAAGGAATAGAAAGAAAATTGTTATTAGTAAGATTGAAATTGATTTTTATAAATATATTTTTAAATTTATAAATATGTAATATTATAATATAAATTTTAGTATACAAAATACGGCCCAATTCTCTAAATGAAAGTGGAATTGGTAGAAATATTAATTAAATATCAATTAATAATTTTCCAAATTTTAAAGCAAATTTTATTCTTCAGATTTTATTAAAGAAATAACTTGACTTTTATCAGCAATTGTTAAAAAATATATTATTCTTCAGATTTTAGTTTCAATAACATACTTAAAAAAACAACTTGATTTTTATTAACAATTATTAAAAAATATTTTCTATTTTTTTTTTTCTAAATTCTGTAAATAAATTAGAATGGGTTCAAATTATTCAAAATTTGTCTCTTAAAATATATCCTAGAATAAAGATTCTTCTTCTAAAGGAAGAATTCTATGAAAATATGACAAAATATGCTGCTAAGTCCAAAATATGCAGTTAGAACCAAAATATTCAAAACTATGCTGTAACAAATCGATGCCAAAATTCTTAAATTGTTTGAAACGAATAAATAACTAATAGTCGGGTAGATTCCTAGCCCAAGAATCAATATGATTTTACATATTTTTCATTGCCCTGTTAATAACATTTTAACCTTTTAACCGATTTCAAAGGGGTTATCTCGTTTTATTGTAAACAATAGTATTTAAAACTATTTATACTTTTCAGAAGAGCAAAAAAAACTGCCTATTTTTCTTATTTTTCAAGTATTTAAAAAATTGTCTTACAATATTTATTTAAAACCACGACTAAATCTTACATATAATTTGTTTTTAATATTTTGTAATATTTTCAATTTTAAAGAGGTTTTTGCAGATTTAAAACATTCAATGTGTATAAATAAAATAACTATATAGAGAGTTTTGCACATTAAAAAAAAGTAAATTTAAAAGTTAAGTTAAACTGTGAACAATATCCAATTAAAAAAAATACGATAAATCAGCCTGTTCATGAAATCCTGAAAGGAATTGGATTATAATCGAAATTCTAATTCAATTTCTAGAACTTGAAATGGGTTTATGAAAACGTAACGAAAACAATTTGTTAAAAGATTGATATTTCCGCTCTAAATTAAATTTGTATGTTCTTAAATAAATAATTAACGATTTTAAGCGTTGTTTTGAAATTCTCCTTATAAACTGGAGACGAAAATATCTAAATTTTCAAATCCAATTTTTGGACTTCATAAACAGAAATCTAACCCAATTTATTGCCTTTGTAGAGAATATGTTGTAAAACCAATCTGTGTTGGATTCTATAAACAGGGTTAATATCCGATTTTTATGATGTGTATTGGGTACCAATATATAAGATCTTATATCTTACAGACAACATACAAAAATTTTTGTATGCTGTTTGAACTTTAAATTATCAAATTTAAAAATAGTTAATTTTATTTAGTTAAAAAATATGAATCTTTTGTAGGGGTGGTTACACGAATATTTAGTGGTACTAGTACTTGAAAGTACCGTCGGTCATCAAAGAGTTAAGTTCACGAATTTAAGTGTTTAAAATATTCCAAAACTACAAGATAAATTGAATAATAATTTATACATTTTCACAAAATTTTTGTAGAGTTAACCGAATAATAAAATCTCGAGAAAGGATTTTATATAATCCTAAACTTTTTAATTTATGCACTAAATCTTAATCAATTTTTTACTCACATTAACAGTTAATTTTAAAATGAAACAAAATCCAATAAAAGTGAATGTTAATAAAGAGTAGTATTTTCTAAAATAGTTCTAATCAAAATTTTTTCTTAACACTTGATAGATTTTTCCAGCTATGCTTCAAAAAACTTATTTTAGTTGATAAAACCTTAATATTTTTGAATGGGTCGGACCCAGTTAGGTGAATATCTGTGTACAAATAAAATAATTTTTGACATCATTCAACAATCGATTTAGTGAATGAGTGACACAAAGTTTATTAAAAAAATAAAACTGAACTCTTTTCCTTACCGTAATTGCATTTTGACTGCAATAATCGATTTTTTAAGAACCCAAAAGTCTTATGGGCCTTAAACTGGTCTTAAACATTTTCCACACGAACTACATCATAAAAAACTAAACTACATTGTTGCCAAAAGTTGTCAAATATAAAAGTTTTATTATTTATTTATATATAAGTGAATTTCTTTTTAGCTCACAATACTTTTTCGCATTCCTGAACATATTATTCGTTTTGAATTTTGTTGCATTTTAGAACTTAAAAACCATTACTTTAAAATTTTTTTAAATTTTATTAAAGTTTTCTCTTTAGAACTTTTTTTTTTGCAAAACTTTAAAATTTATAAAAATTTTTTACAAAATTAAAGATTGATTGAAATAATGTAAACTATTTTTTTTTTAATTTTATGCAACCTGCAGTTGAATTCAGGCTAAAAATGTGTTAATATTAAATTACATGTGCGTACTTAAGTGGAAAAAATTAATCTTACACATTTTTCGCATTTGAAATATCTCCAGCAATTAATATGTGTTTTGAAAAAATAAAATAAATAAATAAAAACCAGAATTGATATCACGTGCTGATGGCTGATTTGTTAAAATTGTTGTTTTACTAAGAGGTTTTGAAAATTGTTCGAAATCAAATAAATTCAGACAAAAAAACACAATATTCATAAACACTCACTCGCTCATTCAACTGGTGGTGGTTTGAAAAGCGAGAAAATAAACACAAAAATAAATTTAGATATAAATGATATTTAAAATGATTTGACACTTGTACGCGAAAGAGACTTTTTTAAACGCACGCGTTCATTTAAATAAAGTTTATTTTTTCGGATATTTTTCATTAAAGTTGATGCGATCGACCGATAAACGTTTTGCTGTCAAACCATTCAACTTAAACAAGACACCAGAGAGAGATGAAATGTATCTAATAATTTTTTTTTTTTTGCTTTATCTTTAAATTTAATATTAACAGCCTTTAAAGTTGTTGCCCGTTTGTAGCAAAAAAAAAAAAAAAAAAAAAAAAAAAAAAATAATAAAAAAAAACCAAAAAAAAAACAAACAACATTCACTGTTAAATGATGAACAAAACCACTTTGAAGATTAATTTTAATTTTTTCGTTCACTTGTTCACTTAGATATTGTTATATATTTAAATTAAATTTTAAACAGCAGTAATTAATAATTTATTTATTTTCTTATCATTATCGTTATTGCTGTTGATAGGTAAGACACAAAAATAATCTTTATGACATTTTAATTGTTTCATTAACATCTTTTTGGTATGTAATTATTGTCGGCAAACAAATTAATTTTAATGATTGCTTCTTGTTTTTTTATCTTTGCTAAAAGATCTTGTGGGGTTTAATGTAAGTGTTTTTTTTTTCTTAATATGTTTCATTCAAACTATTTTTTAATTAAGATCACAATCATTAACATCATTAACACTTTTTTACACGAATTCATCAATTTTTATAACAAAATCTTCACTTTTGCTTTAGTCGAACTAAACAGAAAAAAAAAAAAAAAAAAATAAATAATACATATTTTTACAATAACTAGCGAAATGAAGAAAAAATTGCCTAAGCTTAATAAATTGTTACCTAGTAGACGACGACCACGACGTACAACACCAAACTAAAACTGAATCAACAAACGGTAGCTTTAGTGAAAAAAAAAAATGTCACAACAACTTTTTTTCTGTTTCTTTCGAATAAAAGTTACCCATACGGACTCAACTGTTGCCCTAATATCCATCCATCTTTACAATCCACCATACTATAGATACTTACTGTTGTTGTTATTATTGTTGTCGTTGTTGAGTATTATCCATTCATACAACTCAACAGCAAAAATTTTGTTGTCTGTGCGCAAGGCAACGAAATCAACGTAACATTTATATACTAAAAAAGTATACTCAATACTTGCAGTATTGTCAATTTAGCGGATTTTTTTAATTTGGTTATTCGTTCAGGTGAGAAGTAAGTTTTTAAAAGGTTAGAGCTAATAGTATTGCTTTTGACTAAATTAATTTTAATTAAAAGTTCGATCTTTTCTTAAATAACTCCTATTAATCAACTACGAGTAGAGTGTGCGTTTTAATAAAACAACACAACATTCTCGTAATAACTCTTACTGCCGTTAATTTTAAATATCTTTCTTGATTTCAAAATCTTTCAGAGACATGTTAGATTTAACAGCAGATCAAATTCTTGAAATCTGGCTGGAATTGCCAAAGAAAAATATGCAAAATAAAATTTGATTTTTTTTACTTTTTTAAATTACTAGAAAATGTTGATTGAGTAAATTTTGAGAAAAGTATTACATTTCAGGGTTATAAAAAAACTTAACAAGGACCTAGAGAATGAGATGAAACCCAAATAGTAGAGAAGCTCGTAAGAGCTATGCCAAACTTGCTCGGTCGCGTAATGGCACGTTGTGTTCATTTCTTCAAAATCAAATTTGAGTCATGTTAAAACTATGCCTAAGCTTTAGTCAATCAAAGCTGAAAACATTTTAAATAACAAAGCTGAGAAGAACTTTGAGGCAAAGAATGATCAAAGCTCTTCAATAATAAAAAGAATAAAAATATTTTCAACATTTTGTATTAGCCTGGAAAACATACGTTATTGCAGACTTTTCTCATGTTCGAAGGTACGAGTTTTGTATATCGAATAATCGAGAAAATGGTCCTGAATAATATCAAAATAAAAAAAAAAAATTACAGGACAATTTGTCGTATGACAAGTTTACTCAAAATGCGCCAAAATATTTTATCATTTTGCTTCCTTAGTCGAATAAATTCGAATAATCATAAAAAGAGTGTCATAAAAAGACATTTATGACACTTGTGACATGCAACAGTGTTTTTAAAAATTTCTGACCAGATTTAGAATTTTGTCGTTACAGAAGAAACATCCAGAATTGGGAATGTTATTTTAGTCCCACAGAGTATTAAGTATTTAAACTACCCAAAATTTTGGCAACTGTAAAGGAATTGGGTCCAAGTTAAAAGCGAATTTAAGAAGACCACAGAATGCTCTATTATGATTTTTAGCTTTAAATTCTTATAGAGGAAATACCGCTAAAAAAGAGTCAGAAAAAAAGTTAAAAATAATCTAGTTAGCAATTAATTTTTATATAAAATGATATAGAAGATAAATCTGGAGAAGAAATGTTACAAGTAGTTGATTTAGTTTTAATTCTAACTTATTCCGTTAATCTTTTATTAAAAAGAAAAAGCATGTTATATTTTATTTGAACACACACCTTATCTTTACAGATTTTTCAGTTTGATAAAAACTAGTTTTATTTTTTAATTATTAATATAGGATTTTGTATCAAGGATAGATCTTTTGTTAGTGTACTTGTTTTTTTATTTGTTTAGATAATAAAATTTAATCACTACGACGAGTTAAAAATATAAAATATAAACTTTATTAAAGGATTTCCCTCATGGCAAAACTGTTGGATTTGGGATGATAGCTATTTATGTTTAGTGCGAATTATGCGCGACGACGGTATCATCGGATGTGGTGTGAGCGACATGATTCCAACATGATTCCACAATTAGTATTTTGCACGATTGATTTGAGAGCACAAACTGGCAACTGAAATCATGTGAATTTTTCTGGTATGGTTTCCTTAAGTCGAAGGTCGAGAGCCAATAAGTCATAAATGACCGGTGACTTCTAATTCATCCTTATCAATGGGTCAAAGTCAAAGAAAATTGACTCCAACTCCCAATATCCTTCGAAAGACTTTGATTCACTTCCCTTACCGCTTCATTAAGTATCTAAGATCAAATGCCAATAATTTTTATTTTTTGTTTTGTATTTATCTCTATTACTTATTCCCTTTACTGTCTGGTATTTTATGGACTATTGAACTTTTTCAGTAACTATTATGTGGTAAACACAGTGATTCTGGGAATACATCTGTAAATATAAATAAATGAAATAAATCTGTAATTTCTAGTCGCGGGTCCAATTTACATATACACAAATATGTACACGCAATCGTAACAGAGAAGTATTCGAAAAAAAAAAACAATACCATAATTCCTAAAAAAACAGCCGAAAATTAAAAAAAGGATTTTAAACACAATCGCAATTCGTTCTTTAATCGCAGCTTTGGCATTTTAGAACATATATGTTAAAGTAAAAAATTTTTACCAAAATTATAAAAAGAAAAAAAAAAACAGTATTTTCCAAATACTTTCTTTAGGAAATAAGTTCTTTTTTACTTATTTTTTAAAATAGGCAAATTCTGAATTAAAAAAAGTGTTAACTTTCCAAAAGGTAAAAAAGAGAACTCAGGAAAAAATGTATTAGTTCTGCAACTAATTCCAGAATTGAACAGACATAACAGAGGAATCACTAAAGATTTTATTTCACACTCATTTTCCAGGTTGCATTTTCGAGCAGCATGTAGATGAAGACACTAGCGAATTTAATTAGAATTGTTTGAATATATGAAATATCATGGGATTTATCCAAAAATGATACAGGATACAATTTAACATCAAATGGGAATGATCTAATTAAAATATTTGCCATTGCGTAAAGTTAAGGTCGTCTTTATAGCAAAGGTTGGCAAAATTCAGCATTATACGCCAAAAGACTATCGACCAATCAGCCTACCTTCGTTTATGCTGAAGACCTTAGATGAAACCATTAGAAATAAATGAAGTTATACAAATATTTCCAAAAGTCAACATGCTTATATTAAAGGGAAATCTGTAGATTCTGCATTATATTATGAAAACACTTTTTTAGATATTGAAGGCGCCTTTAACAACGTAGAATCTTCAGCTATTCAATGTGCACTTATAATGAATGGCATTGATTTGAGAGTAACTAATTGGATTATGTCAATGCTTTAACAGAGACAAGTTATGGCTGAATTAGGAGGTTCAACTATACAAGCAAAAGTAACAAGAGGAACAACTCAGGGTGGTGTTATATCGCCACTACTTTGGATAAAGGTAGTAGCATATGCATACGATTTAGTAATACTATCATCGGGTAAATTCCTTGATACTATATCTGATAATTTATGTATATCTGATATTTTGGGCTGCTTTCAATATGGGTTTTATGAAGTGATCTCATTGTGAATCTTTCGAAAACCGAATTGCCACTTTTCACGAGAAAAAGAAAAATACCCCTATTTAATCTCCTCAAATTGAATGGAGTCACTCTCGCGTTATCTAGTTCTACAAAATTTCTGAGAATACACCTATATAGTTGTTTAAATTGGAGAGACAATCTGAAACGTAAAAATTAAGAAAGCGTATGCTGGACTATACTTATGTTAAAAACTTTTTGGCAAGAAAGGTGGAATAAAATCAAAATTATTCTATTGACTTTATACAACGGTTGTAAGGTCTGTTGCCGCATATGCCCGCCTTAGCAGACTAAAGCAAACAGATACATGAAACTAGAATGGTTCGCCACTCGGAGATAATTAAGGATACGACTGCAGGTTTATACAATCAGAATGTTTAACTCCATACAATATAATGGAAAGAGAATTTAAAACTATTTTCCCACCTCTAGATGATTGGCTGCAAGGGAAGGTCAAGTTTTCAAAACTTAATTTATATGCTGATGGTCCTAAGATTACTGTTGTAACTGGCCGTGGGGTGTTTCGTATGAGTTGAAATTGGGAACTTTTTATCGTTTGAGAACAGACTGCAGTATCTTCCTAGTCGAAGTTTACGTGCCATGACAGCAAGACAAATCTCAATGTTACAGATATTCATTAAGATATTCAATAGATATTAGCTAGATTTAAAGACATGTAATATTAGGACTAGGGTAGTCAGCAGCTGTCACAAAGAGCTTCTAGCTTTTCGGGAGCAGCATAACTTTAATCTTTGCTGGATGCCAGGCCATAAGAATATTCTAGGTAATGAAAAAGTGGACATTTGCCGAAAAGAGATGCGAACCTACCACGGGTTGGCGCAAAAATGAAAGTTTTCCCACCCCTTTCCACAATTATTCAGAAAATTAGGAAATGGAGAACTGAATGGTCAAGTCGATGACAAGAATCTGACAGACAAAGCAACTAGGGGAAGAAAAAAAGTTTTAACATAGTAATATGAATAGAAATAAATTGAGAATTGTTATTAATCTATTTACTGGACACAATACTCTTGGTAAGCATATGGTAAGATTAGGAATTTTATTGGATGATACATGTAGGTGGTGGAGGGAAACTATTGAAGGCAGTTATCACTACTTATGTGAATGCCCTGTCCTATCTAATAGGCGATTTAATATACTTGGATCTTATTTACTTCAGAAACTGACTAATATTAGAGGTACAAACTCATGGGCATTATTAGAATAAATCAAGGCAACGAAATGGAAGGCGTAGAATGCACTAAGGATACAAGGAAGAGGTGTAACAATAAGGAACCATAATGGACCACATTGGTGTCTATGAGGATGATACCGACTCTAAACTGGTCAGTGTCATCCTTACAACCTAACCTAATTCCAGAATGCATACAAACAACTTGCACTTGTTCTAGTTTAGTGTGACGAACTTGTAATGCCCAAAACTAGTATTGCGGAAATGTTACCTGTCCGGTATCCATTCTATGGAAGGGGTTTAAAACTAGTTCTTTAATTAACGATTTTTCTTCAGAATGTCATACTCAGAACTAGTTCAACAGAAGCGTTAGAAACGGTTCTAGAACCCGTTTTTAAGTTACTGACTTTTTATGTTTTTTTTCGATTCTAATGAGCAATTTATTAAAGGACACTTTTTATTTATTTTTTTTTTACAGATCTGGGAAGTCATACAAGTTCATACAAGCATTAATTAAAATCGCAATGCGATTCTACTTTATGTGTACCAAAATTGGTTACCAAAATTGAATTTTTCTTCCCAAACTTTACATTTATTTTTTATTTTTTGCTGTAACTGCAATAAAAATGTTAGTTACGTGATTTTGCATTTCAGCTAACGATGTAACAGGTACAAGTGTCCTTGTTCCGATATCAGAAAGCTATAAAGCTATATATGCATAGATATACGAATTTATGTTTAAAAATTGCGTCATGTAATATAGATACTTCTCAACGCAAAACTATTTTAATGTACAAACTTAAAATTATAAATTTCGAAATTTAACATATTTTTAGGCTTTAAAACTAATTTATCTTTAGAATAAAATAATAAATTTGGATCAAGGATATTGGTATTTAGATTTAAAACTTGTAATATAAAAAATATATAAGTTTCTTTTAATTAACAACACTGTTCATTTCCCATAATATTATTTAGTTTAATACTCGTAAAGAGCTTGTGTTGTACTCATATTAAGTAAAGTAGTAGAAGCACTTGTCGCTTTAATATGATCACTGTTGCTGTAGTTACTAGTGCTTTTGTTAATGCTTTTTTTTTCTCTATTGTTGTTGTTGTTGTTAGTTGTTGCTATTGTAGCAGCAACAAAATATAGTATGACAATGGCAGTAAAGTAAATCACAGTAGTTACATAGTTTGTATTATTTAAGTACATGTTTTATTTTTCATTTGGTTTATTTGCAAAAATAAAATCCAAGGAAAAAAGAAAAGCAAAAGTAATTATGGGAGAGTAAAACCAAAAAATGCAATAGTAGTGGTTGAAATCTATGTGTAAAATTTATTTATAGGTATTAGTTGTCAATAGCGACCTGTGAGTTGTTAGGTTTGTAGAATATATTTATCAAATAGTTTGCTGCAGCAGTATTAATAATAACAACAACAAAAAAAATCTAATTTTAAGTGGTTTAATGCTTTTATTATGTTGTTGTTATTATTATTAAATGGTTGAATAAAGAAAAAAAATAGAAAGAAAAGTGTAAAAGGGGAAAGAAATACACAGAAAAATGAAAATATTATAAATTAAAATGACATAACACAAATACGATGCGAGTAAAGAGATACGAAGAGTAAAATAATAAGTTTTCATTGTGTACATTTACTGACACACAAAAACTGAACAACAGAGTTATGAACAGTAAGGATATGAAATATAAAGGACATGTCATGGATTAATAATAATGGAGATTTGGAAGAATTTCTATAATAGTTATGTAAATAATATTCCTTAGTGAAAATTACCATTAATATACATACATACATCCATACATACATACAGTAGCGGACAAAACCAAAGCATGGATTAGCATTTATTCAAATATAGGTGAATAACGATGAAAATCTTATTTTGATTACTTTAAAACAAAGCAAAGTGAATTGTGTTTCTTTATTTAAGCTAAAAAAAATTAAAAAAAAATATGAGACAAAACTAAAGCACATTTTCGATTTGTTAAATTCATTAATATTTAATACCATAAACCAGTTGTTTTAAACTTGTAAACATCTGCATGGTATATAGACACTTCAGTTTGAAAAATCTGCTCAAAAATTATAATCTCTGCTATTTAGTCGACGTGGAAAATATCTGGAAAAGTGTACTATGACCAAAAAATCAAAGTTTTGAAGTGGTCGGATCAATTATTTGGTCTTAATCATACAGAAAATATATTTGGGATCATATGGGAAATTGTAGATAGGGAAATAATACGCGTATAATCCCAAAGTCATGGACGAAATCTCCCACGTAGATGAAATGGCAAGGACTGAAATTTCCAAGGAGGTTTTTAAATTTAAGTGTCTGTGTTACTCCGCCACGGCGGCTTGTCTTCTTGGATAAAATCTTTTCCTTGATGTATAGCTCATACGTGGTAGAAAAAATCCTGTCATGTTACACTCTAGGATAACTTCGGTCCTAGAGAACGTAACAGTTTGGCAGGTACATATAGGTGCACCATTGCCTGGACTTGTCTGTGGATCTATAATGGAAGAAAAGGACCTTCGGGGCCTGACCAGAGACTTAACACAATCTGGTACCACGGGAGCCAGTAGCCCCTGGTGCGGCAACATCGATTCGGTGTTGTCGCACTGGACTGGCTGTTGGAGAGGCCCTTCGGGGAGTTAATCTCGACCACATCTGTCTGTGTTACTTAAATGAGTAAAAATTAAAAAAAAAAAAATTAGGTCTATGGTACTAAATATTAAGAATTTAACATTTGTATATAACAAATCGAAAATGTGCTTTAATTTTATCTCGAATGAAAATTGTATATTTCATACTTCATTGATTTTTTTTGTTGAAATAAAAAAAATCAATTCCTTTTGCTTTGTTTTAAAGAATTTAGGGTCTAGTGAAGAGTTTTTGAAAAAGAATTGAAATCAAAATGAGTTTCCCATCGTAAATCGCCTATATTTTAATAAATGCTTATCCGTGCTTTAGTTTTGTCCGCCACTATATGTATACCGTGTGTTGTATATTTTATAAACACATTCGTTGAGAGTTTTAACGTTAAGTTTAAATTGGTTATTTCAGGATATAATTTAATATACCTAGTTCAAATTCTATTTTCATAATACTTAATTGTATTTATTATTAAAATGGCAAATTAATCGTACAGTACTGAAAAAATGCGGATTTCTCTTGTTTGTGTTAAATGCAATTTAAGAAATTTGTCAAATTCAATAATCTACTGAATTAGAAATAAAATATTAACCCAGGTTTTTAGTTTTTAATCAAACCCAAGTAGAAAAGACATCAGAAATGTTGATGAAGTGTGTTACAGCACAGAAAATATGTATTCCACTATGCTGGAGTGCAATTATTGTCCATAAACTCTGCTTTGGTACTTTTAAAAAGAGTCGAACCAGAAACTGATTGACGAAGAAAGTACACGTATAACGTCAATGTTGACGATATTAGATTAATGGGTGCTGCAAAATTGTGCTCCTTAAAACTACACTGGTGAAAAGTGGACAAAATGTTTAGGTTTCAACAAAAACCAAATAGAAAAGACGCGCTAGAGTCTAATTATAATATGTTTAATACTCTGAATCTATGCTAGCTTCCAAACAGTTGATTTGATTTCTTCATTATATAAGATAGTTTTCCTAAAAATTATAGCTTTACCTTCATGTTTAAACAAGCCTCACGCAAAGAAAAAATAAAATTCAATATGTTTAAGGCAGACATAACAAAATTTAAAAATTATAATTTACATAATTGCAGCAACTATAATAAACATAATATCAACCGCCTTAATACAAAATCAACCGCCTTAACCAAATTATGTTTATAGCAAACATAAAATATATTTCTCACAATAATTATATCCCAAGCCCTTAAGAAACCGAAAATTTGCTCAATATTTTAATGGAATTGGTTCATAAGGACTCGATTAAGAATAAAATTAACGAAAAATTCAAAAATATTTTTCCAAAGTGTGTTTTTCTAGCTGTACTCATGCGAGTACAATAGGCTAATATAGAGTCATAAAAAGTACATGATTTTTATGATTTTCATTAATTTATACAAAATTTTTGCCCGATTTCAAAAATTTATTATTGATTTTATTAGAATATGTCACCATTTGAAAAAATACACTTAAGAAGTCGAAATTATTATATTATTGATTCTTCAAAACAATTAGGCACAAAGTGGGCACAACATTCCATTGTAACCAAGCGAGTATAGTAAAATATAAGTTTCTTCTAAAACGACGTAGACCCTTTATAATAAGAATTTGTGATATCTCAACAGGCCAATGAGTGATTCCATGTCAAAACGTACAGCAATCGCATTTGACATCTCTTATTTCAATGAAATTCAGGAATTGGCTATTGAAAGTGTTTCTCAAATCAATCAAAAGTCAAATATGTCGTTTTGAAAAAAGAAAACTAAAAAAAAAAAAAACAAAAGTTAACTTGTTTAATTGAAAATAATTTTTAGTAGATGTCTAGTTTTAGTTTCATATTAAAGATAAAGATATTACCTTTATAACGGTATGAATTCTCAAAATGGTACACCTCTGACTTCACGAAAATTTTTTGTTTCTCACCTGATTTTTTTAATTTTAAAGTTATATATATTTCTTTTTAGTTGTTTGGTCAAATGAATTGAAAGAACTAATTCAATAATAGTGTTAAATCCATACTCATCTGAATTCCACCTTTTCTTTAATTCAAATTTTAACTTTATCCTAAATTTTCTAAGATTATAAAGCTAGGATTAATTGACGAAATGTTGTTTTAAATGCTCCACTGTGTTCTAAATCTCTTAAAACGCCTTTTACCAAACCTAAAATAAATATTTTATGGGATAATAAATCTCATTTTTAGAATTTTTCCGGTTTTTAAGCAAGTGTGGATTGCATTCATACAATTATACAATTTATAATTCCGAATAGCAAAGTCAACATTCACACATTCACTGAAAATTTCGTTAATATCTTAACTAATAAACATTCTATTACATATTAAATATTTAGAGTTTCTCCAAAGATATAATTTTCTTTACCCAAAACAAATTATTTTTTTTTTTTTTTTTTTTTTTTTTTTTTTTTTTGAAAAAGTACAGTAATAAATTTGGATGATACCACACTGTTTCTACATTCACACTGTCGGATAAAATAAACTGAGGTTTCCTACTCTTGCTATTTACTTCATATTAATTATCTTCTAGGTGCATTATGAGCTGCTTTTTTTGGTGTCTAGGTATTTGCCGTTTTATATTGTTTAATTTAATAAACAAAAGAAGTTTCTGAATTATTTTCTTTCGTGTTTGGGGTAAAAGTGTTCTGTTGATCGTGGATTTTATGCGACAAAATAATAATAAATTATCTCATTTGGCTTCTAATTATCCAATTTATTTTGTCCGACAGTTTATGTAGCCAGATATAGCATCATGGCATAATAGTAAAGATACATAGAGTAATAACAATAATATTTTGATTCAAGACAGTAAAAAAAAGCCACCAAAACGTAAACTGCATGGATAATTTTAAATATGTAGTCCCAAAATATATTATCCCAAAGTAAAATTCAAAAATTTGCCTCAATTTTTTAACAAATTTGTATTATGAAATATAAAATTGTCTCATTTTTTAAATTCTAAATTTTTTCAAGTCATAACTTATTCAAAAATATAGGTGTTACAATTTTTCATGACAAATTCTTATCAGCAATTAAAATTCGAAATTTAACCTAACAATCAATACTTACTACTGTTTCAAAACTAAATGCTAAGAATTTAAAATCTCTTTCAACCATTCAAATCAATTTTACACATAAAGACTGAAACCAGTCAAAGCCAAAGGCAATAAAACGAAACAGAAAAATGTAATTCACTGATTTGTTTTTGATTCCTTAATACTAATAGAAATGAAGCGTCTGGATGTCTAGTTAAATAATAATGTCTACATTAAAAAAAGCATAAAAGTAAATCTTGGAAATCATAAAAGACATAAATATTAAGTAGAAATAAAAAAGTCAGACTAAATAAATGACAATTTTAAGAAAACTATGTTTAACTAAAGAAAAGCAAATCAAAATATTGAATAAAATAAGAAAAAATGTCCGAAGGGTGAAAAAAAAATAAGAAGCTTTCATTTCACCATGATTGAGGAAAATAAACAAATAACTATCTTTTATACACAATGATTTTATAATAATGCAACAGAAAATAAAAAAAAAACCTTATATTAAAAAGTAAAGACGTCTTGAAATTGTAATTCGTGATTAAACGACTAAGTACAAAGGTGTTACAAAACACTTACAACCGAAATGTAGAGAAATTCAAGTAGGTATGTAAATAAGTGAACAAAAAACAAAAGACTACTAAAGTTGGTTAAATAATTTGTAATACGAGTGTAAGTATAAAAATGCATATAAAAAACAGCACATATTCCACCGAATGACAAAAGGACAGACAAACAAAAAATAGTTGTTGACTATATTTGAATACTCGTAACATAAATAAAATAATTGGTATTGTAATTGGTTTGTCTTTTGTACTTATTTCTTTATACTCTACTGGTATGAAACTATTTCCATGTACAAATATTTTGTGAATGTGTGTGTATGTTGCAGTATTTACATGCTCATACATTTGTGCATTCCACCCGCACAATTAGCAACGATTACTAAAGCGCAACATAATTCATCAAATGTCTTGAGCTGATTTGTTGTTGATATTAGAGAAACGACAAAAACTTACAAATACATTCATCCGGTTAATATGACAGTTATACATTGTTTAGGCCTTTGCGAATGCCTCCACCCTCCTTTCCAAAGACAGATTCCAATTTGTATTCTTTGAAAATTCCTTAAAAAAAATGCCTCCGAGTTTGCAATGCAAGAAGCAGGTTTTTTAGCTACAAAAGAGAGTGTGGACAACCAAAAATATGCTCTAAAAAATTGTTTTATGTGCATAAAATACTCTCGACATATGCATGAAACTAGAGATCATATGTAGTAAAACTACGTTTATCTCCAGGACGTCAAATTGCCTCTAAAAGGACTTTAAAATTCAAAAGATGTGCAAATTTTAAAAATTTTACGAATATTGTAAAGACCCAATATGGAAGTGAAATGAAATCTAAGAAATCCTACAATATAATAATATCTAATATTTAAATGTTGCCGTATAAACAGTTAAGAATATATCTTTTTTTAAAAACTTAAGTCTGTAATATTATTTTTATTAGTTAATTGTGTATTTTATATAAAGGATATTTTTTAAACTTTTTGTGCTGAAACATTTAAATAAAAACGTTTGTTATATTGCTTTCATTTGACATTTATATTTGGTTGATATAATTTTGGTAAATATTTTATAATTTTTTTTTTTTTTCAAATTGAGTACCTGAAGTCCTTTTAAGAGAAAATTTGAAGTCCTGAAGAAAAACTGAATACGCAGTCAGAGATGCAAGCCGATTAAAAAATTTCGGCGGCGGCTGAATAGCAAAAATTTTCGACGGCGGCGGCTTAAAAGCTCAGCGCTGAGTTTTTTATCCAATGAAAAATTTTTCGGCTGAGCCGTTTACAAGTAATAAAATTGTATGTTTTTTATATTTTATTAAAATATTCAATAAAAGTTAAAAATTAAATAACTAAAAAGAAAATAAATATTATTCATATGATAAACTTAAAATCTAGAAAATTATTTAAAATCCATCAAATTTGTGTATAAAAGTTGTAGGTAAAATATATTTTTTAAACAAAACCAGAATAGAACGAACTTTAAAACTAAAACTATACAAATTTTAATAATTTAAACTACAAAATAGTATATTTTCAAATTCATTTAGACAGAACAAATCTGTTGTTCACTATTTAGCAGTTAAAATTGTTTTTTTTTTAGATTTTTGCTTTAATTTTAACATTTTTGATTTTAAAAACGATTTTTTAAAACCTTATTGGTTTTGAAGAACGGGCTCATATAAGTGGTTATTTTCGTGGACAAATAACTGCCTTTTAACATTAAAAGAACTCAGACGACTTCTCTTACCTGAAATACATACTCCTACCACAGAAATAATTATTAAAGAACACTTGAAAAATCCACTTGGTTTAAACACTTGCACAGAAATCCGTTAAAATAAAAACTGTAATTCAATGACTTAAATTGTACCGCCGATCAGCCGAATAACTCGTCGGTGGCATGGCTTGTTAAATAAAATCGGCTAAGCAGATAGCCGCGCCGTTACGGCTTGCAGCTCTGTACGTAGTTTCATAATATATAAGCTCTAGCTGATGCATACATCGATTTTTTCATGTGTGAAACATTTTTGGGGAAAATGTTGTACCGTGTTCTTATAACAACTTGATTTTTATTATATTTTCTCTCTGCCCCTAAAAACATTCTAAGATAATACATTCTATCAGGAAATTACAAAATTTGTATCAATTTATAAGATGAAAATTATTAGCGAATCGGATTTAAAAATGTATGTGACAGTAAAGGGAAAATTTCCCTAATGACAAATTATGTAAAATATTTTATTGGATGCAAAATGTGCAAAATTTTTCTCTTAGGTGTAAATTATGCTCTTTAGTGTAATATACACAAAATTATGCTCTTAAGTGTAAAATATGCAAAAATATTTAAATTTTAAATTTCTAAAATATGCTCTAAAATAAGAATTTTCTATGAAAATATGACAAAATATCATGTTAAGGATCAAAATATACAAAAATAAGAAATTATCTGAAACGGGTAAATAACTAAGAGTTTTATTCATTTCAAGATAAGGAAGAAATATGATTCTGCATACTTTTGGTCGCCCTGGCAATAAGGTATTTTTGAAGGGCTCTTTAGTACTTCATTTTCCCGCTGGGTACTTATGCACACTGACAAATAAAACGCGATTGATTCATACATAACACGTATGTGTGTATGTTAGTTGAAATTAGGAGATGTTATGCCAAGTGACAAATTTTGAACGATTCGATTTTATTTTATTATAGGTGTTTCTGGATAGAGCTTTGGAATATCAATATTCATAGCTTTAGCTTACAAAAAGTTGTTTGTAATTAAATTTAATTATAGTTTATAGTAATGAAGCAAGTGTATATACATTTTTTAAATTATTTAGGTTTCAATGAAAGCCTCGTGGAACATACATCATGAATGTTAATGGAGTGTGTTGTAGTACAAAAAAATACGTATTACATTCTGCTGGAATATATAGTTATAGTTCCCAAAATCCGCTTTGGTACCGTCAAACAGAAACAAAAAGGACAATTACCGATTACTCATTTATGGTCCTTAAAGAAGGATTGTGGTTAACGACACTACAACGACACCTATAACCTATGTATGTTCTCTAACCTGGCCTTAACGTCTAATGCTACAAACTGGGCTTCTCAAAATAGCACTGTTGGCTAATAAGAGTAAATTTTGTAGCTTTATATCTTCCAAGCTACAAGATTCTGTATCATCTTTCTCCACTCACAAAAAAAAAAAAAAAAAAAAAGAAAAAAAAATATCAGACATATATTCAGTACTTTTTCAAAACTGAAACATTTGGAGAAAAAAGGTAAAAACTGTATTTTTTGGTACTCTTAAACTACCTACACCAATATGTATAGAACTACAGATTTAGTCATATATTTTTCTTAACAAAAAGTCATTAAACGTGTCTTTGGTACTTTTTCGTAATCGAACATTTAAGGGGTAAAATTGTCCCTTTTTTGTACTTTTTAACTATAAATACTAAAGGATAATATTACTACCTTCCTCGTACATTTTTGGAAATTTGATCAATTAGGGAAAGAAAAGATTATTGTTTTATTAGGTAAAAACGGGTATAGCTGGTACTTTATATATTTTCAAAACGAATGAATGAAACTGTGTTTGTACTTTATAAAGACCTGTAGGCTCCGAAATTCAATTAGGCAAGAGAAACAGAGCAGTGGAAATTGTACCCTCCATACGAAGTAAATATTAATTATCGGATAATTAAAGAATAAATTCCTTATCAAATTACACAATTGAGATAAAAAAGGGAAGGCATACAAAGCAAATATAACTTATTTCTTATCTAAATAATTGTTATAACTAAAATCTTAACATTTTTAAGAAAAAAAATAAAAATAAAAAGAGGATGGGATGGAGCAGGGACTGTTGTAAACCTAATATAAAGTTAATATTAATAAGGTAATTTCTAAAGAAATGTTATATTTATAGCAAATTTCTTACTTGATATGAAAATTGGAAATGTCCAGGGAAATTTATGTACTCCATAAATAGCACAGAGTATAAACAAACAAAATTACAATATCTCAAGAAATAGATGGCTATATTTTGTGCCTAGTGACACCCCTGTTCTACATTGTTTTAAATAATAATAATTACATATCTTGGGAAAGCACGCCATGTTTAATTAACTTTGAATTTTATCTACAAAAACCTCATCAAATTAAAATTCTGTGTTAATTTTCTCTAAAAATATTTCTGTAAGAATTACTTCCCCTACTTAGAATAGTACCGTATATAAATATGCTGACAAATAATAATAAAATTAAATAAAAAAAAGCAACAACAAAAAAAATTAAGAGACGACTTAAAGTCTGCATGTTAGGGCCCATTGTTGTGGAATGATTTCTTTGGATTTTTAACAAGTAAAACAAAAATACAAAACATTAAATTATGCAAAAGCAACCAGACAGCGGTTATTGGTAAACTTTTTTTTTCATATATTTTATACCACACACACACTTATTGCAAACATGGAAACTGGGTAAATATTTTAATTTAATCAAATTGAAACTATTAAAGAAGTTCTCGGTAACATATGAATGCGTAAATGTTCTATGAATGCAACAAAATTAAAATGAAGGAAATATTTGAAAAATTTGCAAAAAAAAAATGTTTCACACACATGCAACAATACAATTAATATAACAAAAATCTAATCTTAAACATGGACTCAGATAAAAGCTTATTTACATCTTGTATTAAGTGTGAATTTATATATTTTTCCTTCACTTTATTGAGTCTTATTTATAAATAGATAGACCCTATATGATGCATATTTTTACATTTGTAGTATAAACATGTATATAGAATAAATAAGTCATCATAAAAAAAAATGTTTAATAAAGAATGTCAAGACGTGAATGAGTGGTGGTGCTTATAACTTAGTAAGTCTACTACTTCTACAAACACTTACAAAACATATCCCAATCACTGGCAAAGATTTAAAAGTGATAATTTAATTGAGACAAAGCAAATTTGAAGCTCAATAGATAGCAAACCTGACGCTGAATGATGAAAAACTTAAATTTTATTATTGTTATTTACTTAATATAAAAATATGTAGTATGAATTGACTGACAAATTTCGAATATGTACACTGAGTGAAATTTAATTAAGGGAAATTAGTTAAAATATATATTATCAAAATTTTAGTAAGATACTTTTTAGTTTACAAAATCTGACTTTATTTCTTAGGCCTAGTCATTGGTACTGAAATCTTGTAACTAAAACTGAAAACTATTTGGTCTCAATTGATAGCAATGGCGGTTAATAATATTCAGTATGATTCCAAATTGATTATAAGACTGACTTTAGATTGAGACGTTATTAGTAATCCTTTACGTTTTCGCCTTTCAAAAAAAAAAAAAGAAAAAAAAGTTGTTTTATTTCCTTTAAATAAACCGATGAGTATTTACTGCAAGTAATAAGACGTTAGTACAATTTGCGTTTAAATCCAGATACAGCTCTTTATTTACGCTTTAACTCACACACATTATATTACACAACTGAACTATAACGACTGTCAAATTTGACACTGTAACTCATCGACTGACAACACAACAACTACAGCTGCCCACATGACTAAAGGCTCGATCTGCAAATGTAACGAATCAGCTGACATGTTTTGCTTATGAAAGTTATGGTATGCGAGTACTCATAAACATAAATGTAACGTACTAACCTGATCAAATTAAATCGCCCTATGTATCTAGATATTTATATTTGCGATACAGTAACGAATCCTTATATACATATTACATACATAGTTTTAACCTGGCTGAAACTTAATTTAATCCATAATAAGTTTTGTGGTAATACTAATTTAAACAAACGGATTACAGATCTGAACTCACAAAAATTAAAGCTAATAGAGTAAAAATTTTTTTATGGAAATCACGATTTTTATCAATTCAGTTTTCTCAGTAAATTGTAAATAAAATCAAAAGTTGTGCACCGATTGCAATGAAATAAAGCTCATTTCATTCGAAATATGTTTAAATAAATGTTTTTAGACCAAAACTGTGATTTTTGTCGCATTTTTATTTTTTATGAAATTTTAAAGAGCAAAAAAAAAAATTTTTTTTTAATTGTTATTTTTTTCAAAACCAACGATATCTGTGAAGCTACTGAGCAAATTTAAAAACAATGTAAGCATGGCTTAAAGATAATATTGTTGCCGATTTTCGGATTTTTTTTTTAACTGAATATGGTGAACCGTTTTCAAGTTATTCCAATATATGTAGTGAAAGTGCCTTAATTTTGGACATAACGGTATATCTCGAAAAATCGAGCTGATAGAGAAAAATGGAGATTAGATTTAGTAAAAATGTGCAACAAAGTTCCAGACCGCACAAAAAAGTTCAATTTTGTTCTCTTGTGTATTAGAACAATATATTTTATTTTTTACTTATTCGATTAATCGAAGAAAATTCAAATTTTATTCGATTACACGAATAATTAAAAAAAAAATATGAAATTTTATTCAATCAACTTCAATCTCGAATATTTGACAAAACTCGTCCAGAACGTTTTAGTTAAAGTTATCCTGAACAGAATCAACTTCATGTGAAATACGGTGCAACATACTAAACAACATGTCAAAATGAGTTTATTCAGAGAATAGTTTAGCACTATATCGTGTTTTTCATTTGTCAATTGACCTTTGATTGGTGACAGAAAATTTGATTGGACTGCATCGACAACATCCGCGGCGCTCAGACTCTCAGGATCGTTTTTCATCGGCCAAAACTCTGTAACTTTTGAATCGATTGAGATATTTTAAAATTTTTTATGGAGAGATTTTTTCTTGAATTTTTCTCCAGTTTCATTTTCATTAAAATCGTTTCAGCAGTTGTTGAGAAATTTAAGGCTAAAGTTAAACTTGAAAATGCGGATTTTTTTGTTTTTTGAATCAGTTTTACTTATAAAAAAAAGTTATAGGCAGATAAAATAAAAACATTTTAATAATACTCAGGATAATTTTGTGAACAGGTTCCAAGTTTATCAATTCTAGAACAGGTTCCACTGGAACCGGTTGCTTTTGGACAAAAAATTTACGATTTTTTTAAGTTTATTTTGTTCTTTATTTAAATAGCATTGAGGACAAACATTTTTATTTCTTATAATAACTAAGTTTTTTAATGTTTATTTATTTTTACTTAAATAACAATAAAAGAAAATTATAATTATTATTCATTTGGTAGGAAAATAGCCTGTAAATATTCCATATTTAGTTCTATATTATTTCTGTCCTCTAGCAACCCTTTTTCTTTCTCATCTGAGTCCCAATGTTCTACTTTCCATTGACTTCGATTGCTACAGATGAGTAATATGTTAAATATATCTTCATTTGTAGAATTTCATGATATTTTTCTGGTATTATGAGAGCACAAAATCTGTAATCCTTATTTCTTTTTTTTTTCTGGGCTTCCTCTGATAGATCTACTAAATGATGCGTAATGACATCTTCTCCATGATAAAGGATTTTGTGAACTATTACAGACATATTTCTCCATAGATATTTAGTTGTATATATTCGTGCAGTTTCCTTCGCATAATCATCAAATCTTCTAGCATCAATTTGTTCATTGCACACAATTGTATCTTGAAATAAGATTTATATCAGTATCTGTTGTTGTGTTCCCATCATTCGTATTGCCTGATCCTTGTTTTGGTTGATTTACAATCAACCCATATTTGAGAAGTTCGTCGTGAACATATTTCTTTTTTAAACTTCTTAACTCTTTATTGGTGTCGTTGTTTCTTATTGATCCTTTAGGTTTAAAATTCAAATCATAACTGATTTTAGTATGTGTATCGAAATTTATTAAGATAGGGTATAGAATATTTTGAAACCAAAGAGCTTGAAACGCAAAATGCCTTCCATCAATTTAAAATTAAAATTATCTATTAAAAATCAATATTTTTGCATATCTTCTTCGTCTTCAATGTTATTTATTTACACAAATATACACACACAAATATCTATTCAGCTATTTCAGTGATTGATATAATAAATACTACTGTCGTTGATGTAGCTAATCAGAAAATTTTATAAATCTCAGTGTGACAAACAAGTAAGAAATCATGTTTTTTAACACACATTTACAAGTATTTACAAGCAAAAATCTAATTATATTTCATGTATATTATTTAGTAAGATACGAGAGTATAAAGATATTCAGGTTTTATTTTTTTAATCACAATGATTGTAAAATGTAGACACAAAAGCAAAATAACGCCTACAATATCATACACATAAATATATACATATAGACGTGTTTACAAAAGAACTAATACATAAAAAAATATTTAAAAACTCAACAGATGTGTGGTGTTTATTACAATATAAATGTGTTTATTTTTTAACAATTTTTTTTATTCATATTAAAATTATAAAAAAAATATTTTTTTATTTAATTTTTTTTTTTTTTTAATGTATAATAAAGTTAAAATGTTTCTATTCTAGTATTCATAATATTTTAGATGACATTAAAATGTTCTCAGAAAAAGAAAGAAATTAATGAAAAATATTCCAACTATCTTGTTAGTTATTTATCTCAGTATTCACTGGATGAGAGAGTTGATTTTTTATAATATTCTTTCACAAAAAAGTTTAGAATGTTATAGCAAAAAAAAAAAAAAATAATAATAATAATAAAAATAAAAAACTTTCACTTATGTCAAAACGGATATGTCGGCTTTTTGAAATGCCACTCCAATATGTTGAAGTGTTGATGATGAGTATTACGATCATGTTAAATTTTTTATGTGGTGCCAAAATGACCGCCTTCTGCTTTTCAAAGACATTGTTGTTTGTTGTCTACATTTTTTAAAGTATAAAATAAAAAAAAATCCCTTTTATTTATCTGGAGGAATTATTTTTATTATATTCACAATATGTATAGAGATTTAAATATTTTATATGCTACTTGAAATTGTTTTGTTATATAATTAACACATAAAAAAATTATATTATATAAATCATGGAAAATTTTTAGAATATTATTTATTACGTTTTTATTTATATAAATATTAATTTGTAATTTATAAACATTTTGATCCATTTCGACTTTAGATAAATAGTGAGTGCATCACGATAAAAAAAACCTATATTTTCCACTATCACTACTTTTTCCATAACTAATAAATTTTTAATCGAAATATATTTGTAATTACACAGATCAACGAAAAAATGCTTGGAAAATGTGTTGTCGATTTTTGTAGAAATGCACATTCCAATCACCAGAAAAAAATTCTTCTTTTATTCCATTACGTCTCAATCTAACTCATTGAAAAGAAAATATATTTAGCCAAGGAGTTTTTTTTTTGTCTTGGTAAGAGCTAGAGTAAACATGTCAATTATGTTTTGTAGAAGAGAAATAGTGCTACAAAAATGTAGTATCAATTAGGTCCTTATCTTGCTAGGTGTTTACAAAGTTGAAAAATAAAAAAAAAAATCCCTTTTAACCAGCACACAACCATAGCTAAATGATTGGCAAAGAGAAGGTCCACAAATATGCCATTGCATGTTTTTTCCGTACATGGAATGAAGCCTTCGATAAAATATCTATCCGTTTCAGAACAAATAAAACATTTTGTCATCGATTTCTAAATGCATATAGTGATTTTAGAGCATATTTATGGCATATTTTGTTATTTTTAGAGAATACTTTTAGCACATTTTGAAATTTTTTTTATATCTCATGGGAAGTTTTTAATTTGATTTTTGATGTATAGAAAAAATAAGAAATCCAAATATTTAGTATCCATTAAAATTAATTTTAATGGATACTACTAAAGTTTGTTAAAAATCCCTGAGGACCTTGATTTGTAGTAACAAATCATTAAGTTTTAGAATCAGATTAATTGATCTTTATTAAAGTAATTTTTAAAATATGATATAGAGGACGTATTATCTTGTTAACTTGTCCTAATAGCAGCAGTTAATATTGCAAACACAATTTATTATTATTATTTATTATTATTATTATTTTTTTTTTTGTGAATGAAAGCTATGTATTTAAATTTATATATGAATTTTTTTGATATCTAAAATAAGTATTTATGGGTAAGCAAATAAAATATCACTAATGCGATAATTTAGAGTTTTGCCTTATTTTATATCGTTAAAATATTAATGAAATACTATGTTTTATTGAAAAAATTCATTTTGAAAAATTATATATATATATATATATATATATATATATATATATATATATATATTTTTTTTTAAGAGCATATTCTTTTGTTCTTAGAGCATATCTTTTGTTTTTTGTGGTTTCCCTTTTTATGACCCACCAAAAAAGTTATTGTACTACATCCGAACCAGCTATGGTTATATACCAGAAATCAGGTTTTAGTCTTCGAATTATGCCAATTATACTGGTAGGTGGAAGGCCACCAACGTCATTTGGAGTCATTGACATCCTAAATAAAAAACTTCGCCCCAAGGCAACTGTTAGGATTTTGGTGGTACATTCATGTTCGGTGAATAATCTTGTTAGTACTCTAAGGACGCTTTAACTGAGCTATACCAAATGTGTCGATTTTTTCCATGATATTGCAGTCAACTTTGTTATTTAAGTGACAGAACTCGACGACTAATAAATACAATAAGAATAGATTATATTCTATATTATGTTCTGTGAATTTTACATTACATTTGCTATTGCCATGACTTCATACCCAGCCATCGTTAAAACCAGATTGTCGGCGGAAGTAGACGAGAAGAAATTCCAGAGTTCGTCGATGAACATGTTCTATAAAAGAGGCAATCAAACGCCACCTAGTGAGAATCCCTTAGTATTCCGTATTATTCGACGACCTCCGGCCTTAATATATCTAGATGCTATCAGCTCTCATATATCGTTTGTACACATCACTGAAGGAGTGATCAGAAATTATACAAAAAAGGCAAATTAATAAATAAAAATAAATAAAATAAAACTAGGGTTCTGTTCCCGAGAAAAAAATATAAATTTTGTAACACCCGGGAATTTTAGTAGAGTAATAATATAATTGAAGCTAAGTGAGCTAAAATTAAATATCAAATATTTATACTGAGTTGCGGGAGGAATACTTTAAACAAAATTATAGCAGCAACATAAAATCTTATAGGCATTTGAAAGAAATATTAAAAAAAGAATACAGTATTAATCGAATGAACTTATAAGGTATCGCTTTTAAGAAATTAATCTTTGAAGATTTCGCATAATTTCACCGTAACTTGAATTTTCTTTCCATAGTAGGACCAAAAGTATAGATATTGTCGTATTTTAAGTAATTTTTCTTCATAATTTGTCATATCCGTAGGATTATATATTTAATAAAAATAAATACTAGAAACTTCAATTTCAGTAGTCTAAAAGTAAATAATTTGCCCATTATTTAAAACTTTTTTATATCGATAAACAGGTTAAAGCATTCGAAATTTATAAAATGCTTGATACAGTATTTATTACAAAAATAGACTCATTTTTCATAAAAATTTTGGTCTAACGGTGATCGGTTATCTTATAAATATTTATTTAACGTTTTCTTTTTTTTTTTATAAATATAACTAACTAAGCAAAAAATATATTTTTGTCCTCCTTAAAAAAAAAAAAAAAAAAATGTGGACTAGATGGATTTTGACCTGCTAAAAACAAATCGGCTTACAGTTTTTTTTCCATCAGGTCGTAATTTCTTTATGGGCATGTCTAATATCTCTCCGAGCATATTTTACTATAAGTCGATAACGGGTTGTCCGATTTAGACAATTGAAGTGCCAAAAGATGCAAACGAAAACTATCTTAAAGTCACATTAACATTATTTTTTTATATGCCCAACAGTTTCGGTGTTACTCAGAAATTAGTGTCGAAAAAGACAATTTTTTATGCTAAATTGATTTTTTTTCCTGAAAATTTCTCTTAAGAAATGAAACCGGCAAAAATATGCAATATTTAATCCTTTATAATAAAGCTGATAATACTATGAATAAAATAAAATATTATTAAAATTGATGAACAAATCTTAATTTGAGTGAAAGCACCCATGTACATCTACAATTAAGTAGACATACTGGTGTGCGAAAAATGTTTTTTTTTAAATAGGTGGATTAAATGGAATTTGATATGATAAATAAGAATCTAAATTTACTTTTTTTCTATAACGAATTGATTTTTTTTATGATCATGACTAATAATGACCCCTATTTATGAAGTCACACTTGTATAACTCGAGAAGGGTTTGCCCAATTGAGATAAGTAAAACTCCAATAGTTAGCGGTTAAAATTATCTTCAAGTTATCTTTACAATATTTTCTTGTCTGCTCAATATTTTCGGAGTTATTCGGAAAGTAGTGGCGAAAAAATACAAACTTTTCATGACAAATTAGAAGAAGAAAAAATGATATTAAAATAATTTGAAGATAATTTTTTACGCCTTTTTTTGGTGCTTCAAGACCTGATAGAAAAAAATCTAAATGCAAATCGAGTTTAGATCGTCAAATTCCATCTAGTCCACCTATTTTTGTTTAAAGAAAAAAATTTGTTTTCACTCACCAGTGTACTTTTTACTTAATTGTGGGTATACATGGGAATTTTTACCAAACTGTAAGTAAAATCAAGATTTATGTATCAATTTTGATGATACAATGCTCATTTTTTCGTTGCACTACCAGCTTTATGCTAAAGATAAAAAAATAGAAACATTTTTGCATTTTTTCACTTTTTAAAAGAACTTTGAAGAAAAAAATCTTAAATTTTTTTTTTTTTTGACAATATTTTTTAATAACTCCGAAAATGTTGAGTATATAAAAAAATGATGTCAGAGAAGACATTTTCAGTCCGCATCTTTTGGTGTATCATTTATCTAAATCGTACACACCGTCCTTGAGTTAAGGTGAAATCTACTCGTGTAATGGCCTTATTATGGGCAAAATATTACACTCACAAAAAAAATTGAGACCCGATGTAATAAAACTGATAGATTCGTATTTAGCACATCAAAATCCATATACTCCAATTTTTCGTCTTTAAGGGTGGATTTTTTGCCGATCACTGTATTCAATGACTTTTCTCTTATTTCTTGTCATTTCGGAGATACCCCATTTCATTTGATATTTCAAAGCTGTTCTTTGATCTTAACAAAATGTTCATTGTAAGCGTTACATAAATTATTTTCCAATAAAAAATCATTTGTAATTTAATTTTTTATGTAAAAAATTAAAACTTAAATTCCCGATAAAAATTTTCCGGGATTTTATTTTTTCAAAAATTCTCACAGGTCTTTCCGGAAATTTTTTAACGATTAGGAACTCTAAATAAAACTTCAGGCTTTTTTTCGAAATTATTATTGCACCAGAAAAGTGAAATACGATACGAAGAAAACAAATATCACCCGACTTGTAGGGAGATCAAAGAAAAAATGCAAATATTTGTAATTGAACGAACTATAGCTAGTGTCCATTAAAAGGAGAAAATTTATGTCGAAGACTCCCATTTCTATTTTACATAAAGAACGACAGATGAGTGAAAACAAATATTTTCCAATGAAAAGAAGTCCCGAATGGTCCCGACTGTTAAAGTTGGTCCCGACTATTAAAGTTGCTGTTGGCATGATATTAACCAGCAGTGGGGACCCATTTACTGTGATAACAAGCTTCTCATTTGTTTTGTGTCTACAAAAATAAATTCATATATGTAAAAGACGTTCCGTTGACTCAACTTGACGAATATCTGGATAAAGAATATATTTTTCTGCAATATAATGCTGCTATACACGTATCAAAGCACAGTAGGGACTATTTTTCGGAAATTTGTATGTCGTGCACTTTATGAAATTCCTTTCATAAATATATTAACACCATGATAAAATTGCTACAAATAGCTTGTAAAAAGAAATTACACAACTGAATTTGTTAGAATTGGTTCATAGCTGGTGAAAGCTTCCTCACAAGTCAGACCCGTAAAATAAAATAAAATAAAATAAAATAAGAGGTAAGATGAACAAATTCCTCAGAAATATTTTTCATGTGCACAAAAAATATTCTTTCCTCTTTTATTAACATTAAGAAACTTGAAAGGAAACTGATTATACAACAAATGCCCAATGGTATGAGACATTTGTTTGCAACTCAAAAAAGACTTTTGTAAAAATATATTGTGATTGCCAAATAATTTTCTGTTTCTATTAGAAATTTTTACTTTTCTATTGTGTATTAGAAATAATATTCTCTTTAATAAAACAGCAATAAGAAACCAGTTATTAGATATTTCAAGTAAGATTAACAATTTCTTTAAATTAAAATTACTTAAAAATTACAAAAAAAAAAAAAAACATTATTCATTCAACTCATTGTTAGTGAATTAAAGTAAAAA
The DNA here is from genome assembly GCA_932274085.1 of Protocalliphora azurea. NCBI lineage: Eukaryota > Metazoa > Arthropoda > Insecta > Diptera > Calliphoridae > Protocalliphora > Protocalliphora azurea. The sequence continues at coordinate 70,889,843 of OW026523.1, read as the reverse complement.
TAACACAAAAAAAAAGAAAAAAAAAATGATGAAATCATGCATATGATTAAAACCACATAATATGACTAGATCTCGTTAATAAGACAACTGTGATCAGTTTTAATTTTAAGTTTCTTTGTTTTGCATTACACATAATAATAAAAATAAACAAAACAAAAACCACACATTGATTTAATTCAATTATTTAATTGAAAAAATCATGAATTAAAATTAATATAAAATCACAACTCAATAAAGCATTTTACTATGACTATTAAAAATGTGTACATACATACATACATACAAACATACATACATACATACATACATTATTATATAGACACCAATTAAACCACACTTATTTTACTAAATTGTCAGTCAGTCCATAGTGCAAGTAATTGTGCAGTTAAAATGCATTTGTCAATCTTTTGTCTTTGTTGGACTAACTGTGGGTATGTTTTTGAAACAACAAAATATATAATAAAAAAGAAAAAAAACAGTAACAATTTGTTTATTATATGAATTATTTTATATTTATATTAATGTTTATTTGTATGTAATTTACCATAGATAAATAATGAAACAAAAAAAAATTTAAATCAAAAAAGAAAATATAAAAAACATTATGGAAATGTCAGTATATCGATATATAACTGATAAGATAGACAGTTATTGCAGATAAGATTGCAGTAACAACAAATAAAAAATGATATTGAACAATTTGTGCTGACGTCAAATGTCGTTAATACAGACTAGATATATTCATTCTCACTTATAGACAGACGGATAAACGAATGAACTGATAGTTATTCACTTTCAGACACATATTAATTAAGATCCTTAATATGTTTTTTTGAGTTTTAGTATAAAATTAGTTCTTGCAAAAATTAAAGAAAAGAAAAAATGATTTTTTTTTTTTTATTTCTGAGGTTTTTTAATTTATAAAATAGTATAAAATAATTGAATAACTTCTTATCCTCGATCCAAATCAGGGCGTATTTACAAGGTGATATTATTAGCCCAGCTAATTACTTGTTTTGATTTGTTAAACTGTCAAACTCCATAAAAAATAATAAATTTCTCTCTCTCAATAATTTGTTTGAATGACAAATTATCTCAGTAAACTTTCATCGTGGCATATCTCAGTAAACTTTCATCGTGATTATTCGGAAAGTAATACATATTTTATTAAAACCAATAAAAAAAAACAAGGAAAACGGTTATATTCGACTTGGTCGAATTTATTATACCCGCCATCTGCAACTTTTTTTGTGCCACCCTAATTAAAATTTCACCTTATATAAGAGGTGGGCGGATCACGCCCATTTTTGGTTTCCGAGTTTATACCGATCTTTGAAGTGTTTGCATAAAATTTCGATTATGGCCATTTTCAGTACCAAACAAACCTTATATAAGAAAAGTATTTGAGCCAAATTTCGTCTCCCTACACTTCTTTCAACAGACGGACAACATAGCTGGATTGTCTTAGATTTTTACCAGCACCCAGAATATATATACTTTATGGGGTTTTAGATGCTTATTTCTTCATGTTACATATGGAATGACAAACCCAATTTAGCCCCATCATTTTTTTATGGTGGGTATAATAAATAAGTCCTTCAAATTTAAATAGAAATAGAATTTCGAAACTATTCATCTATTGGTTTCACTTTTATAATACCAATTTTATGCACTAATTGTTTCGTACACACTTCTTACATCAATGGTTATTAGAGGTGCTGAATTTGGATTTTCGTTTTTATACCCTCAAAACAAAAAAAAATGATGGGGGTATATTAGGGTTGTCATTCCGTGTGTAACATGTCGAAATAATCATCTAAGACCCCATAAAGTATATATATTCTAGGTCCTCGTGAAAATCGAAGACGATCTTACGATGTCTGTCCGTCTGTCTATTAAAAGCAGGATAGGGCTCGGGGCAGACATCCCAGAGGGAAGAAATTTGGCTCAAATATTTGTCTTTTATAAGGTTTGTTTGATATTGAAATTGAGCAAAATCGGTTCATAAACAACAAACTTTTGGACCAAATTCTAGAAAAATAGGGAGTCCGTCGTAACTCCAGTTAATACTTTTCGGCCGAATTTTACACTTGTAAAAATTTATTGGAAGAATAAAAAAAAAAATAGTATTTTTATTAAGTAATTTTTTATGGAGATTTTTAAATACGTGAAAAATGGGAAAACATGGCAAACTACTCATTCCCGAATTATTTGCGCTAATTTTTTCGTGCGCACTCCTAAAGTTATTCGCGGTGCAGGAATTTGAATCTTCACTTCGTTTTGAGGATTTGTTCGAGATATCAGAAATATTTTTTTTTACAATTTAAAACATTTATGTGTTTTGTATAGAGATTTTTAGTTATTTCTTTTTTCTAGGCTTTAAATTTTAAAATCTCAGGTCTGATAAATTTGGAAATCAACTTGAAAGTTCCATGACTCAAGCTCGAAAATAGAAGTAATCTCTACAAATGAGTAGCAGATTTGATTTCCATGTCAAAGTACGTTAAAAATCGTTCTTATCTGTTCCAAAAGTTGAACGGAATTTGTTAGCATGTTTTTATAGAACTGAAAAACGGTCAATTAAGAGAAAGTGGAATTATTAATACAAATTGTTAGATATTTACAAATACAAAATATTTTTACGGCAAACACACTTGACCACGATCCATAAAATTTAGAATACTTGGTTTACGTAAAAAATACATATCACATATAAAGTTTTTTAGGACTCTGATTACGATTCTTTAATAATAAATTAAAAATGGCGGATTCAATATGGCATCCAAAATTTTGTATTATTTGACAAAATTGTTTAAATGATTAGCGGTCCCTTTTCGAATACAGTAATGCGAAAGAAATGTGGCGGATCAAAGTAGGCCTCTATCCCTGAAATTTATTTTGCGTAGAAAAATTTATTATTTTTTTACGCACATTAAATATTTTATTAATTGAAATGGTCTAAAAAGGCTACTAAAACACTAACGAAAGTGGATTTACAAGATCTTATATCTAGGATCAAATATAAAATCTAAGTATTTCCAAAATATGATCTCTTTAATATAATATTTTATGATTTGTATCTATTTATAGATCTGAAGAACTATAAATATATACATTCAGTCTAAAATTTTCTTGGCAACTATTAGCTGTAATTATTTCTATCACTTTCACAATTATAGTTTTTTATCATATTGCATTAACGATCTTATATTTCTTTTAGGTTTAACTAAACTCATTTTGTTTCAAAATTAATCCTACTTAAGCAAAATCTATTTTCTTAACTTTAAACATATATTATTAAATAAATTGTAAAATTTTAAATTAAACTTACCGCAAATAGCTACCACTATCACTGTGGGCAAGTAAATTGGCTGAATGTTGTTGCTGTTGATGATGATGATAACTCTGGGCTGTAGCTATATCCATATAATCCGAATTTGTTAAAGGTCTTAAACAGTTAGTGCTAGTAATACTACCGGAACGACTGGCCTGCTGAGAAGCAGGAAATGAGATCAATTGATGTTGCTGCTGTTGCAGAGGAAAAGGTTTACCCGCCATCGCCACCGACAAGGGTAAAAGAGCACCAGATGATGACGACGATGACGTTGTAGAAGAAGAGTTGTTAGTGTTATTGGAGACAGAGGAGGAGGTCGCATTACCATTTCCTACATTGGTAACATTTGATTGTGGGGTATGAGCAATACTTGTATAATGCTAAAAATGAAATTAAAAAAAAAAAAAAAAACAAAAAGAAAGACACATTAATTTATTTTTTATAACTTTCAGTCATTTTGCACATTAACGGTTACACCACCACCATTACCACTTCTTTTATTTCCAAAGTAAAAAGTTAATAAATAAAAATATACACACAATTGAATTAAATATAAAATAAAAAGACATAACCGTTCAGTTAACAACACTTACCATTTGCAAAACATCACACTCCTTTGGCACCACCAACAATTTCAATTCCGAAGGCGTTTGCTTGATCATCGACACAATGGTACTGTAGGCGATACCAGCTATTGGTGTGTTGTTCACCATTAGAACGCGATCGCCTGTCTGCAGGTTGGCATAGTAAGCGGGTCCATTCGGATGTACTTCTTTTATGAAAATCGTTTCCATAGCTTTCACTTGGTACGGTTCGGATGCTTCCTACACACTCAACATAACACGAATATAACGAATGTGAATACAAATATACATGGCCATACAACAACACCATACAATTCATTTATTGTACCCATCGTACCATCATCATCATCACCACCATCAACCATCGTCAAGAAACAGAGAGTTTTTTTGGAGTTGCAAAAATTAAGAAAGAAGAAAAAAAAGAAAAAGAAACAAAATAAAGCGTTAAATTATGTTGTAGTGGTTTAAAGTTGTTAATGGTTTTTGTGAGTTGTTGCTGTTGTTAGTTAGAGTTGAAGAGCTGAGCAAAGCACCAATAACTTTAAAAATTATTATGTATTTGCCAAAGACATGTAAGTATGTATAGAAAAAGTAATAGCTCTAATTTTTGTTGAAAATGAAATTAGTGCAAATACAAATAAATTTAACAATGCAAATATACTCTCTTCATTTATACGCATACATTTGAAAATAAATTAATATTATTCATAGGAAAAGCTTAGCTAATAAAAGTAAAGTATTTTTCTAATGCACAGTATTTTGCATTAGAAAAAATTTTAAAAACAATTAAAAAATTGATTTGAGTTCCTGAAGTCGTAAAATTTTGTATAATTTTTTTTTTTAAGTTCTCGCTGATGATCACTGGAGCGCTTTGTACGACTAGTTCGTCTTAATACACTGACTGTCGGTGGATTTTATACCAAACAAATCGCCACGATTTCGGGAACTGGCGTCTTGGAATTTATAAATATGTGATAGTTCTGAAGAATACAGAAAATATTTCTATTTATATTGGATCATATAAAAAGTGTCCGCGGTATTTTGGAAATTTTTTTAACTAAAATTTTCTTTATTGAAAATCAACTTTAATCAAGTAAATATTCGCCATTATTATCTACGACCTTTTAAAATTTTTCGGGTAGCTTCATAATTTCATCGCTGTAGAACTTCTGTCGAAAAAAAAATGATTTTTACCGGCTCTTCGGTTGGCCAATTTTTTATTATCAAGAAAGATTTGCAGAGATCGAAACAAATGGTAGTCGAAAAAGTGCAGACAATTTTTGCAAGGACATCAAAGATGTGTGTGGCCTGGCATTGTCATAATAGAACAAACAACTTTTCTATTGTCCAATTCTATACCCGTGTTCTGAAACTTGTGAGAAGTTTTCGAATCGAAAAAGTTTTTCAAAATAATTGTACGTATTTTAACAGAATGATTCATGTAATATTTAAAGTGAACACATTTAACGTCAACAAAATATAGACGATTTAATATTAATTACCCTGTTTTTAACAAGACGACTATATATAAAATATATATTAAAATTTTCTCACAAAGTTAAAGAACATGAGTACTTGTCGCTCTTTCTTAATTGCATCGCTCAAACGGTCGAGTTGTGACAGATGAGTTCAGAATTGATCGTTTCGCGAGGTTATAGCAGCTCATAATGCAACATAACCTTGTTTGCCATCAATGTCGGTTGTGGAGGGTCGCCAGCCTTTGACCATGATTTTTTTCGCTTAATATTCTCGTAATAAACATTTTTCATCGCCCTTATTGATCCGCTTCAAAAATGGTTGCATTTCACTGATGGTAATTCGGTCAATCAAATTTCTTTGCGATAATTCATGTGGCACCCAAACATCGAGCTTTTTGGAGTAGCCAGCCTGTTTTAAACGATTCAAAACTTTTATGTGGTTGATGTTTAGTGCCTCCGCAATATACTGACAGGACTTGCTCCACCAGTTGCAAATTCTCATCCACTTTTTTAGTGACTGGCCGACCTGAACAATGTGTATTTTTGATATCGAAATTTCACGAACGGAATCGTGCAAACAACTCTTGGGTCCTTTTTTGCAATGTTTTTCATTTTTTATAGTAAAAAAAGCATCACATAGTGCATTTCTTCAGATATTTCACTCATTTTCAAATCAATATAACTTTTTATAGCAACGAATTAAAAAACTGTTTTCACCAACAATGTAATATCATCACCCAATTTTTTTACATCTTCTTGAGAGACGATTCTCAGTGCCAATCTCAAATGGATTAATCCATATGACTGAATAAGTTGAGGTCTAAGCGTTCTTTAAGTTAAAATAAGGGCGGTGAATTTACTAATATACTACAGGACATTCGTAGAAGTTATACAAATATAAACTGACAGTCAAGCTGCGAAAAAAGTGTCTCTCGGTGTCTATTCGACATCCAAACATCTTTTAATGAGAATGTAATACTTCTGGGAAATATTATTGCGAACTAACTGACTAGAAATAGTTGTGAAGAGATTGATAAGGTGGTTTGAATTGTGCTGCATCGGAATCATACATCAGGTCGGCACAACCCAGATGGACAAGAGGATCCTCCTGGTCGACCGAGGAAAATATGCCCCCAATACAAAAAACTTTGAACAAATTCTGATAGCTGTGATTTCTGTGCTCTATATTATTCAATGAATATTGAGAAAGAACAGAATCGTTGGAGCAATTTATCTACCACAGCCCTGCTCTTACGGAAATTGGGGTTGCAATTTTTTACAATCCCTTTCTACGTGTTAGAACGGAACTTATTTTCATTCATACATGATTTTGGATGGTTTGATTTAGACCTCATTCAGGAAGTATAGACTACCGCGACTACCACCTTAATATAGGTTAGGCTAAAAAAGGAAGCTACACGGAACTGAGTGTGTTCACAAGACCATCAATGCCAATTCATAGTGAATCCTCGGAAGAAATAAGGGGAGAAAAGTTAACCCTCTAGCGGTCAAAGATGGTTCAGGGCATGGCATCAAAGTCGTTTGTGGAGGGTCGCCGGCCTTTGACCATGAACCCATTTTTCATCGCTCGTAATGATCCGCTTCAAAAATGGTTCGATTTCGTTGCATTTCACTGATGGTAATTCTGTCAATCAAATTTCTTTGTGATAATTCATGTAGCACCCAAACATCGAGCTTTTTTGAGTAGCCATCCTGTTTTAAACAATTCCAAACTTTTATGTGGCTAATGTTTAGTGCCTCCGCTATATACTGACAGGTCTTGCTCCACCAGTTGCAAATTCCAATCCAAAATATCACATTTCTTATTTGATTTAACATGAAGAAAGTCCATCGTGACTTTTTAAAATTCCTCAAGATTTTTATATGTAGAAATACTTTTTCCAAATCCTTTTAGTGAAAAAGACACGGAATTATTGATTCTCTCACGTATTTGCGATATTTAATATTCCATAGGTTATCTATGGGATTGAGATATAGCGATTAGGCTGGTTACATCAAGATACTAACATTACTGAATTATAACCACTAGATTGCAAACCAGAGGTTTTTTGCAGTCGTCGTAATGCTGAATTAGACAAAATATCATTTAAGATGGATCTGTGTCGATTCCAGCCACTGTGTCTTGCATAATTATTATAATTATAATAATTTCCCGTTCAGGCTTTTTCGCTGCGACATTTTAATTTACATCTGTTTACAATTAAATGTTTTTTTTTTTTTTTCAAATAAAAAATTTTTTGCAGAACGATTGCAATCAAGGCTATTCTCATTTGCCTTGTGGGTAACTAATTTCCAATCCAAGATTATTGTTAAACTCCTAAATAGTAATATTTGAGACTTTTTTGCTATTATTCATTATCTTGTATAGGAGTATTTTCACGGTCTTCTTTACAAATGTTTAGTTTTTCCTGTCTCACGAAATTCTATTTATATTTATTGTTTTATTAACTCAATATTTAGCTTTGCTCTAATCCCTACTAAAATTGTTTATTATTTTGATTTTTTAATCTTCACAAATCTTATTTCTAGTCATTTCCACTTTGGAAAAACATTTTTTTTTTACCTGAATGCTTCTCATTCAAAATGGTTCCATTTTCTTTTCTCTTTGCTTAAAACACTGTATTTCCAAAATATTAAGTTTTACTCTCTTCTTGCCAATAAATAGAAAAACAAACGAAGCATGATAAAAACAAAAATGATGAATATTTAAAAATTATAATAAAATAATATTAAAAAATAAATTAAACAATTTTAAAATGCAAAATATTGGTTTTAGGTGTTTGAGCTGGAATTTGTACCGGACAATAAATAGCTAACGATATCGCTACCAACTTCAGTGTTATTAGTAAGTATAAAGAAACTATAAAGAAAAATATGTGATAACATTTAAATTAGGATAGCGAGGGTCTATATTCAAAACCCCCTATCTCGAAAAACACAACTTTTTAAGAGAGCAAGAAAACTGTTTCTTTTAATACTAAATCTTACGTATAATTTGTTTATATATTATTATTGGTGTAAAAATTATTTATCGCTTAAATGAAAAATTATTAAAGCAAAAGTTTTAAAATTATGTGGGAATAATTTCCTTATCAAGAATCATAACTGAAATGAAAATAGGACGGGCAGCTCTAAGGGAAATGTTAGCTCCATATAAAATAAACAAGCTGATAATTAAAAGCTTGTATAAATTAGTTATATTTAACTTGTCAAAAAATAAAATAATTACTCAGAGAGATAGAGCGTTTTGAACTAAAAAATAAAAATAAAATATTTATTTTATAAGATAGAAGGATACAAAAACGTTGATAAAATTGAAAAGCTATGAATTTTCTTTTTAAATTTATATCATAGATAAGCATTGTTATAGGAAATAAAATGGCATCAAAAACGCAATTTCATAAGATTTGAATATAGGCCCTCGATATGTTTGTGACCAATTAACTCTATTCGTATATTCCAAAAAATTGCAAGTTTAAAATTAAGTTTATTATTATTTTTACTATTTTTTTTTTTCTAATTTAAGCCTATTTTTTGATCATAAAATGAATTGATTACAATATCTATAAATACGGACTGCGCACGAAAAGATCCGTACGCACTATAAGGATTATAACTTTTATTATACGTGAAAAAATTAGTACAGTTAACTTGTTTACATTTATTATTATTCTCAGTAAATATATACTAAATTTTATTGTGTAGCGTAATTAGTTTTTCTTAAAATGAAAATTGAACAAAAAACACATAATTTAAATTTATTATCGAAACACATGTCGAACATATAAAACAATTGGAACTTGGGCGATTCGGGAAATTCAGCTTTCTTGAGCCATAAAAAAATACAAAGAATTCGCGATCACCTAAAAGAATATTTATAGCCGAAGAAAAAAGTTGATTTACAGGATCGCAGACAAAATAATACGAATTTTAAGAGAAAATCTCTACATATCTAGATGGAATTAAAAAAAAGTTCCTAATAGGAACGCTAGGAAAAATGTCTAAGCAAAAGAGAGGACGAAAATTATTGAGATTTTTTTTCAAAAATATGAATGTTGCCTAAAGGCTGATAAAAAGTACGTACAGACGGACTTTTTACAACATCCTGGTCATGAATTCCATTTAACAGATGTTAAGAGAAATGTATCAGATAAATATCGTGTACAAAAATCGAAATTGATGAATAAAATTTTAGTCTGGCAAGACATTTATACATGTGGAAAAAAAGAAATGTACGCAAACGAGTGCCGTTAGAAAAGAATCCTTCCTATCAATGGGAAATACAATTCTACTTCTACTTTGTTTCTCCAAAAAAGTAATTTAAAGTAATAATTTATGTAATACTTAAAGATGAATAAAAAATAAAATAGAATTAAAAAGAAGTGGACCCATTCCAACAAAAAAAAAGTAATAATAATAATAATAATCGAAAACACAATAAAGCACTTATAAGGAGTATTCCAGAAAATATTAAATATTTCATTAAAAGCTAATAAAAAAACTAATTTTTCTTTAAAATTTAAAGCTTGAATATAACAGCGTTTAACAAAACCAAAATTTCAAAGAGATTGACCCATTGGTGTCATTTTTATAAGCTGAATTGTATGCGCAGTCCTTGCTCGTATTTTAACATAACATGATTTATATTTAAAATCTGAATCGGATTCTGAAAAGCAAACAAACTCATCTAATATGTTTGTAAATAATCATTTGTTTTAAGCTAGTTAACATTCAAATATTTGAATGCTTAAATGAAAATTTTCTTAATAATCGATTAAGCGTGAAATTTAAAGATATATTTATTTTTCTATTATTTTATAAGTTTTGAAAGCATATAATGATTTTTAAATAAAACTTAAATAAATAAATAAACAAAGAAAATAATTATTTATGCAACTCTCATTTATTTAAAATAACGAATAATCGATTCAAAATTTGTGCCACACTAACGAAAAGTATCAGCATTAAATTAACTATTATTTTAGTTAACGATTTAAACTGCAGTTTTTACAGTTCAACGACATAAACATAGCTTTTAAGTTTATATGTTTACTGTATAGTATAGAGTCTATACATTACACTTGCATATAATTTAATAAACATATACGAGGGTAATTTGGAAAATCTTTACGAATTGTGAAATTTCTTATAATTTTTCATAAATTCTGTGAACTTTTGACAAAATATCCACAATCGAGATATGGCAATTTTAAGATTTTTTAAAATCAATTTAAATATCTTCAAAGCTATGAATAGCACAAAACCGCCGATTAGTACAAACGATACGTCGAGATTAAAAGTTGATCGCTTAATAACCAATTAATGGCAACTTATACGATTAACAGAATAGTCTTAGTAACACATGTAAAACATATAAATAACACTAACATGCCTATTCTCAGCAAATATTGTGACTGAAAAATAGTCATAACACACAAATTGTGACTATAGACTTAAAATTCCTATTCACAAACAAATATTTAATAATTTTTAGTTTTCAAAAATAATACCTGGTATGTAGACGGTAATAAAAGTTGTGACCAAAGTATATCAAGTAATCCGAGTCTTTGGCCAGGTTGTACCTGACTCTAATAGAGCGTTAGTAAAATAGTACCTGACTAAGTATGTGTTAGTAACAAAAATTTAATTGTGTTGGAGCTTTCTTATTTTCCCTATCCACACAAAGTTATACAAAAATGTTTTTAAATTCAATTTGTTTGAATTTTCAATACCAAAAACCTATACAACTCAGTTGTAAATTTTAATTTCTAAAACAAGTTGTCAAAAATAAAAAAGTGTAAAAATCCTTAATAATTTTTTTGTGCTTTTTCTTTGTATTAGTTTTCACACAATTCACACAATACCCGTAAAGGAGAGAGAAAAATATTAACAAAGGAGAGTCGGAGGAAAAAACAATGCATGCATACATATTTGAAATCTTTGAGGGCCAAGGAGCGAAAATGCAGTTATGGGTAAAATTCTTACCCGCATTTCCTTCTCATTTTCATCGCATCTCGCTGTCTTCTGCGAATTAACCATTATTCTAAATTTTTTACTTTACATAGCACTTTAAGCATGTTTTGTGACTATGTTTACAGAATACGGAGTTATGACCGAGTCACATGAATAATCATAACTTTTACGTTATAACAAAATTGTGACTTTTTTAAGTCTTTCTCTATGAATTTAATATATTGAATTAGTTATTTTGAAATATAATGTAAATCAAATTCTTTCATAAAGGACTCATTATATCAGTTCTTTCGCCTATATAGATGAAAAAAAAAATACTTCTTTGCCTAACTACAAAAAATTCTCCTAATTTATAAACCAATCTTTTTAATGCAACTCTCTATATTTTCTGTATGAGAACGATTTTCTGACATAACGGTATTATTATATATAGCTAGTATTTTTACTTACAAATGCATAGATTAATAAGTAGATATTTATGTTAGAGAAAAAAAAAAACTGATTCAGTTGTCAAAAACCTAATTCAATTTTTCAATTTTTCTTAAATTTTGTTTTTGTGTTTTGAAAAAAATGAGTAATTTTTTTGAAAATTTAGGTCGAAATGCCTCTCACATAAACTTCTAGTTCTATTCTATGGTTTGCTGATGAAAATTAAAATTTTTATGACTTATATAACTTTGAATTTACTTTATTAAAAACTATGTTTTTAGAATTTCTATTGTAACAAGTTTAAGTATTTATGAAGTTATAATATAATATAATATTTTCATGTAGCATTTTATTAAACATTCTATCCAAACAAAAAAAAAAAAAAAATTCAAAGAAGTTAATAGGATCCTGAACCTGTGATCCAGAAGTAGTGTAAATTCAGATCATTTCAAATGAATTTAATAGACTTTTTATTAGATGTTCTCTATTTTAATACCTATTCAGTGGGAAGAAAGTCATGTTCACGAGTTTTTGCAAAATTTCAACAAACATCCGGATTCTTTTTTATCAGCGCAAGGAAATCAGTAATAATTTTTATATAAATCAATATATTTTGTAATAAAAAACAATTATATTTGGTAACAACGTTTTTTAACAGATCAATTCATTTGAATCTCTTTTTAATAATATATCTGAATATTTACTTTGGAAGTAATGAAAAAGTACTTCCCTAAAAATTACTTTTATTTATTTTTGATAGCATTAAAAAAAGATGTAGTAGACATAAATTTATCTTAAAAATAAAAAAAATGGCTACATTTTTAACTCCAGAAAAATAAATTACTGTTAATCGGTTAATCCACACAAATTATTCGGTTTATTCGTTGTTCGAAAATAGACAATTTCAAATTATTCGAACAATTAATCGACCAAAAGTAATCGGATAACCGAATAACGGTTAATCGATTGAATACCCTAGTAATTTATAAATCTAAATTCATTTAAAGAAAAGCAAATATTTTGTTTAAATTTTTTAACAAATGTAATGTTACGTTCTTTTGACTTATCAAAATCGTGCACTTGTTGATACATTGTTCAGAATTTGAAAATTTATGTTGTTTTTCATTTTCGGTGAGGATTTGTAATAATAGTTTACTTCATTTTCTAAAAGAATAGTCGAAGAAATGTAGACATGCTTTTAGTTATAGTTTCTGTACATATTATATAAAACTTAGTCTCATTTTTGATGAGTATTTTGTTACCCTAATTTTTGATGAGTATTTAGTTACTTCTAGGGGCTATGTGAGGCAATTTGAAGACTTGACTTGTACTACAATTTTGTAGCACCATTTCTTGTCTATAAAAGTTTAAAATTCTAGGTAATTTTTTACAATATATATATATATATATATATATATATATATATATTGTATTTCCTAAAGCACACTAATTGTATGATGTTCAGCAACTAAAATGAAACCATTCCATTAACTTATAGCAACAAAAATTTTAAATTTTTTGCAACTCTTTTTCCTCTCTTTGTAATTCATATTCACATTCTAATATTTTTGTTATTTTCAACAAATACTCTATTCCAAAATCACCAATTTGTCCAATAGTCAATAGCGGCAATATTCACATATAAATGGAGAAACACTCCGTATATTAACTGCACAAGAAGATCGTAAAATCAACAACTTTTTTACAAAACATACGAAATCTGTTCCCAGATATCTAAGACTAAAATTCGATTTGCTGTAAATTTTTCAACTACAAAAAGATGAACTCGGAAGTTACAGGTAAAAGCTTAAATTTTTACTTGTATTATTATATTTTTATTATTCAATAACTTTTAGTTAGTAAATGTTTTTTGGTTTAATTAGATAATAAAATATTTTAAATTATTAAACAAAGAAAGTAATGCGCTTTCAGTTGCAAATGTTTTATCCACCACAGTATATTCAATTGTCATCTTTGCGAAAAGGCATAAAAAATCGGTGATTATAGAATTTATTTAAACATAAAAAATTCAGTATGGTGGAATTAATATTAATTGAATCAATATAGCGACAGGAATTTTTAGTAAAATAAAAGAAAAAAGCTTTTTACTAAACTTAAATTTCTAAAAACTTTCGTGTTAACCTTGGTACATTAACGTTGTTAATATTGTTAAACAATTTTTTTTGTTTTTTTTTTTTTTTTTGTTAATTGCTGTTTTTTTTTTAATCAAATTTTATTACAATAATTTACCTGTGGCCAAGAGGGATCATCTTCCGGTGGATAAGCAATAAAATGACGCAGTGTAAAACCAAAACCTTGATTTGGCCGTCTTCGTATAACAACAAGTTTTGGTTGTGGCATTTGCTGTTGACCAGCCGATGTCGTTGTGCTCGGATTCTGCAACATTTTGGCAGATTACTGTTTTTCAATTTTGGAAATACTACTAAAACAGACAACGTCCTTATGGCCGTTTACTGCTGCTGCTGTTAATCAAACTTTTACCAAGCACCACCAATCAAACAACAACGTATGTTTTTGTTGCTGCTGTTGTTGTTATTATCTGTCTGTCCGTTACTGTATTGATGTCAGTTTAATTTGCATGGATTGCTGAAGAAGCAAAAGAAGCATAGACATAGACGATGTTGTTGTAGATGATGATAGCAAAGACGATGATGTGTTTTTAACATCTTTATTGGAGTAAATGTTTTAGTAGTGGTCTTCGTCTACGTTGTCGTAGTAATAATTAATAATTATGGTGATAATGATAATTTCCAAGTAAGTGGCATTCACAATTGGTATCAAATTGCACAAGATCAGAGTTTGAGCTGTATGTGCTCATCAAAAGATCAATTTATTTAGTAGCTTGAGCTGTTTACTTGCTTGCTTGTTGACTGACTGACTAACTAACTGACTGACTGACTGGCTTTTGTAACAAGTGTAAGAAGAGAAGAAGATCATGCATTAGGTCTCCGTATATTCTTCATAGTCATAGTCATAACCATCGTCATCATTTACTTGTCTGAAGGTTATGATCATGAGGTTAATCAGCCATCTTGTCTTGTTATTATTATAAAAAAAGTTTTATTTTTGTTTTAAGACATATCTTTTCTCCACTTTTATTTTGCAGATCAAATGTTGCTGCTTTTACTTCTACTGCTGCTGTTGTTGTATTTTATTTTTGCTGTCAATTAAAAATAAACTGTAAATAAAAAAATAAGAAAGATATAATGATTAAATATTGGAAAAAAGCAAAAATATTTATATAATTAATGAGAAAAAAAATAAGTTATTGACATATTGGTTAAGTTAGAGATAAGTTAACAGAAAAAAAGCTTTCTTATAATACAGAGACGAATCTCGAATGCCCTTCACAAAAAAAATTAACTATACTATTGTATACTAAGAGGTAGTAAAATTGCAATTGACCTAAATGCAGAGAACTTAGAATGAGAAAAATATACAATCAATTTTAAATTACTAGTAAAAGACAAATACCTCACAATATATGAATTATATATTATTATTTAAACCGGGTACACTCTGAATTAGTAACAGACAATTGACACGTCAATAGATAACTTGTAATGAGTAAAACAAGTATTTTTCGCTAATAAAAATGTTTTATTTTGCAACTTTCGTACTTTGCATATTACTATAAAAAATATCAGCAATTTTTTGTAGGATATCCAATAAAAACCGCCTAGTTTTTAAATGCCTTTAGTTCTTCACCGCTTAAAGCTTTTTAATGAGAGATAAGCTTTTTTTTTTTTTGCTAATAAGCGGTTTTAAAACTTTCATTTATTTTAATATTAATTATATTTTAATAACTTTTGATGTATGCAAGAAAATATATATATATATATATATATATATATATATATATATATATATATATATATATATATATATATATATAATATTAGAAAATTGCTGTTAACAACCAACTTATTAAGAAAGAAAAAAATATAATTAAAAAAAACATAATAATTAATTGAATGCTAAAAGGCCAGGCCATTAACAAAAATTCATCCGCATTAGTGTTTTGTTGTTTATTCATTTAAATTGTTTACGTTTTTAGTTGCAGTTGTTGTTATAACACACTATTAAGAATTAAAATTTTTGCTCACTATAAGATGCAGAACTATTTTACAGGGACTGGTCGAATATTTAGATAGATTTTAGGGTAAAATTATATTGATCATTTTTAAAATTTTAAAAAATAATTTTATAAAGTGGGAAATAATTAGCGATAATGGACCAAAATTTAAAGATCGCATGAAAACTAGTTATAAAATATCTTTGGAGTACGTTTACATTAACCGAAAGTTGAAAGTCTTAATTAATAGAAGAAGTAAAATAGAGCAGAAATGATAGCACTTATTTTTACTTCAAAATTAGTTTCGGATTTGCTTTTCGTATATAATCCCTTAATGTTTCCTATTTAGCGCCAAAAAAATTAAATAGTGGCCAATGAAGACAATTTATAGAGAGAAGTAATGCATGCCACAATTCCATTATAAATCAAATTATGATATTATAATGCAAAATAAATAGCGATAAAAACATATATGATTATGCGGGGTACCCTTTATGTTTTACGAAATGACAACACTGGATAACACACGTTAATTCTGACAACGGACTCATAAAATTTTATGGTCGAAGTTTTTTGATAAACAACTTAAAAAATCGGTAAAAACAACAATACACTAGTTAACATTAAACTACTTTTAGGAATGAAAATATGTATGTATTACTGGTATACACAATACACAGCTATGTAGACTTTTTGACGCTTTATTCGAAATCAAAATTATTTTTTTAGATTTATCAACAGAAATTCTGCAATTCTCAAAAAACTCTCAAAAATGTCTAAAAATCTATTCTTTTTAACTTTTTTGCTATATTTTCCAGCTGATATCGGAGAGCAAAAATTTCTATTATCAATAAATAAAAAGTATTAAAATTTTCTGATTCCAACTTGTAACTTTAATAAAATTACATATAATTGATAAAGAAATCTACCATTTTTCAAAGTTCAAGTTCAGATTTTTTTCTGTACACGAAGTTTTTTCACTATAGCTGTCAAATTTCACCTGATTTTTTTTTCTTTATTAAAAATAACAAAATCGTGTACAGAAAGAATTTTTAAAAAATCTTTAGAGAATCAAAAGTTATATGCATTTGCATTTCTCCCCGTATTTTTTTTTTTTTTTTTTTTTGCTAAAAAAGTGATCACATTATTTTTCACTTATGCGCATTATTTTTTTTTTTAAATTACATGCACTGTCGGACAAAATGAAGTGCGGATTTCTACTCTTGCTTTTACTATTTTACTTCGTGGTGATACGGTTTCTGGAATCAGTTTTTTCTAATTTTCATTCTAATTTATTTATTTATTTATTGAATAATTACAATACAATTACAAATTATATTCTAATTCTAACCGAGCGGAGTAGCGAAGAATATTGCTCGTTGTAGTGAAACAGACCAGATTCTCTGGTGGGAATCGAACCCACGACCCTCAGACTGTCAGACTAGCTCACTACCAACTAGGTCATTGGGGCACCTAATTCATTCTAATTTGTTATTTTGCATAACTAAATGATTCTTTAGCCTCAGATTCAGATATTTGGCATTTTAAAGACAAATATCTTAATTCCACTTCATTATCCCAATCTGGAATCAAGAAATCTTCCTAGATTGTTGTCGAAGACTTCACAGTAATATGGGCGGATCTATCCTTCTTTTTCAAACGTAATAAAAATTTTAATAGAATTTAATGAATAGAATATTAAAATTGAGCACCTTTTAAGCATTTACTTTCCATTTTGTAACATTAAATTGGGAAATTGGAAGTCAAATAAAAAAATTTAGTAAAGTGTCACTTTATTTTGTCGCACCAAATCCACGACCAACACAACACTTTTATTCCAAACTCGAAATGCAAATTATTCAAAAACTTCTTTTGTTTATTTAATTAATCAATATAAAACGAAAAACACTGGACACCGAAAAAGTGACCCATGATGCACCTAGAAGACAATTATTTGAAAGTAAATAGCAAGAGTACGAAACCGCACTTTATTTTGTCCGACAGTGTATATAGTATTTATTTCTGAAAGATAACTTAATGCAAAATAGTGTGAAGGGAAACAAATTAAAAAAAAAGTATTCCTGCGAGGACCAGGGTTCCCGAACTAGACCTATTTTTTCCATAGATTTTAAATTTTCGTCTTAATTTCTCAAATCGCAAGGCTGGAATCAGAAAATTGTAATATTTTTCATATGATCTAATGTTTTTAATTTTTTGGTAATAGAAATTTTAGCTTCGGTTGGGAAGACATAGTAAAAAAGTAAAAAATCAGGTTTTTTGAATTTTTTTGAAAGTTTTTTTGAGAATTGCGGGATTTCTGTTGAATTCTAAAATAACTTGCAAAAATGTATAAAAATGGAATTTTTTCTTTTTTTGCTATATCTTCCCAACTGATATCAGGAAGCAAAAAATTTAAAATAAATTAAAAACATATTAGGTAATATAAAAAGTATTAAAATTATATAATTTAAGGTTTGCGATTTGAGAAATTAAAGAGAAAATTTTAAATTTGTGTCAAATTTGTGTGACTGCTTTTTTGACAAAAAAAAAATCTACTTTTTTCAAAGTTCAAGTTCAAATACATATAACTTTTGATTTGATTTTCAGAAATCTTTCTGTACACGACTTTATTATTTATTCCTAACACAATAAAAAATATAAAAAGGCTTTTTTAAAAAAAAAAAAATAAAAAATGTTTTTAAAGTGTCTCAAAGTGCAGTTTTTCCACTTTCCACTGATTTAAAAAAAATAAATATGTATTTTTGTTTCATATGTTATCGAAAAATTTATGGTCAAATATTTTTACTCTTAAAATTTATCTTACTGTGAAAGATTATGAATTTTTTTATTTAGGTCTAGTTTTCACTCTGAATCTAAAAAATTCTAAAATCGGCTAAATTTGGTAAAAATAAAAAAATATTAGGAATTTTTTTAATTTGTTGAGACTCACTATTCACAAGGGTTACACACATATATATATATATATATTTGATGTGTTCGCAACGTAACACTGAAATTAGTATATTTCATCAAAAACTATAGCAAACTAAACAAAATACCAAAAAAAAATTCATGTTGATAAACACTTAACTCCCCAATACGTCATTATATGCTGGTGTAGATCGTTTAAGGTGAGATTTCATCTTTTTTAGTGGTTGATAGTTGTTTTTAGTATGTTTTTTTTTTTTTTTTTTCTTTTGTTTCTTTTTCTTATTTACTGTATTTTCTTAAATTGTTTCTATTTCATGTTTATTTTTAATTATATCAAAATAACAACAGAAACAGTGATGTAGTGTTGATGTTTTTTATTTATTTTTGTTGTTAAAGATTGATGAGTTTTGCATTAACAAATACAATTAAACGCGAAAGTACCTTATTCTTCCACCCCTTTAAACACCTCAACCACTAACAGCATCGATATCATCATCAGCACAACCAGCGTAATCAATGCAATATATAATCATAAAACAAATACAAAAAAAATAAAACGTTTAACACAATAAAACCAATTAGAAAAATTATGATATAAAATTATTGCAATATTAAAAAAAAAGAACCATAATTAATTTTTTTCTTTTTTTTTAGCAAATATAATTTCTTTAAAATTAGTTACCGGAACTTAATTACTAGTTTTTATTTTAATAATTTACGTTGGTTTGAAAAGTATTATTAAACTTATTAAAATGTAATTACGCCACAAAAAGAAATTTAATAAAAGGGTTTCTTCCACAAAACGAAAATCTTACATACGCATTTAGTCTCTTTTCAGGTATTAAGCCAACCATGCATATAATTATAACTTTTTCAGATATATATATATATATATATATATATATATATATATATATAATTTTTTTTTTTTTTTTTTTTTTTTTTTTTTTTTTGAGAAGACACATATTTATTTAAATCTGGTAATTTTGGGGGGAAAATATGCTGATTTGTTTATTTTCTAGCAAGTTGTTAGCAATAATATAAAAATATATAATTATTAACCCATAACATGCTAATAATGCAAGTTTTTTTTATGAAAAAAATGTTTGTGATGTTCAATATCGTAAGTGAGTGAAGTTAAATATGTTTCAGCGTAACACTTTACGTGACATATTTCAAATATGTTTTCGTATTTGTAACATATTTGAAATAAATATTTACTGAATAAAGTACATTACGTTACAGAAAATCATTTAAAGGAAATCGATCATGAATTAGTATTTTTTTTTTTTTTTTTTATTTGACAAAAAAAATATTTGAAGTACATATTTTTTACAAATTTTTGAAATTTTTGCATTAGCCATTCTGAACCAAATCTGATGAGCAATCTCGTACCACCGGGATTGGTTCACCCATATATTCCTATTAGGACTTTAAAATTCCTGTGTAATACCATAGTGGGCAACATAAAGTCATTCATTCATTTCAATTGGAGGATCATTTTCAAATAATTTCAAGACCCGCATGTTCACTACAGGTCTCCAGTTTTTATAAATGTCAATGCCTGGTTTTTTGATAGCACTCCTACAAGTATCCTCCATTACAGAAATATGCAATGGAGGAATGTGCGAGATGGCTCCTAGTTTGTTTGGCGATAGACATTGACTAGTACACTAAAAATCTAATCAAAATTGACCATGGTTGTGGTCACATTGGCAACTTAAGGTATCACCTTTTTCAATACCGTTCATTTACAAATTTTAAATACACAAAATATAAAACATAATGCAGTTTAATTATTCGATACTGAAATGGTGTTAACTTGATACTAATGCAGTATCAATTTTCGTTAATGATTTAACACGCAGTTTTGAATTTGAACACATTCGGACAGATTCACTATTGACACTGAATGGTATCGTTTTCTAAACATATCTGTTCGATTTTTCTCTGGGTGTATGACTCTCCCATTGGCCTTTTCTGTTTTAGGCCACCAGACTAAAGCAGCATATGTCAATATTGGCCAGACTATTGTAATAAAGTATTAGTACATCATTCTCGGTTTAAGACCCCAAGTCTTACCAAAAAGACGTTGACAAGCATAAAGTGCCCTAACCGCCTTGTTGGTAACACTGGACAATAGCTTATTCCAAGTGGGGATCTTGTCTAGAATGATTCCAAGATATTTCACTCCATTTGTAAAAAATAGAGATGAACCATTCAGAGTTGGCTCTGTGAGTCTCAGACTTTAACATTGAGTGAATGGTAAAATGATGGTCTTAGTGGAGTTATCAACCCCCCAGTTAAAGGTTATATATAGAGCCCGTTGCAGGCTTCTTCCCATTCAAGCACATATATAACTAGATCGCCGGCGTAGCTATATGTACGTTAACTCCTCCAAGCTTTGGACAAATTAAGATAGAATACGAGATGGGGAATTTAATAGGCATTTGTAATCTATTTGAAATTTTACTAAAAAACATTTGAACTATTTTGAACAAATTTTTAAAATTTTCGTATTAACCAATACTGCTTCTTTGAAAGCTCTGGACAAACTAAGATATAATACAGGCTGGAACACACATCATTTTAATGGACATTCGCAATATATCTTAAATATTTCACCAAAAAACATTTGGGCTAAATTTATTTTTTTTTTAATTTTCTGATTAACCAGTACGTACGATTATTTTAAAGATCTTTGGAAGTTCTGGACAAATTAAGAGAGATTATGGACGTTCAATGGACTTTTGTAATCTATCTTAACATTTGAAGTATTTTTAAAAATTTTTTGTAACATTCGTATAAAACAGTACAGATTCTTTGAAAGATTTTTGGATGTTCTGGACAAATTTAAATTAAAATTTTAAGGATACTTTATATTTCATTTTTGTAATTGTGCTAAATTTTGTAAAATTATTTTTAGAATGTCTGGCAAATAATTCATATAACAAAAACGTCAACTTTTTACGTACTCAAGTCGACTTTTAAAACTTTTTTCAACTTTTACATTTTATTCGGCAAAAATATAATTAGAATTACAGAACCTATAGAAAAGTGTCTTTTGAACGTCTGGGAATTGTTGGTTATTCTACTCCCAATGATTCTGGTTGTATTTCTTGCGTTTGGCGTGAATCTTGTTCGAGTAAAGCCTCCAGTTCTTCATTTTCAAACTATTGTGGCTGGCCGGGAAGCTCCTTTGAATTCGCCAGGTTAAAATCAAAACAAGTTGCCACAGCTAAAACATATTCTCCATAAACTCCCACCAATATATGATGGCTTTCCACAGTGGTTTTAGTCATAAAATAATAACAAAGTAAAACTTTCCGCAAATGCTAATTTTTTTGTATTAAAATCTCCATATTCAGGCCAAAATTTATTTTTTCTTTTTCAAAGTGGAATAAATTATTCAGCATTTACTAAAAAAAATCTTATGACAATATTTCGCTAATTATGAAAATATTTTAATAATCGCGACTATTACATTATATATATATATATATATATATATATATATATATATATATATATATATATATATATATATATATATATATATATATATATATATATACATATATATATACATATATTTATTTATATATATACATATATTTATTTATATATATACATATATTTGTTTATATATATACATATATTTATTTATATATATACATATATTTATTTATATACATACATATATTTATTTATATACATACATATATTTATTTATATATATACATATATTTATTTATATATATACATATATTTATTTATATATATACATATATTTATTTATATATATACATATATTTATATATATATATATATATATATATATATTTACATATATACATATATATATATATATATATATTTACATATATACATATATATATATATATATATATATATTTACATATATACATATATATATATATATATATATATATATATATATATTTACATATATACATATATATATATATATTTACATATATACATATATATATACATATATATATATATATTTACATATATACATATATATATATATATATATATATTTACATATATACATATATATATATATATATATATATATATATTATATATATATTTATATATATATATATATTTATATATATATAAATGTTGAATGTGAACCACACTTAAACGCCAAGCTTTTTTCCGAATTTTATTTGACATTTCTCTATTTCAGACTTACTCAATTTGAACCATGGAGAGATACACAATCCAACAACGTGTTAAAGTTATCCAGACTTATTATGAAAATGGGCGTTCAAATCAAAATGCACATCGTGCACTTCGTGATTTTTTTGTCAATTTGATCGTCCAAATGTGCGTACAATCGCAAAAATCGTGGAAAAATTCGAGCAAACCGGGTCTGTAGAAGATGTGAGAACACCAGTGCATGCTCGTACAGCTCGTACTGCAGAAAATATTGCTGCTGTTCGCGATAGTGTGGCTGAAGAGCCGTCCACCTCAACTCGTCGTCGTGCCCAACAATTGCACCTCTCACGCTCGTCGTTGATGAACATTATACATAAAGACTTGCATTTACACGCTTACAAGGTGCAATTGGCTCAAGAATTAAAGCCTCTTGACCATTCCAAACGTCGTGAATGGGCAGAATGGTGGCAAGAAATGGCAACAGTGGATGATCAATTTTCGAAGAAAATCATCTTCAGTGATGAGGCACATTTTCACCTCAGTGGATTCGTCATAAACAGAATTGCCGCATTTGGGCGAATGAGAATCCAAGAGTGATTGTCGAAAAACCAATGCACCCACAAAGAGTGACTGTTTGGTGCGGTTTATGGGCTGGCGGCATCATCGGGCCGTATTTTTTCCAAAATGAGGCCGGTCAGGCAGTTACTGTGAATGGTGTTCGCTATCGTGAGATTATAACGAACTTTTTATGGCCCGAATTGGAAGATATGGATGTGGACGATATGTGGTTTCAGCAGGACGGTGCCACTTGCCACACAGCTAACGAAACAATGGCACTTTTGCGCAACAAATTCAATGGCCGTGTTATCTCACGTAATGGCGATGTCAATTGGCCGCCAAGATCATGTGATTTGACACCGTTGGACTTTTTTCTTTGGGGTTATTTGAAAGAAAAGGTGTACGTCGATAAGCCAGCAACAATTCAAGAGCTAAAGGATGAGATAATTCGGCACATTAATGGCATAGAACCTCCATTATGCCTCAGGGTCATCGAAAATTTGGACCATCGGATGGAGGTGTGCCGCCGTGGTCGCGGCGCCCATTTGGCCGATATTTTGTTCCATACATAATTGAGTAATACCAATATATCATAATAAAATAAAATTACAATAATTTCCTAAATAGTTTATGTTTTATTCAAAATCAACATCGGCCTTGAAATTTAATCACCCTTTATATATTATTCTTCAATATTGCCTTTTTGCCGTTTTATTAAAGCCGGACCAATATGTTGAAAACCTTTCAAAACGCCAAGCAAATTCTTCCTACTAAAATATTACTATTTTTTAATTGACAAACTTATTTAAAGTCGTGCTAAAAATGTTACAAAAAAACATATTTCAACATATTTAAATATAGCAATTCTAACATAAAAAAGAAATGGGTTAATAATACTATTGCAAAGTTTCATTAATGACCAACTTAAAATGAAAACAAAAGGTTCATAGTTCGTGCGGTGCTCAAAATTAAAGTGTATGTATGTGTGTAAATTGTTTTAAATTTTATTTTTGCTTATATTTTCTTTAGAAATTTAAAGTGGTCTTTTTTAAGAAAAAAAAAAAAAAAAATATATATATATATATATATATATATATATATATATATATTATATAATTAACCTCCGGTTTAAGCCAGAAATAATAATTTCTTTTATTTAATTTAAACTCTCTGCCTCCCTGTAGTTTTTGTTATTTTTGTAGTTATTGTTTGTATGTGTTGTTAACCTTCTTTTCATTACTCGTTTTGCAAGAATATAAATGTTTTTTCTTCTTTTTTTTTAGTTTGTAATCTGCTCTTTTTCAGCATATAAAATCAAGTACGTTCGTACGTCTTTCTGTACGTACAAACAAATGTATTCAATTTCTTTTTTTATTGTTGTTAAGTTCAGATTACGCAAATATTTGACACGAATTATTTCATCGTGTTTTCCCGCAATTTTGCAACTAAATACAGAGATGATTTTTTTCACATTACGCGTATTTATATGGACATCAATTATTAAATTAATTTATAGGATTATATTAGATTTAATACGTATATTAATAAAAATTACTTAAAAAAAATATATATTTAAAATTTGTTTAATTAATTTACGTTTATACACCAGAACAACCCTGTTTCTTTTCTAGTCATTTACAAAACAGCCCTGTCGTCACGAAAAAACACTATTTTATTTGCACGCCACTTTTAGCTGTATAAATAATAATAAGTATTACTATGGTTAAATAATAAAAAAATATTAATATATTGAAAGTTTTTTTAAAAAAAACTATATTTTAATAAATAAAATATAAACTGATCACCTCTTTTTTCTCAATTTAAAGTTTATATACATAAAAACAAAAATTTTTTTTTAACTTAAGCCGTCCACCGCATCAGCTGTTGTTTGCCACTGTGTGATCTTAGATTTATTTAGTAAGATCAAACAAAAATTCGCTCAAAATAGTGGAAAATATTTTTCAATTTGTGTTCACACAATTTTCACACTAGCTAGTGGCATTTCAAGTTAAGAGCAAATAGTTTTGTTTGCAAAAATCATCAAATATTAGCGTAGTGCGAACTTAGCTTTATTTTTTAATATATATATATATATATATATATATATATATATATATATATATATATATTTTATTTATTTTATTCTTAATATTTTTTCTGTCTTCTTATTTGCAAAGTGAAATCGACCTCTCTTTTTTTTGTATCTTTAAAGTTTTTTTCTGACAATTTTTTCTTCTCTATAATTTTTAATATTTTATTTCCATTTATTATTAAAAAAATGTAGTTTATAGTTTAATAGTTTTGCCCCTCAGTCACTTAAACAGACAGAATAAAGAATAAACCAACAATAACAACAAAAAATACAAAAAAATAATAAAGTTTTGGTTCATTCATACGTACATCCATTCGTATAATTTTTGTGTTTTTCATTTATTTTTTAAAGACGGATTGTCAATGTTTATAATTTTGTTTATTTATGACTATATGGACCAAGTGTTAGATGGTCGTCATAATGAAGCTAACAAAAATTATAAATTCAAAAATTGCATCATAAGAATAATTGTTGTTTGATCAAATGTGACTATTGACCTTTTGGATTCAATTAGTCTTCGTTGTGAAGCACAATTGAAGTATTGTACTTGTGATTTTATTACCAAAATTAATACGAAATAAAAAGAAAATACACTAAAAAATTACTTGAGATCTATTATATTTTTAAATATATATTATATTTTTAATACAACTGCAATAACAGAATAATAAAATTTTTTTTAAAAATTTAACACATTCTTTAAAAATGTTGTGCTTTTTTTAAATATTTTCTTATAATAGTAAAATTACTTACTTTATTTTTGTTTTTGGAACAAATATTAGAGAAACGCTTTTAAAAATGTTTCACTTTTATCCAACATAATAATATTCATAAAAATTAGTTAAATTTAACACAAGAAGTCATACTTGCGATTATGTACTTATCTCGTTTTACTTTGCTCCCGGTTTACAAAGTTTAAATTCTATTTTTCCTAGAAGTAACACAACCGAGACCAGTAATTAGCCGACCAAAATCTAAAGCATTTATCTCGCAGAATTATATTTAGTGGGTATCGTTCATCTCTTCGGATTGTATTAAGTATCCTAATCAATATTAGTAAACCGATATCATCAAATATAAGTTCTTATCCACTCTTATGACCGCACAGGAAATTTTGTCTTCTTTTATTTTGTTTGTCCCCTTTTAGTTGTATCTTTTAATTTTAATTCGCTCATCAAAACAAAATTACTCTCTTCACACGTATAAATTAGAGAGTTTTCACAAACTGAATTTGGGAATTCTGCTTTTATTTTTATATAGTATTGACCCTTGTTCAGATTTTCCATCATCTTTTGACTACTTGGACAAAAATCCCCCATAGAACTCATGTATGTTAAATATTTGATTTTTCAAAATTTGTTAAAAAACTAACAAACTCAATTCAGGAATTCTGCTTTTATTTTTAGATAGTCTTGACCCTTGTCCACATTTTCTTTATTTGGTTATTTGGGTCAAATTCCCTCACAGAACTCACGTATGTTCGAAGTTTGAATTTTAAAAAATTTCAGTAAATCTGTATTTATTTTTGGAATACCTTTTCTGCCTAGTTCCATATTCGAGCTCTAATGGAAATTCCAGAAATTGGCAGCAATCTTCTCTAGATTTGGATTTATATTGCTCTGTTAATGTATTAACGGTGCTCTGTTAATGCTAAATAATGAAAGTGGTTTTTATTTTTGCTACTTAAGTTCGAATTTATCTTCACATACATCTACTTTTACCTTACATTAAGCTATGTTCAGACCTTACATTAAGCTATGTTCAGACTAATAATTACTTTGCCTAATTTGAATACCAAATATTTTTACGATGCAAACGAGATAGCAGCTGAATTTGGGCAAACGAAACTATTTGTCCTTAACTAAAAATGTAGTAAGTATGATTGTTTGAGTGAACGCAAGATGTAGAATATTTGCCACTATTTTGAGCGAATTTTGTTTGATCTTACAAAGTAGATGTAAGATTAAACGGGGGCAAACAGCAACTGATGTAATGGACGGATTGAGTTGAAAAATTTTTGGTTTTATATACACAAACTTTAAAAAGTTTGATCAATTAACATTTTATCTATTAAAATACAGTTTTTGAAATAAGGCTTCCAAAATATTCATATTTTTTTTTTTTTTGTTAATTAATTGTAAAAATACTTGTGCAAAGAAAATAGTGTCGTTTTGTGAAGGCAGGGCTGTTTTTGTTCATAAACGTAAATTATTTACAAAAAAAAAAAATTAAAATATATATGTATATTTTTTAAAGTAATTTTCAATAATGTGCATATTAAATTTTGAAGTTAATTGATTGATAATAGTTAGCATATTTCCCTTATTATCTAAATATTTTACTTTGTAATTTTTTAAATATTCGTATCTGAAATAAGTAGCATTTTTGCTTTGAAATTCACTCTTGAAATTATTCTAAATTATTCTAAATCAATAAAAAACGAAATAAAAAATAAGAGTTTTCTATAAATTCATTTAATAATTAATGTAACATAAATTTATGGTAATTATGTGTTTAATCAAATAATTTTGAGTAAATAATTTGTATCTAATCTGAACAAGCTTTAATATACTTTCCCTTCACGTATTTTACAGTATTTGAAAGCTATTTCATCAAACAAAGCAGGTCAAATAAATGCGCGTAATGTGAACAAAAAATCAACTCTGTATTGAGTTGCAAAAATTGCATAAACAAACATTTCCTGTCAAATAATAGTTTAGTCCGAACTTAATTTTAGTACTACGTAAGTTTTTATTTTCACGAACACTTATTGTGATTAAATCGCTACAACTTTAAAATCTTGTATTCCCAATAATTTTCACAAAAAAAAAAAAAAAAAAAAAAAGAAATCCGTACATTTAACTAAAATAAAGTCTGATAAACATTCTATATTTACTCATAAATTGACCAAACACAGTGTAAATTATTCAAGTAAATATTTCGCATATATAAACTCAGTTTTCAAAGTATATACAACGTTAATATAAACAATTCAATAAATTTAAAGTTAAACCTAAAAAACTTTTAAAAATTAACGCAACCAAAATATGAATCAAAATAATGCGAGCAAAGAATTTAGGTAATTTTGATTGTTTTAAAACACTGAGTCATTAAAAAAAATATTTAGTGCCATTTTTTTCGTTTCCCAGCAATTTTATTTTATATTAATATTGTTTTTGTTGACATTTTTTAAATATATTTTTTTGTGTTATTTCAGTCTTTGATTAACTAAAATTTCAAGTTAATTGAAAAACGTGTTTTATTTTCGCAACATTGCCATTCTGTAGAACTGTAGTGTAAATTGATGTTAATTTTTTTTTTTTATAAAATATTTATTTGATAAAACCAAACAAAACAATTTTATTATTTTATCATTTTATACGGTTGTTATTTATTTATTTTTTTTATTCATCAATACAATCGTCGCAAATGTTGTTCATTTGCAGAGAGAAATTCTATAGTGTGTAATTTTATTTGTCAGTAGTAACTAATAAAAATTTGTACAGCTTTTTAAAATTTATTAGTAAATTCTTTACAATAACATTCCTTAAAAAAAAGTAGTGCAATTTATCATGTTTGACTATTTTAATTCAATAGTGGATTTTTTTTTTTTTTTTTTTTTTTTTTTTTTTTTGCTTAATATACATTTAACGTTAAAAATAAAATACCCTACAAATATATTACAAATTAATGTTAAGCTGACAAATATTTCGTCACCGAAAATGCAAAACAACATAACATCAAAATTTTCAAGTTCGGGCTTTTGATGCAATATGTTTTACATTCCCAAATTATTTATAAGCTTTGTTCCAGTACTCTAAATTGGGAGCACGCAGGATCCCAATTTGAAAACGAAAATTGGGCAAATGAGAGTTATATTGAGAGTTATGTTCTTCTTCTTTCATGAAACAGCCCAGAATATTTCTTCGGGTTGATTATGTAAATTGTCAAAATATACAATAAAAAATTATATTATTTTTTGTTACTAACATAAAAAAATTAAACACATTCAGATATGCTGAAAAATAAAATTACATTCACATAGGAATTTTTAAAACAGCTTGATAAACTTCTTTCTGGTTAAACAACTTGGATTTTTGTGTTCCCGCACTTTTGTACGTTGTTGTATTTTTGTGGGAAAAAATTAGCTTTTTCTCATTTTACCACACTTTACCCAAAAAGCACGGAAACAAACCTATAATCACAAATTTTCAGACTTATATCTCTGAAAATAACGACCATTAATACTACAAATAAAGTTCAAAACAAGGAATCAACAAGTGCACGATTTTGATAAGTTAAAAGATCATAACATCACATTTCTTTAAATAATTTAGAAAAATACTTGATTTTTTTACGAATTTAGATTTATAAATTACTAATGATATGAACGCTATTAAAAAGTTATGAAAAAGAACTATTTTCTTCTTGTTACAAATTTATTTTTTAGTAAAATAAATTCCTCTTTAAAAAAAAACGACGATATAATTCAAAAATAACCATATAAATCAAAATATTCAGACCACTACTAATTAGTTTGCTACCAAGAAAACACATCCAAAAAAAATGTAACCTACATAACATGAAAAATATTTAACACAAATAAAAATATTAACCACCAATAAATTGGGCGAAATTTAAGGACTTAAAACCCCACAAATTTTCTTTGTAGCACAATTAATTTTAATTTTAGAAAGTTTTTTGTTGCCCCTGGAAAGTTATGATAAATGATGTTACGTTGTTTTGCATTTTCGATGACGATTTGTTAATTATAAGAAGGACTTATATTATAATTCTGAAATCTTAATTAAAATTTAGACTACGTGGGAGTAGTTTCAAATCATCGTAGTATTTAATATTTAGGACGATCGGAAAATTTGCCGAATTTGGGACGATATTAATCTACACGAGGGCCGGGCACTTTTCTTGGCTAATTCTAAAAGTGAAAAAAAATTCTCGTTGAAATTTTGGATGAAAATCGAAGCAATTTAATGTATTTATTTTATACCACAACCCTTAAATTAATTTTTGCACTTTTTATGCGTCAGAAATAAAGTTCTTCTTTTTTGAATAAAAATTCATTCCAAAGGAAATTTGTTCATATTTCTCGTATGACTCCACCCAAAAGCCTGCATTTGGCTTTGGAAGTAATAATTTTGATACACAAAGGAATTACATCGACACATGTTAGTTTAATTTCCATCTTTTTATTTTTATTCTTTGGTTAGATCTCTGTAAGTGATAAGAATTTTCAATGCTAACTTATTCGGTAAAAAATTAATTTTCTCGAAAGACGAAAAAAATCGCGAAACCAGACAATATTTAAAATATTTTTGTTTACCACAGAAAACTTTGAAGCCTATTAAAAGTTAAAATTTTTTTACGAACCCAATTTATTTCTGATTTGCATGAAACAACACAGTTTTTTTTCCATGATGTCAACAAGTTCTTACTATTTTCGTATTTAACTAAATATATATATATATATATATATATATATATATATATATATATATATATATATATATATATATATGTTTTTTATATATATTAAATTGTATTATGACGACAAATTAACAAAAATAAAAACAAAATTGATTTATAGGCGTTTAAAAGTCTTTGCTATTAAATTACGATAACAAAAACACAAAAAGAAAATGTGACAAAATTAAATTTTGGCTAAGAAAAGTAATCGGTGAAACCATAGTGCAATGGAAAGGCTTCCACAGAAAGTTACTGTGTGAATAGGGTTTTTTTTTTCAATAATGACATTTCTATTTGCGATTCCAACAGTAAGCAGGTACGAGTCACAGAACTAATACCACTACCACTATATACGTATCTTCTTCAGGAACGAATTGAGGACATGGCTGTTACACAAAGAGGCGAAAAGGTACGATTTATTACCGTTATTATTTTTCTTGTGGTGTTATTTTACAAACAGCCAACATCCAGAATTCCTGGCAAAACGTTATTCCTGGTAGACACGTGCACAGATTGCAGTAAGTTGCACAACCATGTAGCCTATGTGGGTTATATACCATTTTAATTTTTAATCTCTCCATATCACAAAGACTTTCGGAATGCTATTGCTTTATTCACGTATATATTTTGGAAATTAAGAAATCTTTCACAACATACATTTCTAAATAGTAGGCGTACATTCTAATTTATTCTACCACGGTTCTGTCCGTCTACCTTGCACAATAGAAACTTACTTTCGATAGATAGAACAATTATATCTGTATTAGAATCAATGATAGTTGGATGTCATATACAACATCAAATATACAATATCTGGTTATTTGGCTATGCTACTTTTAAAATAGTTCCTTTTTATTTTAATTTTATTTTATTGTGCTGAGTTACCACAATATAGCAATAGGTCTAAATTCTTGATTTCCGTTTCACAATCGAAGAATGTTACATCGTCCAATACGTATTTTGATGTTATGATTAATAATCTTGGCACCCTTTAACACTCGAGAAATATCTAACCTATAAGGCTAGAATTTAGGATTTATCAGCAGCAAAATACCATTTCATTGCCAACAATTTGACAGGCATTCAACAGCACCAAACAAAGAATACAAAGAATGGAAGACTAATTTAAGATTGTGTTAGGTAAATTTTTTTATATGTATTAGTGCTGAAACCACTTTCACCACACGTCATAAGCATACATAGTTGCAGAAAAGAGTATTCAAAAATTATTAAATATAATTCATAACAATTATATTCGCAATTTTCATAAATTTAAATTTTTGATGAATTACATCCACAAAATAAATATAATTACATTTTACGGCTTTTTGTTGATGGATATGAAAATAATTTAAAATTATTTTAAATTCTGTTTTATTTTTAATACCAAAAGTTGCGTTCAATTTAAATGTACGAATGAGAGAAATGTACGAATGAGACCTTTTTTCCATTCTTTAGCACCAAATATATCGTAGTCAGAGGAAATGTTCTTTAAGATTATAAATAAAAACTAAGTTTACACTTTTAGTCGTTCTTAACTCTATAAACTTATTCTCAAATTATTGCAATACGATGTGAAACGCTTAATAGCAAATTTTATTTGTGGTAAACAAGTACAATTAGTGAAATAAATATTGTGTAAATACGGGCAAACACATACAACAAACAACTTATTAATTAAGCTGAAGGTTTTATTAATTTCTTTCAAATCAGACACAATAAAAAGTTACTAAACGAAACATACAAAACTACAAGAATGTAAATAAAATTTTTAAATTAGAATTAATTGCTAAAGGATACAAAGTAACTGTATCTACAAATACGCAAATCATTTCTTAAGCTGTGATCTTGCTGATTTGTTTTTAATATTAATATATTTTGATTTTGCTAATTACATATCTGTCATAAACTCTCAACTACATAATATTTTTAAATTTAAAGTTTTAATACAAAGTATCAACATTGTATTCATAAGAATGTCATGTACATATATTTAAATTCATTTTTCTCATAAACATTTGATCTAAATATTTCCTTTTCATGTTGTTTTTGTGCTGTTTAGTCTGTTGGACTTTGTGTCAATCACAAATATATAAAAAAATGAACATGATTTCCTTTAAAAAGAAAAAAGTTGTGAAATGGAAAATATGTTCCATATAACAATTATCTATCTGGTGTAACTTTCTCTCTTTTCAAATCGAGAAATAATCATTCTTAAAGCAAAAGTAATCTAATAATAAAGTGTTGTTCAACTGAATA
This sequence comes from Protocalliphora azurea, assembly GCA_932274085.1. Classification (NCBI taxonomy): domain Eukaryota; kingdom Metazoa; phylum Arthropoda; class Insecta; order Diptera; family Calliphoridae; genus Protocalliphora; species Protocalliphora azurea. The sequence continues at coordinate 70,856,410 of OW026523.1, read as the reverse complement.
TTTTACCATGTACTTTCACACTATCCAACTGTCTGTTTGTATTCGTTCATAATACATACATACATTTTATGTTATAAAAATAAAATTGTAAAGAAAGAAAAGATTTCTATTTTCATTATAGGTTTTTTCCTTCATATGTAAGTTAGATTATTGCTATTGCTGTTTGTTTACATTCAATAAACATACATTTCAATGTTGTCTGTTGTTTCTGAATAGAAATCATTGAATTTTTTTTAATTGTATTATCTTTAGAATTTTTACCATTAAATTGACAACAGTTTCATAAAATGATATTAAGATCGTACTTTTTAAGAAAGTTCTTAAATAAAACATTCAAGATCGACAAATCGAAAGTATTCATAAAATCCTTATTATTGGTGTCTTATTCGGAGTTACCGATCGATGGTAACCAATTTCTTTTAGACATGGATGTGAGCTTTCAGGAACATTTTCATAAATTATTTGAGGGGACATGCTACAATAACTGGCCACCGAGATGGTGTGATTTTACACCGTTAAAGTTTATCTTGTGAGGTTTCATTAAGAAGCATGCCTGTACTAATATTCCACAAAAGAGCGACCCCCCAAAGTAAACTTAACCCGTGCGAAGCATTATCGTCTATTTAAAGCTTTACAAGTTCCAAATGTCATTGATACTCCTTTCAAATAAAGCAAAAAGTTCACCAAAATTGTATTTTTATTATAACAATTTTGTTATTATTATAACAAGAGGTGAACAAGAGGTTGTCAGAGTAGATAATCATGCTAAGAAGTGAGGTGGACTTGTCCAAATCCATTAGAAGTAGTTTTACAATCGAATTACACATTAAAAAAAACGCAATTAAAAAGGAAATTACTTCATTGAAATGAAGTAATTGGTGCTGAAAAAGAGCTGCAGAAGTAGTGATTTTAACCCATGGTTTTCATGTTCTTTTTTTTTTTTTTCTTAAAGTAAAGTTTATATAATTTGTTTATAAAAATATTTTTATTGAATTGTAGTTTAAAATAGTAGTTTGTAATAGATGTGTTTTGTTGCTAACGTTCGTAGGCAATTTAATACAAAATTTATATATATACGTTAGGAGTTAACATGTAGAATTTTATTCATGCTAACTTTAACCGTGACAAAAATCTAAAATTTGACAGAAGAATTTTATAAAAGTAATGATTGGGTCTAATAGAGGACTTGTCACGGATTAATAATCTAACAAAAAAAAAAAATAATAAAATAATAAAACATAACATTTTTTTAATAAAAGAATAATTTCAGATTAAAACTCAATCAATTACTTGTAGCATTTTTTTCCCAGATTTTTCATATATATCACTTTATATAAAAATTAATTGCTAACCAGATTATTTTTAATTTTTTTAGGTATGACTTCCGAAAAAAAAAAATAAGCACTTTTACGAAAATTTTCGGGGTATCTCTCTATAAGAATCACAATTGTGTACTTTCTTAAATTTGCTTTTAACTTAAATCCAATTCCTTTACAAATGCCAAAATTCTGGGTAGTTTAAATAACTAATGTTATTTTACCCTCAGTGATGATTAAATCTATTATCTGTATCACCTTAAGCCACGATAACAGAGATCCATATTGGCTTAATTATAGCTGTAAGTTCATTAGATAATGTAAGGTGGTCTCCATGTTTTAATGCCTAGAAGGGAAACACTTTTAATATTTAATATTTTTGTAAGAATAAATGTTAGTTACAAGGTTTTACTTTTCAACTAATTTCTTTAATAAAGCTATAAATAATACACGTATGTTCTTAGTTAACTTTATTTTTCTAAATAATAATTTTATTTTCTATTTCTTTTATGTACGTACTTTGAATAAAAACTTTTTCGCATTTGGGTAAGATTACGTAGCAATTTTATTAATAAATAGAAGACAAACAAAAAATGGTCCTTGGAGATCAAAATTTATATTAGCTGTGTTTAGTTGCTTCTGCTGGTTGTTAGCAAAAAAATATATTAACCCGATTTGGTATCACTTTATATTTATTTGAAAATTGCACAACGAAACAAATGAAAAGTACGATCGTATTTGTCAATTGAAAAACAAAAATAAGGAAAAACAATTAAGATATCTTTTTAAATAAAATTTTTTTATTATTTAAAATGGAAATTAAGACAAAATAAGTATAGAAAATTTCAAAGTTTGTTTAGCTTTTCCAACATTTATTTCAAACAAAAGGGTATAATGGGATAAAATGTCTACGTTCATTTTATCCACAATTATGTCGTAGACGTACCTATCTGTTTGAAATAAGTATTGGAAAAATTTAACAAACTGTAAAATTTTCTTTATTTATTTTATTTGAGTTTTCTTTTCAAAAAATAAAAAAATTAATTTAAAAAATATTTTAAGTGTTTTTCTTTAGTTTTGTTTTTCAAATTTTTTGTAAAAATTAGAATTAAATCTATTCTACGACGTACATACGGTTTAACGTATACGCCGGTTGTTGTGTGCTTTTCAATAAAAATCTATAAGTTTTAATTTGACAACGTAGCTACGTAGTACGCTTCTACGTTAATATGGCGTAATAGTATTCCTAGCATAAAATGAGAAGTTACAAAAATTTTTATTTGAATTTATTTTTATTTTTTATTTCTCGTCATTAGCTGTGTTTTGTTGCTAACGTTCATAGGCAATTTCATACAAAATTCAAAATTATATACGTTAGGAGTTAACGTGTAGAATTATACATATTAACTTTAACTTCGATAAAAGTGTTGCTAAGGATGAACAAAAGTATAATTAAAAATATTTGAATATCAATATATGAAAAAAAATATAAAATAAAATTAAATAGAAAGAAAATAAATTTTGAATTGTTATTTTTTAATATTAAAATTTAAAGATTTCTTTGTGAATTTATTTTTTGAATATTAAGTTATAGCAAGTCGGGTGAATATCTTTTTACTGCTAACTATCATAATTGTATAAAAATTGTTTATAAATTGGCAGCACTTTTATTGAAGCACAGCGGTTCATTTTGACTTTTTTCGTTGCAAAAATCATAACATTTGAACCAATGCAGATATTTTCAAAAGTTAAAATGCATTTTGAAAAAGACACTTTATGCTTTGTAATGAATCTCTAAACTTTTATGCCAATTTTCGATATTTTTTAAGTATAAATTTTACAAGTTTTATTTACATTAAATTGTAATTAAATTGAAATATACATTCTCGAATTACCTTTTATGCTAGCATGTAAATGTTAAGGAATATAATCATTATTTTTACTTTATTAAGTAATTTTATAGGACAGTCTGGTTCATGTAAAATAAAGTACAAACTGCACTTTAGTTTCAAGATAACTTAATGAAATTTGGCACGAGTAATTATTTTGGCATGTTATTTCACCTGGCCACCTTACAAATGCCCTCCTGAACTGTGGTTGTAAACTTACAAATGTCTTAAATATGAAAAACAAAGTAAAATTTGCACAAATAAATTATATATAATCGTTATATGCCCACTGAATTTCATGAAGATCGGTTCACAATTCACTATAGCTCCCATAAATAGCTCAATTTAACGTTCAAAATTTTTATGTAAATGTTAATATCAATAAAACATATTACAAAAATAAGTTTTATATGAGTATGAGAAGTATATCAAGTATTAAGATGATATATTACACAAATAAGTTTTTAGTAGAAAGCATGCCACCGATTATTAAGTTTTTGCAGTTTAAATGTTTTATAATGTACACGAGCTAGATAAGGCAATTAATTTTAATTAACATTGATATATAAAGGAAAAATTAACAGTTTGTAGGTAAAAATTGATACATTAAATGATTTTCAAGCTGGTAGAAGACAAATTTATAAACATAATGAGGTTTTATTACTGACAATATTATAGCATAATTCACAATCTCTGTTGTATCATTGTATCAATGTATATAGTAAATATTTTTCAAACAAAGTTTTTGAAAGCAAAAACAAATTAATTAAAAAAATTTTATGACATATACCAATACAACGATGCGACAAGTTGTGAAATGAGTATATGTATAATATTGAAATTTGAGGGAAAAACTTTAAGCGCCCTATGGTCCAATCCGAACGTATTACGGCTCATTTTAAAGTTGAAAGACTTGTTCTTTAAATATTTTTTACTTCTTTGAATTTCCTTCAATGTCATAAAATGCTCTTTAATACATATTTCCGATTTGATTGCGAGGTTGTCACATTTCTTTAATTTTGCACCCAGGGTGTAAAAACAAAAAAAGAGTATTTCTAGTTGAAGTCCCACAGCTAATATTTCACATAACAAACTATAAATTTTTTAGTTCGTTTCCAATGAATTTGGAAAAATGTCCTAAATATAGTATTTTAAACAGTGCGACCGCCTAAAAACAAAATGCTAAATCAAAGTGTTTCTGTCTTAGTTTATTTAAAATAAATATAATTTTTAAATTAAAAAAAAAATATATATTGATTAAATCATATGGATACAATCCTCGTCCAAAAATGATAAATTTCTCAAAATTTTCGTCTTTTTTTTTTCAGATTAAAAATAATGTCAACTTTGAGCGGCTGTAACGATAACATAAAGTGCGCGTTCAAATAAAACATAACACAAAATTTTCGTAATAACTCTTACTGCTGTTAATTTTAAATATCTTTCGTAATTACGATATCTTCTAGAGACAAGACAGATTATTTGGCTGCAGATCAAATTCTTGAAATGCGGTCGTTTGTCCGCATATATATATATAATATATAATATGTAATATATAATATATAATATATAATATATAATATATAATATATAATATATAATATATAATTTATAATATATAATATATAATATATAATTTATAATATATAATATATAATATATACTATATAATATATAATTTATAATATATAATATATAATATATAATATATACTATATAATATATAATATATAATTTATAATATATAATATATAATATATAATATATAATATATAATATATAATATATAATATATAATATATAATTTATAATATATAATATATAATATATAATATATAATATATAATATACAATACAATACAAACACCATTTATATTTATAATTTATCCTTCAAATATATATATATATATATGTCTTTCATTCCTTTAAAACTCTGCCACAAAAACGTAACAATATTTTTGTTGTTTCAATTTTCATTCTTGTGTCTTCATTTGAAGGATAAATTATAAATATAAATGAAGTTTGTATTAGTGTTGTTGGATGTTTGTGTGTAAAAATTGAAGTTTTTTTGTGTTCTATTTTTATATTTATATTAATTTTATATTTATATTTATTTTTATTTTTATATTTATATTTACATTTATTTTTATATTTATTTTTATATTTATATTTATTTTTATATGTCATCCCTTTAAACTTAAAAAAATTGGGTGCTTTCCTCTCTTTTTACCTCCTTCTTACCACTTTATAAACTATTATGCTATTTACACCAAACAAAAACTAGTACCTTTGGCCTTTATTCAATTTTTGAATAAAAAAAAAAAACAACATAAATTTACAAATCAAAATCCATTTTCAACTAGTTTTTATTGAAAAACAAATAAAAATTACTAAAATAACTATAAACATCCTGTTTACCAAATTTAAGAACAGCAAACTTTCATATATAAAGAGAAAAATAAATCATAAAATTTATAGAAATTATTGGTTTTGCTTATGAAATTATTATAATAAATCATTAAAAATTGTTAAAAAATGTTTTAATATCAAAGCTAGTATTCTCTGATCGAAAAAATAGCAAACAGAGCTAAGAAATGTGAATGTCAACAAAAGCTGCATTGGAAAGAAATAAGGTATGTAAGCGATGTAGTTTATGAAATTTTGTTTTTTAAAAGCTAAATAGTTTTTGTTTTGGTACAAACGCCATATAACTGTACAATAAAAGATATATTTGGACTAGATTTTGTAGTATTGTTTAACACTATTACTATTACATGTTGAAATGATACGTATTTCTTGGAATATATTTAACTGTCCGATATTTAACTGTCCGATATTTGCAGATGGTGTGTTGAGGAGAAAAAAAGGAGTCAGCCATTTTAAATATTTTGGTTCCTTTTTTCAGAAACCAGAAGATCTATGAGATAATAATATACTAAAAGTCATAGACAATAAAGAAGATCTTTATGGATTAACATATTTTAACGGTTTGATCTCTTTGTAATTTAGCATTCAAATTGTCATAGGCCCTAGTTGGCATACTGTAGTTGATTTATCCCATAAAGAATATCATAAAACCTTATTCTCCTTCTCCTTCCTTCTTAGTAGCGTCAATTCATAGTTGGCGTCAATGATAAGCTCACTAATTCAGTAAAATTTTACTATTAATTTTTATTCTCCCATATCAAAAATGTCTTTCATTCCTTTAAAACTCTGCCACAAAAATGTAACAACATTTTTGTTGTTTCAATTTTCATTCTTGTGTCTTCATTTGAAGGATAAATTATAAATATAAATGGTATTTGTATTAGTGTTGTGATAGGTGTTGGATGTTTGAGTTTTGTGTGTGAAAATTGAATTTTTTTTGTGTTCTAAAGTGTTTATGTGAATGAATATAATTTGAACAAAATATAAAGTGGGTTGTGCCTTGCTTGTCTCTAACTTTATAAATATTATTAGCGTTTGTTTGTCTATGGCTATTGTCTCACAGATGAAAAAGGAAAGTCTTTCGAAAATTAAGCGCCTTTTATTATATATGAACAAATATATGTATATATTTATATATTGTTTTTGTTTTAATACTTACAATAAATATTCTAGATTTTATTGAAATTGTATTTTACGCATGTGAATGATTTTTTTTTTTTTTTTTGTTTGGTACGAGTATTTTATTCTCAGATTTTATTTCTGTAAATAAAAGTATTTTTTGCTTTTATGGTTTATAACGTCACCAATGCAAATTTTCAGAAATTATGTCTCTTATTATTTTTTTTTTTTTATTTCTCACAATTTGATTCTGTATTAGTTAGATGAATGAATGAAAATAAAAGGAACGTTTTCCATGCGGTATGACTGAGTAACTGACTAACTATCCAGTCAATAGAAAAATAGGTGGAGGGGTGGATGGATGGTGAAAAATATTTACACAAAGTTTGACGATACACGAAAATAGATATTGACGTTAAATGTTTATATTATAGTTATTGTTGAACAATATACGCGCTTAAATTGTACGTTTGCTGTATTTGTTGTCTTGTCGACAAATAGGAAATGAAAATGTTTTTTTAATGATTAGTGTTACTCGCATTGCATTGCAAGTTGTAAAAAATAAAGTAAAAAGGTATTTTTAGGATAAAACAAACATTTGAAACAATTTAATAGTTTTATTTGTAGATAGTAACTATGAAGTAGCTGAAAAAAAAAACTATTCTTTTAATAGAAACAATTAACATTTATAGTATGTATGGAATTTAATAATCAATATGTTGAAGCCATTAGAAGTAAATTGGGTTTTATAATGTTATAATTTAATTTTTCTTTAAAGAAATTATTTCTTTACAAAATTATTGTTTTTATATATATATATATATATATATGCAAAATTTGGTTAAGTTATCTTAAAAAGTGTCATCTGTACTTTAACCAAAAATATTGTTAATTAACGACGGACAACGGACGGACGCACCTTAAGGACAAAAAAAATCCTAAAATTGCAAAATTTACTCTTTTTACTTGTTCGTGCCCAAATTAATAAAACAAAATATAAAGTAAGTTATTTTTATTATTTCATGCCATTGAAACTGGGACGTCCAAAAAGAAACATAATGCTTTAAAGCAGGTGGTCTCACAAGATCTCGCTTCGCGACCCCCTTTTGAGATTTAATAGAAGCGCGACCCACTATAATTTTTACTAGTCTAAAATTTGACAAAATGTTATGCAAAGATTAAATAATTTTAAAATAATATTAATAATTGCGAACGACATTGTTTTTGCTTCATGAGATCATAAATAATTAGAGAGTTTTTCAAATAATGCATATGTAATATCATTCTCTGCGTCCACAAATATTTATTCTTTCTTTTGAAAAAGATAGTTTCACATAAACATGTATTTTGCTTAAAATTGTTCTAAGTTTTAAGGGTTCAGAGCCAACAAGCGGATAAACTTTGCTATATATCAACTAAAATGCTTTGAAATCTGTTGAGTGAAAATGAGTTACATTTTAATTAACTATTTATTTTTGAAATTCATATTGAAAGTAGACAATTTATCTATTTAATTAATTGCTTTCCCCGCCACATCGAGCTCATTTTGAAATTCATATTGAAATATTATTTCCGTCTTCAAATTGTAAAGTCGTTTAAGCAAATTTACTTTTTATAGCCCGCAAAATTTTCTGCGAAATAATAGTTTTGAGTGCACAGCATTGAAAGGTCACACCATTCGAGCAAATTTTAATATTTCCACAAGATGTTATTGTATGGTTAAATTCGGAAACGGCATTGAAACGACTTTATAAAAAAGTTCTTGAAATAATAGAATTAAAAAGAAAACTAGGGTTTCATATGAAAAATTGATAGTTTCTTTAATAAACAAAACAAAGTAACAAAAATAGTGATGTAAAAATAAAATGATCAATCGCTTAGTTTAGAAGTTATAAGTCTTTGAAAAACGTCCTTCCCTACGATATCAAAAAAAAAAAAAAAAAATCGATGTAGTAAACTTTTACAAAAAACCTTTATTATATGCCTGGTTTCCTTTTTGGACTCGCGGAAAAGTTTAATTTTTCAAAAGTTGACTATATTCATGGTGGGAAAATTTTCTATACGTCGTCGACTTCTTCGTTTGCTTCGAATACTCATCAAGGCACTCTTCAGTCGACATTGCTCTCAAGAACATGGAGAGATGTATTGTGAACTATCTTAGTGATCGTCAGTCGTTCGTGGAGTTTAAGGTCAGAAATTCAAAACTCCAAATAGATAAACAGGGAGTTTTTTAAGGCAGAGTCTTGTCGCAACTCTCATTTAACTTGTATTTCCTTAAACTCTACTCTCCGCCGCACAAATGAATAAAATTAAGAAATATGGCGATTAATTGAAAATTTAAAATTAATATTTTGAAAAAATAATTGATTCTAGGTAAAAATACATAAAATGAACAATGATTATCTGTTAAAAAAATACTCTCCGAGTAGCGCGCTGTCAAAGTCACACATTGTTTGCAATTTTTAATCACAGCTTTAAAAACTGAAAATTGAAAATTTTCAAGTTTATATTTTTTTGTTTTATTTTATAAAAAAGCATTTTTTACAATGAAGTTGTTAAGCATAGGTATTTAGAAACATATTTACATATTTTTTTGTTAAAGTTAATGTTGTATAAATATTTTTAATATTTTTTTTAATCAGTATAAAAACGGACATTTGTTTCTTTTATATAAAAATTCAAAAAGCTATTAGACGAACTTGGGTGAAAATAAAAATTTTGTTTTTTTACTTAATATGTAAAATAAAACATTTTTTGATTTCTTGCGATTTGGAAGAAAAAAATATTTTCAAACAAATTTCAAGGTAAATATGTTTGTTTTCTTAAAAAAACTAAATAAAATTAAAGTAATAAAAATTTTAAATAAAAAATTTATTAATTTAATTATTTTCTTTATTTTAGAAGAGAACTCTATATAAATTTCGGAAAATATTTAAAACACGAAGAAAAGTAACAATGGAGCAAATTTTGCCACATTAAGTCACTTTAATGCGCAAATGTAATTGTGAAATTGCGTTAACGAAATAGAGTCTTATATAGAAGCTATGGTCATTTATGGACCGATCCTTTTGAATTTTGGCTGTACAATTAATACTTAAATGAGATTTATTTTTACTAAATTTTATATTTATGCAATCATTTATATAGGAATTATAGACAAAAAAATTATTCCGGGAGAGGTTCCTCTATGGGAGGTAGGGTCAATTTTTGACCTATCCTCGTGGAATTAGGCAGAATGATTTTTTCCTAGACAAAACTCATCTATGATGAATTTTATTTAAATACGGATATATTTAATATATTTATGAACATTTGACATATTTTCGGGAAAATTTTAATATCGGGACTGAGTGAAATAATAATTACATCTTAACCAATTTTATTGTGGTACGTTATTGGCCCAAAATAGAATCACGTACCAAAATTACCTTTTAAACTTCGACCTACAGATTAGCAGACATCATAAAAAAATTTCAAAATTCAAAAAGCATTTTTTCGATATATTAAAGAACTGATTTTTGCAACAAAATTATAAACAAAGCGTTATACACCTTCCCTGAACTAAGCGCCATTTTTGGCGATTCTACCCCATTGTGCGCCGCAAGGATTAGAGATGATTACATATGCGAATGATTGTACCATTACGATAACGAGCCTCTCATGTTAAGGACTCATTCGTGACGTTGAATGGTTATCTCAAAATTCATAACCTCATAAATGCGCGTAACCTGCATCTATCACTAACGAAGTTCTCACTAACACTCTTGATAACCTGTACTAAACAAGTAAAACTTGAACTTCCCGAAAATACGGAGATTTACTATTGACCACATTTTTACCTCATCAGCTCATCCTCTACACACAAATTGCTTAGGTATAGATTAAGAAACCTTATTAGAAGAAACATAATTTCTTGGACTTGACATTAATGCAGAATCACTAAAAATGTCAAAGCAGTTCTAGTAGCAGTTACAGTAACATCACCATTAAAAGATGATGCATAAAGAGAAACTGATCTGGACAAATAAAGAAAAGAAATGATAGTATGATCGAATTAGAATTTGTATAACTCACTCCTAATTAAAGTAGATCAGATATTTTTCACTTAAGAACTTAGTAGAATATCGGAACTATTGTGGCCCCTAATAGTGAGATTTACCTAATTAAGAACATTATCGACTATTTCATACTTTTAAAGGGTTTCCCTCTTTATAGCTACCGTATAGGTTCTTTATATAAGAATTATATAAAAGTAAGAAAGGATTGCTCAAAGATATGTCCTTGATAGATTTGTCAAATTGATGAATTATTCGATAGCCTCGATATCATGACCCAAAAATTAGCAAACGCCCATTATATTTTTTGTTTTTTCATTATGTATAAATGAAAAAAATGTCTAATTATCTGAAATTGTATAAATAACTCTAGATAAAAAGGAACTAACGCAAAACATGGCACGAGATTGGTTCTAAGTCATAGGGACCGGTTACAGTTCTAACACTTTGTATGGGCTGGACCTGTGACTTTAACGCCAACGCCATGGCCTAGGAGACAGAAATTGATCCTCTTTTAACCACTTTGGGACAGATCACAGAACCAACTCAAGAGGACATGTTCAGTTTCGATTAATATTTACTTTCTAAAGCTATTTTATATATTAACATAAATTTTTTATTCTATAATCGAATCGAATCGAATCTACGTTCTTCTCATGTTTTATAGTCTTGCACGCTAACCACTCAGCCACAGATTATTATTGCACGCGTGTTGCTAATTGCACATTTAAGACACTGGTGGCAGCTGGTTCTCAACAGGAACTTTGGTGAGGTTAGGTGTCAACTGGTGCTTTATAACCGAAAAGACATCCGTCCCGTTGTACTACAGTCCGAAAAATAATCGCACGCCTGATGGGTAATTTTTTCGCAATGACGAACTACCCAAGCTTGTTGTGAACATTGGCCAAGGTTGTAACAAATGAGATTATAAGATCATAAGGGTATGTCAAAAAGCGATGTTTGCAGCTGTATCTCGGCTGAACTCAAAGGTTTTATGTTCTAGATTTTTGAAAACCCACATTCTCTTAGTAAATGCTGAGCTACGATCATTTTCCTTGGGTATTCCTATCTGATTGTGTAGAAAAGAGGCGCCATTAGACATATACAGTGAGTTCTGGGCGATTATTGATGCAGACTAACCCACCGAACTTAATTAAATTCGAATCTCTATTAATTTTTGTTTAAACAATGTTATAGTTAAAAAAAAAAACTAAATCCCAAATATTATTTTCCTTACAAATTTGTGGAACCCTAATATTTATGGATAAATTCATTTTTTATTATTACTATGTCATCATTTTGTATATGTATTTGTGTATATTTTTAAAGAATAAGAGAGTTTTTTCCCTTGTTCTTTTTTTTTTTTTTTTTTTTTTTTTTTTTGTAAGGAATATTTGCACCATATATTAGTGCTATTCTAAGTTGCTTTTGTTTTTATAGTTGTTGTTATTATGACAGAGAAGATGACATAATACCAAATTGAGTAGGGTGATAATTGACGAGTAGTATGAGTAACATTCTGTGAGTGTATATTATACATTATAAAAAAAAACTCTTGAATATATTTCGAGTCAATATTTTTCTTATGTATGTGTTTAGTTACTTTTTTGTTGTGCGTGTAGTAACAAGGTCAAGGCAAATTATGAATTATGAAAATTAATTAATTTTAAGAATTTTTTTTGTAAGATTTGATTTTATTTCGATTTTACAACTGATTGCATTTACAATACAATTATTTCTTTATTAATATTATTTATTAATATTATTAACTTGTTTACGCTTAATTGATTAGTTTCAGAGTAGATTTTTCTGTTTCGAAATTCATTCAAATGCTTTTACAAATTTATTTTTTTTATATATTAATAGTTCAACTCACTGCTGCAGCAATTTGTTAAATTTGTAAAATATTTATTAAGGAATTTATTTATTTTTAGATTTATAAACAATAAATATGTTGTAAATTTTTTCTTATTTTTACAAATTGTTATCAAATATTTACATTCAATTTATTTGATAAATTTATGTCAAATTTCCTGTTTTAATAAATGGCAAATGATAAGAATAGAACTTTTCATTTGAAATTTTAGTTTGAAATTTTAATTTATTTTTCAAATAAAATCATATTAAATTTACTTCGAGATAATTAAGAGCCATATTACTTAGTCATTGATTAATAATTTAATATAACTTAATGGTAAATTAACATCGTTACCGATTACCAATTTAATTGCGACCATATTACACACTTTTTTTAAGTAAATTCAAAATTTCACGTTCGAATTCTAAAATTATTTCACCTTCTAAAGAAAGCAGCAACATGGAAAAAATAAAAATCTGATATTTTTCATATGTTGCTACCTGTTAAATGAGAGAATTCTTTTATTATTATTCTTTTTTTGCAAGTACCAAAACAAATAGCAAATTCGAAGGCCAATCTTTATAAAAAAAAAAAAAATCACACGCATAAATATTATTATATTGATCGTAAATAAATACAACAAAATAGATATCGTAAAAAAATGTTTATTTCAAGAAAACTTTTCTAGATCATCATCATTCACCTCCTGTTGTGTTTGGTTGAACAATTGATTCTCTATTTTTCACCGTTTTTTAACCGCAATTTTCAATTCTAAATGTCAAAGAGAGTAATTTTTCATTAATTTTCATTGACTTATTCTGCAGTGCTACGTTTAAAATCTAATTTGTCGGTGTCATTTTGTTTTCGATTTTGTAAGTACTTTTGGTGATACTTTTTCGATTTTTTTTTTTACTGTATGCGACAGCATTCAATATAGTCAATGTATGGCAAACTGTATTGATGGATGAGCGTTTGCTTTTATTTTATTTTTATTTTTATTTGTATTTATTTATTTTTTTTCTTTTGATTCTTTTTAAGTTTTATTTGTCACATGAATTTGTGGCTGAATATAAAAAATGTCAATATATTTTTGCAAAAATGAATGTATTTTTAAATAAAATTTCATTAGTTTTTATAGCATGTAAAAAATTAAAGAAAAAAAGATGGAAAATAAAAATAAAATTCTTAACTAAATTCATAATTATTTAGGCCTTTGACCCCTGGCGATTGATCGAAATAATTCGATTGAAATTTAATTTGTTTCATTAAGCAATAAAAACCATTAAATTGAAAATGTAATTTGCACATGAACATCATGATCAGTGTGGATAATTTAGCGGTTATTTTTGCAAAACATATAATCAAGAGTGTAAATTGAACTCATGAAGTAACAAATTATATGTATCCCAGCTTTCCTGTTAAGTTAGCAGGTAATATTGCAGCCGAATAAAGACTACTTACTTTTTGCTTGAATAATTACTTATTTTTGTTCGAGTTCTCCACAAATTCATGTAGTTATTTTTCTACTTTAGGGGTACTAAAAAATATGTAATTTTTTGCTTACCGCGACTAAAATATACCTATATAACATCGCAACTTAGAGTTGAAAACTAACAAAGACCAGAAAACAAATTTTACAGCTTTTCTAAAAAAGTAAAAAATGTTAAAGATTGGTAGTTCAGGTGAAAGATAAAATAAATACTCAGTTTGTTTATCAAATTTAATAATTGATGGTCGTAGTATTCCATAAGTAGCAGTTCAAAAGGTCATTCGCAGTATGTAATGATTTTAAAACTTAAAGTAATGATATAAACAAGTGGTTATTAATATCACTACCAGCAAGTACTTATTTGGCTTTTGGAAAGAATGGCATTTAAAATGACCACTACTTAATAAGTAACGGGTGAAATAAGTACTACTCATTGCCCAAATTCAAAATATATATATTGTTTTTGTTTAAAAGAATTGGTTTGCCTTAACAAACCTTCCTTCTCTGTGCCTATGTTAACATCACTGCAATTGATGACAGCTATTTGGTCTAATGACTAAACGTCACCGTCTGATTTTTAAATATTTCTTTTGCATTTTTTTTTTCTTCAATCATGGCCATTATTTGATTTAGATCATTATTCTTATATGAAAAAATGTGCCAAAAAAATGTTTCAATTGTTTAATGACGAAATCTGTTTTTAAATAGAATATCAAAATAATCTTCTACGATTGTCTTTCACTTTCTTTAGTTTGCTGTTAAGTTACTTGTACGGCTTATCAGAAAAATGGCTGTATACTAGATATACATATATACATAGTACGGGGAGTAGTATATCCCCGTTTGTTTAAATTCAAGGAATTGATATTATTGATAACAAAATAAATTAAATTTAGCTATAAAATAAAAATAAAAAATAAGTAAAAGTATAAATTCGTTAATAAAAAATAGGTGGCTTTTACATAAACATGGTTGACTGTTTTAAAACTTTGAACAGGAAAAAAGAGTACAAAAGATAAATACTTCTTTGGATAAATTACTTTTGAAAAACTCAGTAAAATAATAATTTATACTGTTTGCCACTTAAAAATATCAAAAATATAGGTTGTGTATTTAATTTATTTACTCGAACAGTTTTGTCGATTAACTGTATAAAAATAAATCGTTGGATACCCTAATAAGTGCATCATCAACGTCATTGTTTACTTCATATTCATTGAATCAGAAATATTGTTGTTTATTTAATCTAGAAATTATTATTAATATCCCAGCTGGAAATTGTGTATTCAAGATAGTTTCATAAGTGATTCTTGAGATACAAGACAATAGGTGATGACAAATTAAATCGAACGATTTAGCGACATTTCCTACAATTGACTAAAATTAGTAATATTTTGACCAAAATTATAAGATACCTTAATAACTCTAGTTGTGGTGTGAAATGACATTATAATTTCGAAGCTGAAGTGAAAAAAGTCGTCAGAATCACAATGTTTTTGTAAAAATCCACTTTTAGGCATTTTTTAAATATATCAGTTACTAACAAGTAAAAAAGTTTTATTTTAATTTAATGAAATATATCACAAGGCCAGACTAAACAATTCAGTTCCTATTTGTAATTCATATTACAGATATGTTACAATTTTTCAGTACTATTGACAACCTGCTGAACTTGCCATAAAGAATTTTGAATTTTGTTATAAGGTGTCATGATGTTTTTTATATGGGAACAAGGGACAATGCCAGCAGCGATGCCTGCAAGTCGTAAATGACTACTTTAAGATTTCTATAGAAATTTCCAACTGGGATATTAATTTATTTAGATGTTGTTGAAAATAGCTTCCAAGAAAATACTAAAGATATAAAACATTTGAAGATAATATGTGAGTTTTGCTAAGCTTGACTTAATTTGTCAACGTTTACCAATTATGTTCAACGTTTTGCAATTTGCATTTCTTATAGAAGAGTTTCTAATATTTCTATTCAAAAATAGCGCCATTAGCCCAATATTCGTTTAATTTTTATCCCAACTTGATGCCAATGTAGGAATAAAGTCCAAAATGTTTCAAATACGAATGCTGTAAAGAATTAAAGTTAAATTTCATCAAAAGATTTTTATACAAAATCTATGTATCTTCTAAGGAAGATATCGCTATTTAGAATGGTGTGAGGAAATGTTCAGTTTTGTGATAAAATCTTTCTAATTCTTATATATAGAAAATAAAAGCACGAAAAATATGATATGATAGATTTTTAATAGGGAGTGATTAGAATGGAAGTTTATGGACTTAAAAGGTCTCAAAATCAACTATGTGAATAAACATTGATGGTAAATTTAAGGACAGATCTGTGCTCACATGGAAATGTCATTTTATTCCCAGTTTTTGAATAATGAAAATGTTACTTAAACAATGACAGCCGTATTTAAAATGAAAAATTTAAGTTAGCCACTTAGTAACTTTTTCTTATGTAAATTTAAATACGAAAAATTTAGCCACCCGTTGGCAAGCATACCCTACACCACCATAGAATCACTTCCTGAGTCGATTTAACGATATCCGTTCATCTGGCTGGCCGTCCGTCCATGGAAAACCTTGTAAACAAAGTATAGGCCGCAATTTTGAAGATATCTTAATGAAATTTGGCACGAATAATTATTCCAATACAAGGACAAAGCTTATTTAAATTGGTTATAATCTATTATTTTAGGGGTTTTGCGCTTAATATATCAATGATTTAATTGAATTCGGTCCAAAAAAGTCTCACATAGGTATAAATATGTGTACCAAATATCATGAAGATTGATCGAAAATTTACCATAGCTCTCATATAAACCCCTCTAACCAAAATCACTTTAAAGTGCATAAATACCATAAAAATGTTAGTATGGAGTTAATATTTGACACATATAAGTAGAAACCTGAGTGCCAATTTTTATGAGAATCGGTCTTTAATTGACCATAGGTGCCATACAAGTCCCTCTTCCGGTAATCATCCATAAATAAATACATAAATCCAATATAAATATTAATATCAACAAATTTTAATGCATATGAATGTTTAATATAAAAATGCATTACATTTAATACAAGTATCGGTCCACAATTGGACACAATTGGTCGGGCTTGACTAACTATATCTCTCTGACATTTTTATTTTTAATACGGCTGTAAAAACATAATAAGTTTGCATTTAAATAAAATAAACAATTCAGACATTAGGCTGAAATTTATTGCAAGTACAGTACACATGATACATTAACATACTTATAACTATAGATTCAGATTTCGCTTGTAGGACCACCGCCAGCACATTTGCAGCAATAGATTTGAAAGAAAAAATTTCACCATTATTTCACAAATATCGTTTGGGTATTTGAAAGGCATCAAATCAACTGATTTGGATTATTTTAAACTGAAGTTCGATATTTTCATTATATTTACTCGATGGGGTAGAAGGTGGAGCATTCACCACTTTTTTGTTTAAAGAACTCTCTTCTCATAACCGTAAACGATATATATAAATTTACTTCTGTTTTAAAGACTTACATATATTGGATTTAATTTGATCCTAACTATCTCTCCGTTAAATTATTTTTTATGAATATCTGAAGTTATCAAAAAAGAAAAACCCATGGGGTAAATTCGCCAAGTGATTAGGACAGAATCGCACGCCTATATGTTTTTATTATTATTAATTATAATAATAATAATAATTATATATAATAATTATAATTATTAATATTATTATTATTATTATTAGTATTAGCATTAGTATTAGTATTAGTATTAGTATTAGTATTAGTATTAGTATTAGTATTAGTATTAGTATTAGTATTAGTATTAGTATTAGTATTAGTATTAGTATTAGTATTAGTATTAGTATTAGTATTAGTATTAGTATTAGTATTAGTATTAGTATTAGTATTAGTATTAGTATTAGTATTAGTATTAGTATTAGTATTAGTATTAGTATTAGTATTAGTATTAGTATTAGTATTAGTATTAGTATTAGTATTAGTATTAGTATTAGTATTAGTATTAGTATTAGTATTAGTATTAGTATTAGTATTAGTATTAGTATTAGTATTAGTATTAGTATTAGTATTAGTATTAGTATTAGTATTAGTATTAGTATTAGTATTAGTATTAGTATTAGTATTAGTATTAGTATTAGTATTAGTATTAGTATTAGTATTAGTATTAGTATTAGTATTAGTATTAGTATTAGTATTAGTATTAGTATTAGTATTAGTATTAGTATTAGTATTAGTATTAGTATTAGTATTAGTATTAGTATTAGTATTAGTATTAGTATTAGTATTAGTATTAGTATTAGTATTAGTATTAGTATTAGTATTAGTATTAGTATTAGTATTAGTATTAGTATTAGTATTAGTATTAGTATTAGTATTAGTATTAGTATTAGTATTAGTATTAGTATTAGTATTAGTATTAGTATTAGTATTAGTATTAGTATTAGTATTAGTATTAGTATTAGTATTAGTATTAGTATTAGTATTAGTATTAGTATTAGTATTAGTATTAGTATTAGTATTAGTATTAGTATTAGTATTAGTATTAGTATTAGTATTAGTATTAGTATTAGTATTAGTATTAGTATTAGTATTAGTATTAGTATTAGTATTAGTATTAGTATTAGTATTAGTATTAGTATTAGTATTAGTATTGGTATTAGTATTAGTATTAGTATTAGTATTAGTATTAGTATTAGTATTAGTATTAGTATTAGTATTAGTATTAGTATTAGTAGTAGTATTAGTATTAGTAGTAGTATTAGTATTAGTATTAGTATTAGTATTAGTATTAGTATTAGTATTAGTATTAGTATTAGTATTAGTATTAGTATTAGTATTAGTATTAGTATTAGTATTAGTATTAGTATTAGTATTAGTATTAGTATTAGTATTAGTATTAGTATTAGTATTAGTATTAGTATTAGTATTAGTATTAGTATTAGTATTAGTATTAGTATTAGTATTAGTATTAGTATTAGTATTAGTATTAGTATTAGTATTAGTATTAGTATTAGTATTAGTATTAGTATTAGTATTAGTATTAGTATTAGTATTAGTATTAGTATTAGTATTAGTATTAGTATTAGTATTAGTATTAGTATTAGTATTAGTATTAGTATTAGTATTGGTATTAGTATTAGTATTAGTATTAGTATTAGTATTAGTATTAGTATTAGTATTAGTATTAGTATTAGTATTAGTATTAGTATTAGTATTAGTATTAGTATTAGTATTAGTATTAGTATTAGTATTAGTATTAGTATTAGTATTAGTATTAGTATTAGTATTAGTATTAGTATTAGTATTAGTATTAGTATTAGTATTAGTATTAGTATTAGTATTAGTATTATTATTTTTTATTCTATTTTATAATGCAATTGAAAAACAAACAAAAAATAATATAATTAATTGTAGTTCATATAAAATAAATAAAAATTCGATTGGTAATGAAGATCTAAATTAGTGCATTGCGAAAATCACTAATGATTTTATTGTTTAAATTCTGTAAATACTAGAAAGTCTATATGTACAATAGAAAATTTACAGCTTGTAAGTTCCTCGTAACACGTTCCAGGAGGATATGTTGGGTCCGGCATACCAGAAGTCTGTCGAATACTCCTCAGGTGGAGACTTATGCAGCAATGATAATTTTTTCACACTTCAAATAAATTTATTACAACACCTGTTGTCAATTTTTGTACATTACTATAAAGTTTATAACACTGAACAAAATCTTATTAAAAAAAAAAATTACAGAAAATATCTTCAGCGAAATATTTGAGAGAATATTAAAGAAACATTTAATCACATCTACCTCCCATCAGATGTAAATTGAAAATATAAAAATTTTATGAATGAAAGAAATGCGACAAAGGAAAAGAAAATCAATTAGTGCCACAAAAATTATTGCTTCGTTTCCAAGATAATTGGCAATGGCATATGTGTCCCTATAGCGAATACTATCCCTTCTACCCTACATTCTTTATCATTGTCGGCAATAACATGCAATGTTGAACGGTTTAAATTGAACCAACCTACTCAAAATTTCGGCAATAACTTTAAGGGAATAATGTACTCCTTGGCTCTTTTTTATATATTTGGTAACAGATCTGTTTTCTTTTTTACGAAAATTTGGCATAAATTACTGAACACAATTAATACATTTTTCTTCTGTAACTTTTAAAGGTTTTTGTGTTTTATAAATCTAGAAAGGGTGAGTTCAATAGCACTTTTTGTCTAATAGGATAGAAAAGGGAGCATTCGTCAATTTTTTATTTAAAGTGCTCTTTTCTCATAACCGTAAATGATAACTGCAAACTTTCCATTGATGCTGACTATCTCTCCGTTACATTGATTTTCTTATGAATTTCTGAAGTGACCAAAAACGATATAATTTACCCATTGGGTAAATTATAGGGCTGTTAAATATTCGGCATTGAAGTTGATCAAATAAAATTTCATAATTTTTTAATTATTCGTGTGATAGTATAAAATTTAAATTTTCTACGATTAATCGAATGAATAAATAATAAAACATATTGTTCGAATAATTAATTAAAAGTTTAAAAAAGTTTAAATTAATTAAAAGTTTAAAACGATTATTGTTTTTTTATAAAATCAGATGTGTGGAAAAAATTCTTTCACTTACTATTGATAATTGACAATACATAGCATTAAAAGCAAATCTAGGTTTTCTGTTCTTTTTAAATTTTTCTAATTAAAGTCAATGATCATAAATATTGCTAAAATCAATTTTTTAATATTTGATATTATTTATTAATTGATTGAGTTCAGTTATCAAACCATCGTTATACATTTCAGAATATTCAGTTGTTTTCAAATCACTTGAATCATTAAAATAGTTTTTGAAATAAATAAATAGTAAATGAAAAATTCTCAAAAATAAAGCATTTACATATACTTTTATTTGACTTTTTGTTGAAAATTAAAAAAAAAAAAATAATATGAGCTAGAAAACTTCCAGAATTTAATAATAACTTATACGTCTCTCGTTTACTCTAACTTTAAGACATTTCATTAAATATTTAGAAAAGCTATTCTATTTTTTCCAAATAATACTGAGACTTCAGTGTACGTGAAAGGCTTTAACCCGAAATCTATTTAAACATGGTTTACACATTTATATATTCTAACAACATTTTCAACGGGGTTTTCCAACTAAACAGAACTTTTTACACTTATAATTAAAATGACATAATAATTAAAAAAATCGTTTTAAAAAATTATTCGATTAAGCTTTAAAAATTTATGGAATAACTTTTTATTCTAAATTTTGTTCGTTCGAAAACAATAAAAAATTGTTCCCCGGATAATCGCATCATTTCTGTTCGAATGACAACCCTAGTAAATTCGCTAAGTGATGGGAGCAGAATCGCTAGCATATATATATATATATTTTTTTTATGTTCTTTTTTTAACCCAAGGTTGTCATTGGTAGGATGTTCTTCTTTTATGCTTCTTGTTCATTGCTTTTCAAGTACTTCTCTTAAAACTGTGTTTATAAATTTTTTATAAAAATTTTGCATTAGCTTTATTGAAAGATAAAAAATATACTTTAAAATTTGTGAAATTTTTGGAAGCAATTATTAATAACTTCTAAAAAAGTACAAAATATGCACTTAGTTCTATTTTTGAAGTGGTCAAAATGTTCGTTATTAGAAGCACTCAATTTCACTGAAAACAAGTGTAAAAAAACGTGTAAAAAAAACATTGATGTTATGATCTAAAACCTATTGAAATTAGTGAAAAACAAGAGATTTTTAAGAATAACTATTCAGGTTTATTTTATTAAATCACGTATGAAATGTGTTTTTACACCAGCATAGTTATTAAAGAAAAAAAAAGTTATGCAATCTAAGCTTAAAAGTAATGTAAAAAAATATATGACAAGTTCAGGAACTAAAAACATTTATGTAAAACAGCTATGTTGTTAACAAAAAGAACAGGTCATTCAATTTTTAAGGTAAAAAAAAAAAAAAATTAAAAAACAAAAATTAAAATGATAATCATAAATACAGGAACATAAATTTAATGGCTGTCATCATCAGTTACTCGCATTCGCTTGCATCGAATGCGTATAAAATCACTACCATTACTATAATAATTTTGAACTGGACTTTCTCTTGCTCGTCCGGAATCTACATTTTTAACAGTGAACTCTGTTATGAGCCGCTGTACGCCAATTGTTGCTACCTCTTTGTATAATTCTTTGTAACGAGCCATACAAGAATTCAGCTGACGTTGGAATTGTGCAGCTCTTCCGACATTTTAATCGTTTGTGACGAAATGGTCATCAAAACCCTCCCCACCAACGGTATGTGCCAAAGAAATTATATTGCGATATTCGTTTGTATTTGGATCCATATGATTTTTACTTTTAACACATTCTGGCCAAATTAATCGCCAACATGCGATTAAGGTTGATGGTCGTAAATCTGATAATGCTAAAGCAGCATGTGTTACGCAATCTTTAATATTAAATTTTTTCCAGGCATCAATCACTGAAAGAGTTTTTCCTTATTCAAAGTGTCCAAAATGTACTGCATCGTTCGTTTGATGTAGTAAGTTTTAAATGTTGCGATAATTCCTTGGTCCAGTGGTTAGATTAAGGATGTGGTATTCGGTGGCAGGAACAAAACTTGTACATTTTCTTGTTCCAACTGAGGATGCTCGGGTGCATTGTCTTCCAATAGAAGAACTTGTAAGTTCTAAGCCTTTTTTGATTCATATATTTTCTAGTTTCTGCCACAAAATATTTAATGAACCATTCTGTGAAAACTGTAGTTGTCACCCATGCTTTTTTATTGGCCATCCAATTGACCGGCAATGTATCAAAATTGACTCCTTTCATTGCTCGAGGCTGAAGTGCCCGATTGATAACCAGGGGCTTTAATATCCGATCTCGAGAAGCGTTACTACAAAATAAAAATGTGACTCGATCTTTCAGCTTTAAAGCCACCAGCACTCGTTTGCGATTTGGACACATATGTTCTTCTCGGCATTTTTTCCAAAAATTACCAGTTTCGTCGGCATTAAAACCTGATCTGGACTATATGCAACTTCGGTAATTATTTTTTTAAGTTTTAGTGGAAATTCTTTGGCAGCTTTCTGATCTCCAGAAGCAATATCGCCCTTGATTCTTATATTATGAAGCGCATGCCTTTGGAGAAATCCTGTCAACCATCCTGTGATGCAGAAAATAAGTAGCTCTTCTCAGGAGTTGATTGTGTAGAGATAGACGGTTGTTCGTCTTTTATAATTTTATAAATCTTTAATACTTGTTGTCTGATATTGTTTCGTCTACGGGAATCCGTTTTTGTGCATTGTCCTCTAGCCATATTAGTAGTGTTTTTTCGATTTTTTCTTTAGTAGCATCTATAGTGTATGATGAAGATTTAACAGATAGTTTCGTTCCAGAAATCACCGAACATTTTGCCAAGAAATATTGAGCCTTCCCCATTTCGAAGGTGATCTAAACTTTCAATTTTGGTTTCCAAAGTAAAGGCCTTACGTTTTAGTTTTGTTTTTGTAGTTTTCGACATTTTCTTTTACGGATTCATAAAATATTTAACAAAATTAAGAAAATATAAATAACTGAATGAATATAAAATATTTTTTGTATATTTTGTATTGCGTTAAAATTAAATTTAATGTAACGTTGGAAAATCAAATTTGCCTATACAAAATTTGAATCGTGCTAAATCGAATAAAATCGTGTAAAAAAAATTTTAAATTTGTTTATTTTCAAACCGTGTTAAATCAAAACTGTGTAAAAAAGACCGTGTAAAAACAGAATTAGGTCTATTATTTCACAAAATTTAAACTATTATTTTGATTCTTACATAAAAAATCTAAGATGTATCAAAAACCATTCACTCTACTTTTTTATATTAACAAGTCTTAAATATTGTATTCAAATACAATTA
The DNA here is from genome assembly GCA_932274085.1 of Protocalliphora azurea. Taxonomy (NCBI): domain Eukaryota; kingdom Metazoa; phylum Arthropoda; class Insecta; order Diptera; family Calliphoridae; genus Protocalliphora; species Protocalliphora azurea. The sequence continues at coordinate 70,832,273 of OW026523.1, read as the reverse complement.
TTATTAAATGAATATACTTTGACATTAAAGCAAACACTTCACAGGGCCTTCTTATGTTAGTAGATTCGTATTTCTTTCTATGAATATAGAAAATGTATATATAAAATACAGAAAAAACAACAATAACAACCAGAAATTAAATAAATAACGTAGTAGAATAATTGTAGTAGTATTAGTTTATTTATTTGCTAAAGAATATATATTTGTTTATTTAAAAAGATAAAAAATAAAATAACAAAATGAAATAACAATTTAATGAAAGTCTTGTTAAATGTTTAAATTATAAAAAAGGGAAAAAAAGCAAAAAAAGAAGAAAAAATAACTAAAAACTTAAATTAACGTGGGGCTCCGCGGCTTGTTAAAGTAGAGACGACGATATCAATCAAAATTTATTTATTGTTTTTTTTTTTTATATAAAATTATTAGAAGAAGACACACATACAAGACGTTACTGTAAAATAAGTAAGAAAATTAAAAATATACGTTTTATTATTTTCTTTAACTCCTTAAGTTGTTTTTTTATAGGTTTTTAGCATTAAGAGCAATTAGTGCAATTTTATTGCCAGAAATATAAGAGAATACAAAGTATTATTTGTTTAATTTAATAATTTATTTAAAATATAAAACTTGGTTTTACTGATAAACTTTATAAATATTTTTATCAATAATACTCTTTCATAAGAGTATTACAATATTGAACAAGACTATTTGATTTTCCCACCTGTTCTTGACATCTTATTGCAATTGTAAAAAGTTCCATTTATGTTCGATATTTTCCCACACTTTTTGTTGGTATTAATTTGTGTAAGTTATTTTTAAATTTTTCTATTGACATGACCTTTTCGTTTATAAATCTCCTTGTTCATTTGCACTTTATATAAATTTTGGCAAAACAATTTGTGTTAACCCATTAAGCGCCCATTCTAATCTAGGTATAGGGAGTAAATTTATTTTCGTCGTAACTTGCAGATCACGCAATTATAAAACAGTCAAAATCACATGGACTAAAATAAGGACTTCGCACGAAAGAACCCGTGCATACTTTAAATACCGTTAACTTGTTTACATTTATTATTCTCAGTAACTATGTGCTAAATTTTATTGCCATAGCATAACTAATTTTTCTTAAAACGAAAATTTAACAAAATTCATTTAGACCATATAAAATAATTGTTAGAAGTTCAAGTGAATTGGGAAATTTTCTTTGGGTTACAAAAAATACAAAGAGTTCATGATCATCGATAGAAACAACGATAACCAAAAAAAATTGATTTACAGACTGCAGGATCGCAGATAAAATAATACAAATGTAAAGAGAAAATTTCTACATCTCCGGATGGCATGTGGCTCATTCTTTAGATTGCTCTGTATCTTTTATCAGAAAAGTTAAAAAAGCTAGTCCATGACCCATGAAGTAAAAAAAGTTCCCAATAGGACGCTAGAAAAATATGATGGCAAAAAAGGGGACGAAAATTACTGAGACTAATTTTTTTTTTTTTATAAAAATATAATGCTGCCTAAAAGGTGATAAAAAATACGTACTGACGGATTTTTTACAACATCCTTGTCATGAATTGCATATCGCAGATGTTATCGGAAATGTATCAGATAAATATCGTGTAAAAAATCGAAATTGCCGAATAAACTTTTGGTCTGGCAAGACATTTGTAAAGGTGGAAAAAAATCACTTCATTCATAACAAATGACAATTTTAACAGAAAAAAGTATGCAAATGAGTGAGTGGCGTCAGAAAAGACACCTTCCTATCGTTAAAAAACGCAGCGAATTCTAATTTGTTTAGCCTCATCTATCTTGTCATTATTGCAACAAAAAAGTAACTGAATGGTAAAAAAAATGGTGCTGCTATGTAACAAAGAAAGCCAATCCACTAACCTGTTCAGAACTCTGTCCATTTTAAATGTACTTAAACTGACTAAAAGATAAAATAGGGTTTAAAAAGAAGTAGACCACCCATTGCAGCAAAAATGTAACCGAAAACACAGTAAAGTTCTTATGCAGGGTATTACAGAAAATATTAAATATTTTATTAAAAACCAAGAAAAAATTAATTTTTCTTTTAAAATCAAAACTTTGATAAAATAGTCTTCAACAAAATAAAAACTTTGAAGAATTTGACCCATTGGTTTTAATTTTGATAAGCTAAATTGTATGCTGAATTGTACTCGTGCGGATTCCTTATGTGAAAAATTTCTATTGACAAAATGAGTGACCAGATGAGGGCCTGCCTTTATAAGATTACAAATTTTAAAATGTAAAAAATATTAATTAATACTTGCTGAATGCCCCTGCGTTGTATGGAATCTAAAAGTTTAATAAAAACATGTAAGAAAACGTAAAAATACTGTTTTGTGCAGTTATTTTCAAAGAACAATGTTTCCCATAATGCTTCTTCCATTATAACTTAATTTTTAACAAAATATTAAGAAAAAAAATAAATGGCAAAAAATTTCAATATTTTATTATTTTTCAGCAATACGCAATTAATTAATATCCTATAGTTCCTTCCATCTCTATTTAAGATTTCATAAAATCGGTTCAGCGGTTTAGGCGCAATTGCGTCACAAATATTCACACATTTGATTTTATAATACTAATATGGATGTTTGGCAGAAAATGTATGCTCATCATTAATTAATTAATTAAATTAATTAATTAAAGTAATTAAAAACAAGGATTCTCTTCTTAGAATTAGTGGCAATATCAAACAAAATAAAACCAGAATTCTGTCGGATGACAATTATTACCTAAACTTGCGAAGATGATCAGAAGTTTATCTTTTAGTGAAGTTTTGAGAGTCATCGATAGGGGAGATTGAAATGTAATTTTTCTTAGAGGTAAATGAAGAATAGAGGAGGCTTAGATAACCAAGATCCAATACCAAATACTTGAAGAGATACAAGGTAAAATGAGCTCTAGCTAGGAGTGACGACTCGTGGATATTGTATTTTAACATCCCATTTATTTCAAATAAAATCAGATACGCCTGATGTAGCGAAATTAACAAAATGCAGTAACTACCACGCAATTGGTGGATAATCGGTAGTATATATTAGGATATATTATTTATCGTCAAAAATCCTCCTCTCCTAGGCAGACCGGGTAATAGCGTTTAATATGCTTTTAACAGGTCATGATCAGTACCTACTAACAATATAAGAGTCTGCCACCTGCAATGTGCATAAAATTAAATGAAAACATATTAAATGAGGAAGTAAAAAAAAAAGAAATAAATCGTACTTGCAACATAAAAAATAAATATAAAAAAACATTCTCAATTAAATTTATTAAATCTTAAATACAGTAACTCCTTATGTACTTTATGATATGTAAAAACCACATGAACAAATAACACTTGAACTCTAGTAGTAATTTGCTACGCATTCCAATATATTAATAAGTTCAAACTCAGAAAAACAATTGCATACTTAATGCAAACTAAAGTTATCAACAAATAAAAAATATAAAATTAAATCAAAAGAAAATTAATTTAAAACTTAAGTAATTGAATCATAAATTATCTTAACAAATTTTTTTTAAATTTTAATTTTAAATTCTTGTGCTTAAAATTTATGTAAATCTTTTCAATTTCAGAAAATGTTAAAAAGAAATCTAATTATTTCTGTACTTTTTCATAAGTATAATTAAAGCTTTTTATTTCTTTTTTTCTTCTTTAAACGTAAAACAAAATTTAATAATAGAAAAATATATATAAATATACACATTTATAGAAGAAAACTCAATTATGCTCATTGATGACGAAGTAACAACAGCAGCAGTCGTCAGTCCGTATATTCATTGAAAGTTGAATGAGTTCATAGACTTAGGACTACAATCATTATAATGACTATGACGTTGTCGCAAGTGTAACAACTGCTACGCTATCAGGGTAATACATTTTTACTAATATATGGGGAATTCTCTTTTTGAGTTTACCTTTATGAAACCGACCTTTAACCTGATATTTTTTAATTCTGATTTTTTAAAATATCTTTTGATGCAATTATGTTAACAACACTTGTTGGAGTAAAATAACAAAAATTCAAGACCTGAAATGGTTCCATGTGGTACCGGAAATCACTCAAATTTAAAAAATCAAAAAAAGTGTTTGAAAATAAGAATTTTTTTCTTTCGATTGCTGAATCGCGGATTTTAATATATGTGTCCAATTCCTCTAATGCTAACTACAAACACCTGTAGAAATAGGTCAGTCTGTCGTTGACCAGTGATTAATTATATTGATTTTTTGCAGTTTTGCGATTAGAAAATTTGCGCCGTTTCGAGTATTGCAAAATAATGAATGGAGGTTTAATACTCTTTTAATTATGAACTGTTTGAAATGTATATCGTTAATGCGCTCTCAATAGCGACGCAACAGAGGGCGCCCAAACTTTGGGAGAAAAAACGTAAATGTCTCTAAGAGGTGCCTTTCTCGCGTGACATAGTCACAGCGTAATTTCAATAAAGCTAAAGTATCGCATGGTCAAAAGAATGTTTCCATATTACATTTTAAAATAGTTGTGGCGCGATAAAAATGTTATAACTTTTTAAAATCATACTTTTGGGTATGTATTTTTGTCATTGAAAAATTTATTTTATAATTTAAATTTGAAACTTTTTATTTATTGACATCATTTAAAGATTTTTTTGCGGTTAGATATGAAAAATACATTAGAGAATTAAATGCAATTAAAAATATCAAAAATCTATGTACACTTTGCATTTTACTCGATATTCTAAAGGTACATTAAATCAGAAATATGGTTCCGATTATTTTCATTATTATAAAATGTATCGATCCTTCTTTAATTTGTATTTTGTATACCTTTGTGTAAGTTACATATTTGCATTTATTTTTGATATCAGGCTTAAAATAGAATTAAAATTTTGTTTATAAATAAACTTTTTACAGCGATTTTTTACGGAGATTTGGAGTATTAAAATAAAAAGTTGTCAACACTGTTCTTACAACTGTCACGTAAAAACGTAGAGCGACCAAATTTGATTTTTTACTACGTTACGTTTACGTTTGTTAGTACCCACACACACACACAACACATAAAACTAGGCTAGGTTATGAAATATTATTCAAAATAAATAAAAAAAAAATAAAAATAAAACATGTCAGCTGTTTCGGTACATTTACATTTACGGTAGAGTAATAGAGTCTTCAAAATATATCAAAAAATATTATAAATTTAAAAAACAAAAAATCAATGCATACCTTGTTGATTACATTTTTTTTAATGAAATGTTAAGAATTCACTATGATCGCTATTATCTTCGGTGACATCAACCATATCGTATCACTATTAATTTGTATTTTAGTCATATTGATTTAGGTAATACATATTTGATAATTTTTTATATATTGAAAATATAATTTTTTCATTTTTTTTTTTTTTTTTTTTTTTTTTTTTTTTGTCTTAAACCTTCATAACACTGACGCCTCACAATGGCTCAGAATCGTATTTCATCGGCCAAAACTCTGTAACTTTTGAATCGATGGAGATATTTTAGAATTTTTTCGGTTCAGCAGTTGATATAATAATATCCAGGATAATTTTTTGAACGGGATCCCAGTTTTTCAATTCTACAACAGGTTCCTCTAGAATCTTTTCTTAAAGAACTGGTTCCTCTAGAATCGGTTGTTTTTTGACAAAAAAATATGATTTTTTTTCAATGTTTATTTCGTTTTTTATTTAAATAACATTAAGGAAAAAAAATTATTTTTTTTAATAACTAAAAGTTCTTTAATGTTTGTTTTATTTTTTACTTGCATAACAATAAAATAAAATTATAGTTATTATTAATTTGGTTGGAAAATATCCTGCAAATATTCCATATTTAGTTCTATATTATTTCTGTTCTACTTTCCATTGACTTCGAATGCTAGAGATGATCGTCCAGTAATATATTAAATAGATCTTCATTTGTAGAATTTCGTGATATTTTTCTGGTATTTTGCTCTCTATAAAATCTGTAATCCTTAATCCTTTTTTCCTGAGCTTCTTCTAATAGATCATCATTTAGAATAGTGGTACTAAACGATGCTTAATATCTTCTCCATGAGAAAGGATTTTGCAGACATATTTCTCCATGTATATTTGGTTGTATATATTCGTGTAGATTCCTTCGCATAATCACCAAATTTTCTAGCATCAATTTGTTCATTGCACACAAGTATATCAATAATTGTTTTCAATCTTGAAATAAGATTTATATCAACATCTGTTATTACAGATGCTCTTTCGGGATCTTAAGAGAACCTTCTTGCTGTGTTCCCATCATTCGTATTGCCTGATCCTTGTTTTGGTTGATCTATAATCAACCCATATATGAAAAATTCGTCCTGAACATGCTTCTTTTTTAAACTTCTTAACTCCATATTAGTGGCATAATTTCTTATTGATCCTGTAGGTTTAAAATCCAAATCATAATTGATTTTTAGTATGTATTCCATGAAAAAATTTTGGGAGTAATTTCATTCAAATGAAAAAAGGGTTCAACAGGGCACTTTCGCCTTTCTTCTGGTAGTAACATTTGTTTAAGCCTTTTGACCCTCAAAAGTTCTATTCCACTAAAATTCAAATCTGACTGAAATATAGTACCTGAGAAAACACAGTAGGTATACATCACATATAATACTATATCTTAAAGACTATCAATCTACCAACATAACAAAAACAATGCCGCCAATTATCGATAATAGTTTGCGAATAATGATAATTTACTTCTAATCAAATTTACAAAAATCACATTTTTATAAAATAACATAAAATATTTGTTTTCAACAGCATGCCACGCCCACAATTACCAACATTTTGATCTAATTTTTTGGCCACCTTAGTTTCAATATGTTTACTATTGAATGGCATTCATAGTTTGGAAATCGATGTTAACAAAAATTGGACTTTTGGCCAATGAAATTAATTTCTGAGCCACCGTGAGCCGTTCGCGAAACACGCAAATAGAATTGTGATTCATTAAAGACAGTTAATATTGGTATAAAATAGCGTTGATGTGCCATTAAAAAAAATCTAATATTTTGAACCCCAAAAGTAAACGAATTTGAAGAAATCCCCATATATGAATTCATGTCTTATTCATCATTTTCAAAATGATGAATAAGAGAGCGCAAGACGTAAACAGAAAAAAACCAACATAAATGAAACAATTTACGCTTAACAATTTCATTTTGTCTTTAAAAACGATGACGTTACACAAAGTACGTCATCAACACATAATCATCCTTTTTTAGCAAAGAAAAATATAGCTAAAGTATAAATTAAAGTATGAAAAAAAAAAATCCGTAGAAAAGCCCGAACATTTTTTCTTGTTTCATGTAAATACCTGTATCGAGGCACGTAGTCTATATAAAAAAACGTCTATTCTTACAATTTCTTCAACAAATAAGGATCGTTAGGCATAGAAGACATAAAATAAAGAAGAAACCTTAAAAGCTTTGAAATTTAACTAAACTCTCATACACATAGGGAGTAAATCATGTGTATACATAGTAAATTAGGAAGTAAATTAGGGTGTTCAAAAGAAAAATTGGTGAATTTTCTAGAATTGTTTTATTCTTAACTTAAATTCAATTCTTAATTTTTAATTTGATTTGAACAGAAAAAAATTAAAATTTTAATTCAATTTAGAGCAAAAGGAAAACTATTTTAGAAGAAATTTGTTCAATATTAATCGTAAATAAGTTGTTATAACACCCTAATGAGCAAGGAAGTTGCATAGTTGTTATAGCCGTGTAAGTAACACAATGGAAACCGACAAATTGTGTAAGGGAAAAAATAATTTCCTCTGCTACAAAAATCAAAATATGATATATTGTCAAAAAAAAAAAAAAATATTTGACTTAGAAGTGGCAGAAATAAAACTTTTAAAAATCAGATAAAATTTTCAAAACTCAAGGCCTTGTTCTGCACAAATAACATTAAGATTTCAACTTTAAAATATTTATAAGGTCTTAGACTGTTTTTGAATTTGAAAATCAATTTTTAAAAGCACTTCCTCGATAAAGTTAAACAGAAATAGCAACTTCGAAACGATCAGTTCGATGCTTCATTTTGGTGACTCTCCACTGTGTTGGTAGATTGCTTGACTACGTTATTAAACCAAAAATCCACAGATAAGTATCCTGTAAGATGAGCGATAGATATAAAAGCCATCATCATATGGAAATTATAGCTCAATTATGAAGCAGGATTAATCATAGAAGCATTCAGGTAGTTGTAATGAACTTAGAAAACTATAACATCTACCTAGGAAGCTAGGAAAGCTTTAGATGCCACTGTATAGAAAAATTTATATCCTTACACTTGTGATTAGATGATAACATAGTTTAGGTTTAATTTTCTGAACGTTTAAAATAATCAAACAAATGCTGTAACGGCTTGTGCATATGGCTAAACATCACTTATCGAGGATCGAGGTGTTTGAGAATTTTTTATCGTTCCAAGAGGTAAGATCGACTGTCATTAAGGACTCTAAAGGAATTTGGTGCGCATATTAGAAATGAATAAGCGGATTGTTTGACCAACATAGAGGCTGCTATCAAGATTTCATATCCTAGAGAAAGGCAAAATCTTTAGTTATGTCAAGGAAACGATAGGATTGTGAGTAGTCTTGGAGTTCTGTCACCAATTAGGATCTATAATAAAACACAGGCAAACAAAACGATTTGTTTTTTATCTCTAAATAGAACCGGACAGTAAAGTCTGAGGTATCAGATTTTTTAAAATGCAAGCGGTATCATACGTTCATGTGTTTTGTGATTATCCCGGCTTAGGGCCACAGAGAGGTGGTTTCTTGTGGAAATGTTTCGTAATGGAATCTGAGGACTCTTGCCCAATAGGATAATTGGATTAATTCAAATCCTCAATTAGTATGGTAGTGAGTCGTAGTCCATAGTCTCTCTTGCCCAACATAATCTACTATTTTAATATTTAAATATATTTTTTCAACATAGACGAGAATCATCCTTTCAATCAATAAAAAATGTCTTCCATAAAATATAATCTAAGTACGGCCTGTCCACGAAAAAATTTCCCTTTTTAAAACTATTATTACTTGGGAAGCATGAACCAAAGCAGTATAAAACATGTGCCATTTTTTTAGCAAAATTTGTCATTGTTAAAATAATATTAGTTTTTAGCTTTTAGTAAATGTAAAATATCGTCGGTGCAAGAAAAACAAAATGAAAAACAAAATACTTGAAAATTCAAACTCAAGGTATAGTAAAGTACTTCGGGATTTAAACGTTTCAATAAATTCAGTTGTGTGGATTATGTATCCAGACAGAGAAGGAGTCTGTGTAAAATATATACAAAAAACATTTATAAATTTCTTAAATATATCCAGTTTTTGGGAAATTTAGCTGTCTATTAGTAGTTGTACTACCTGGGACACAAGGAGATAGTTGTAAAAGTATTATTCCACCAAAATTTACATCCAAAAATGTTTATAGAGGTCCATAAAAGCTTGTAATCAACAAAACAATGGTTCTGTTTTATTTTATCCAAATTTTGCCACTCACTATGCAAAAGACACAATTGAATCTTCAAAGTGCCGGAGATCCGCAAACTGAGAGATATTGGGCGATGATGAAAAAATCATTAAAGAAAAACAAATATATAGCACAAAGCTGCCAAGAATTTCAGAATAATGGCAAAGAGCATGCTCTAATGTTGATAAAAGTACTGTACAAAAACTAATTTGGGGAAATAAGAAAGTGGTCCGAAAATCTTATGAATACAAATCATAATAACAGGATTTATATTTTATTTTTAATATAAATATATTACAATTTAATTAAATAAAGTTTTAGTTGATCTCATTTTATGATATAAAGTGCAAAGTATAAAATATTCGTGGACAGGCCTTAATTTTCTTATTGTTGCGAGTAACAAGAATATGAATGATCTAAAGTACACCTTTAGATTTCCTTTCCAAAAAAAATTTCCAAGGGTTTCAATAAGGCCTTCTATTAAAGGGTAGAATGAGTAATGTGTTTAGTAGTTTTAGGAGGACTAAAAATAAAATTTTAGACTTTTACGGTAGTAAACCGACATCCAGTTTGAAGGACCATAAACAATTTTGCATCGAAAATTGCATTGTTGTCTCTGTTTGGCCGTATAAAGCAGACTATAATTATAATATGGACTATCCATTTAGGCTTCGTTGAAATCTAAACAAAACTTCTTGACTCTAAAAGGACGCCCCTCCTCCCCCTAATATTTATAATTATTTGCCTATAAGAGGGTGTATAAAATGTCTCGCACTTACTAACACAACCAAACAAACATTACTCAATGAGGGTTGGTTTGGAAAATTGATATTTTATATCATGTACACATATGGTGATTAAAATAGGTACGGTATATAATTTTTATAAAAGTACTTATTTTTTAGCTAAAATTTTTTGCAAATGATTTTCATTTGATTATTTATTATATCAAAGGGTAGGTTAACAAAATTAATTCACTAAACGTAGGTAAAATATTAAGGATCTAATAAAAAAAAATAAGTACCGGAACCAACTTTGAACTACAGAAAGATTAAATTAGTATATATCTATTGTCTTATGTGTTATACAGGTTTTTGGGATAATTTTTCTAATCTATGGGACAAAGAATTTATTGATTTTCGCAGTCTTCCCAAAAATATTTTTATTAAGGATCTTGTAATTTGTTCTGATATTCTGATTTATTTTGCTGAATCTTTTTATAATATGATTTTCTAGATCTAATCGAAGGATTTCAATAGGAATTCGATACATTGACTTTGGTTTAAAATTTCAATTAAAATTTTTTTAAGAACAAATTGTTTTGAGCGATGCGTTGGAGTCATTATTATTTTCCTGCAGGTTTCATACGACACTTTTAGATTACTAAAATAAAGTCTGGTAATACATACCCAAGTTAAAACTCACATTCTTGATATGCTAATAATTGTGTGTAAACACGGAAGAGAAGGGACAAAACAGGATATACTATTCAAAAAAAAAAAAAAAAAAAAAAAAAAAAAAAAACATGTTAAACGATTAATGGGTCAATATTCAACAAAAATATTTACAAAGAAATGGTTAAGCAGAATGGCGCATATGGTATAGATTAGTATGACAACTCTTGTGACGGGGATTGGACTCACAATACCTATTAATGTTAAAAATTCTGCAGAAAAATTTTAAATAATCTTCATTGAACGTTGAAGAAAATATTTAATTTGACCACCGGATTCAAGCCATTATGGAACCTTTCGGCAATGTCTAAAATTAAAGAAAAATATAAATTCCTGATACAAAATATCTGGAGAAGATTTCCGATTTTTATGGCTCATAAAATAGAAGATATTTCAAAGTGTTTAATTATAATAACCAAAGGACAAATTTTAATTTTTCTTAAGATAGTTCATGGTATACCACATTGTAATTGTTCCGTACCTATTTTAATGATCAGGTGGATTTTTATTTTTAGTCGATATTAGTAGATACTTATGGCTTAGCTTTTTTCCAATTAAATAATATTATAAATTGTTCCTAAGATATACCAAATAATGAAAAACAAATGGATTTTAATAAACATTATTTAAAAAATTTAGATTTCTATAAAAAAAATTTTAGTACCTACTTTAATTACCACATGTGTAGGTGTATGTATGTATATATGTATCTATGATGTATGTATGTCTGTATGTATGTATGCATGTATACATGATGCATGTATGCATGTGTGCATGTATGCATGTATGTATGTATAAAACATGGTAAAGGGTAGTGTAGTGTGTTGGGTTTTTGCTGTGATGTGGTGTTGTTTTATTTTGTTGTCGAATGTTGTAGTCATCAGTAATAGTATTCGAGGTGAGTTGAGTAAATCACATTTAACAAACAAAATAACAACAATACCAACAACAACAAAGGCAAATGAATTTCGCATTCATTGTTGTGGTTAAAACACAGTAAGTAGTTTCTATTACACCTGGGGTTTTTCATGGATCTTAAGGTACAAGTGTCTTGTAGACGACAAAAACAATAACGAACAACAATTAATCGTATGAGAGTACTTTATTATGACGTTTCAACTACTAAAAGATGTCATCATTACGTTTCACAACAATAACATAAACAACAACAAGGACAACGGACAGACAAGACATGTTATAACATATTTAAGTATCTTGCTATTGTAATTATTTTTTAAATGGATTTTTAATATTTTCCTGTTTTACTTTACAAAAACCTAAAATAAAATAAATTCTTTTAAAAAATAACAGAGACAATTTTGTAATTTTTGTATATATAGATCGCAATTTCGCGGGACAGCGGGAAAAAATTTCGAATTCCCGGGATTCCCGGGATTCCGGATTATATACTATAATTATCACTACTCTCATTAGTTGAACTACTGAGCCTCAAATAGGATATGAATCTTTGCATTAGGATATTTAAAACAGGATAGTAAATGTGCTGAGAAAAGGAATTTGATCAATTGCTTAATCTACTGAGTAATAAACTCGAATGAATGCTAACGTAGTATATGTCGTGAAAAAGTTTTGTAAATAAGAATTACGTATTTGCCACAGAAAAATAAAGATATGAAAAATTAAATAACGAAATATTAATTATATTATTAGTGTCGTTCTCATGACGATTATGAGACGAAAAGCAGTCGTTTTCATTTAATGGTATTATGTTTATCGAAAATGACAAAAATACGACTATGTTAAACATTCTATTGCAATTTTCGGTACCATGAGTGTCGATTTTCGTTGATAAATCTATCGAAATGTTAAGGTTTTTATGCACGAGAAGAAAAAAAATATTATTAAATAAAATGGATTTAAGCAAAATATAATAAGTATCATTTATAATTAAAATTAAAAAATTTTATTGTGTTTAACACTCTTAATTACATTTTAATTTAAAAATTAAATTACCAATGCTAAATAATTTGAGAAGATTATTACAAAATCCATGGTACCTAAAAATATTTTTAACGATAACAACGTCGACAATATTTTTAATACGACAACGAAACTCGTAATAAGGGTGATTTACTTTGACACTGATTTTATTCAAATATTTTTTAAGTAAGTTTCGTAAATTTCTTTAAAAATATAATTTATTAAAAATTCACTAACAAAAAAAATGCCGAATTTTATAATTCTAAAAAGTTGTGGCTGATGATCGATTTTTCGGAAATGATTCAAACGTGAGTTCAAACGGTATTAAATTGTTTGTAGCTTCAATAGGATTGAACAACATTGTATGAAAAAACCTAAAGGCCATCGAATATTTAAGCGTACCTAAAATTATAAAAGGGTTCATCGCATATATTATTTTGGGCAAATTTCTAATTCCTACGATGATTGGAACATGATGAATAGCCTAAGCTTCAGTCTGTTATCTACTAAATTTCCCTACAATGTCCTTATATAGATACGATCAGATGTTCTAATATATAACATGGAATATTTTCTGTAGTTTTCCAGTTTAAGATTATATGAAAAATTAATGATGTGTCGGACTTACTTCTTACTTTTTTTTATTAACCTTCCTAATGTTTTGTCAAATTTTTATGTTGTATATACTGCTGACAATTTTGTAACGTATCTTTAAAATTTATACAAGATTCTTTCAGTCATTTATACCTTTTCACTTGCTGGTTTTTAGTGCTGACTTTTTATTACGATATTTATTGAATTCATGCCATAGAGTCATCCCTTATAAATCATCTAATGAATTGTAATAAAAACTTACTAATGAAATGTTCATTAAGATATAGTACCCAGCTGTATATTTAGCTTAATTTTCTTTTAAAAATTACAAAAATATATACGTTTTTATTAAAATTCACTCAGTTTTCTTTTGCTTTTAGAATTCCCGGAAATTTCGTTCGGGAACATGAAAAATTGCAAATTTCCCGGGAAATCCCGGGATGCATTCTCTAATGAAAACATATAAGACAGCAAAAAAAGTATCTGTTACAATCTATACATTTTATATGTATAAGTTTTATTTCCCCAAAGGTAAAATAAAATGTGAAGTAAATATGACGTCATGGTTTTTTAGCCGTCATCATCATCATTCTGTTTTTTGTGAACAATTGTGAGAAATTTTACTTGTAAAAAAATTACATTTTTCTTTTTTTTTATTTTTTTTTTGAGAAGGCAATTTAAAAAGTGTTTTCAAAAGTAATTTCTTGATATCCGTTTTAGAGAAAACTTTTTAAACCAACCTTGTTTATTATAAACTTTAGTATATGTGTGAGTTTTAACTGTAATTTTACTTTTTATTTCTCAAGCTCTTTTATTTTTTACCTTGTAACTACACAATCCACCGAGATTGATTACGTGATAATTAAATTTTTGTTCGTTTAATTTTCATTTAATTGTTGCAGTATGTTTTCTTTTGTTACAATAAAAGAAAACAACAATAAACACAAAAAAATAAAATGAGAAACACGTACACACGAATTTATTGTAAATTATAAAATTAAAGTTGATTATCACGAGGAGTAGGATGGATGAATTACTGGCTGGCTGTTAGGTTTGATTCAATTTTAAATTTCAGCCATTAAATGAATCATTATAAAATTATTTTAAAATTATCACTCGCCTGAAAATTTTAAACAATGTTATTTATTTTTATTTTATTGTATTTAATTCCTATTTAACTTAGTTACTAATTACGAGTTTGCATAACAAATATTGCTGATATAAATTTGTATAAAAAGAAAACATTTATCCAAATTGATATTAAAATATCTACAATGAGAAAGTGTGGCTGAACTTAATGATATGACGAATAGCAATTTTTGAATAATTTTATTTGTTTAATTACAATTAGATCGAAAGTTGTTGGAAAGATTTAAAATATTATTAAACGAAAATTCGTTTCAAAATTTTATGTTGAAAACAAAAACAATGTTGAAGTTTATTTGTTGTTTTCAATACTAAAGAATTCAATACTGATGAAACGAATTTTCGTTTCATTTTACAAAATCAGGCCCTTAAAAAAATATTTTGAGTGAAATATTATTAAAACGTGAATAGACTTATAAGCACATTTTTGGTGTAGCACTTATATATATATATATATATATATATACGTCAATTGTCAATTTTGGTCGTAATAATCGACAAAAATAGTAAAGATCGAAAATATCGTGGCTACTTCAATTCAACACAATCCAAATATGACGAGCCTATGTCATTCGCAGGAATTGTGAATAATTTGTAATACAATGTGGCGAATTTTGCATAAAGTTAATTGACTAATTTTTTTACGCTTAATATTCTCCAATTGAGCTCTGCAAAAAATAAAAGAAAATCCTGAATTTCATTTCGAATACACCCAGAGAAAAATGGACCACATACGTGCAGAAAACGATAACATTTCGTGTTAACAGCGAATCTGTCCCGTATGTGTTGAAATTCAACACTGCGTGTTGAAATCATAAAAATATTGATACCGCATTGGCATCACCAGTTCCGTATCGAATTATAAAATTACATTATGTTTTCTATTTTGTGTACTTAAAATTTTGTAAACGAACCTTATCAAAAACACTGTACCGAAAATTACCAATGTGACCACAGCCATGGTGGATTTTGAATCGAATTTTCTCCCTAAGTGTACAATTTCCATAGTTAATGTAATAATATGTGTATTTTACCTGAAAACAATTTATTCACTCCTGGGACAATTTTTTTTCTTTTCTTTTTTTTCCTTTCAATAAAAATAAAAACATTTTATTTTTCGTATGAAAGCTTCATAACATTACTAATTACTCCTTTTAATAACTTCAGAACTAATACAGATATTTAATTATACATTAGTAAATAAATTAACATGATGCTTTTGGATAGCCTAATAAAAAATTGGAAAATTACTCGTACATATAGGAACTTGTCATAAGCACATCAACAATTTCGTTATTAAAAACCTCATTATCTAAATATAGTTCAAGGATGGAAAATGGCTTATTGCATATTGTACCAACCATAGAAATAAAATGTACTTTTTCGACTATGAGAGTACCAAATTTGTTTTTATTCCTATGCATCGTCTAGTGTTCTATATTGAATACCATTCATTCCAAGAAAGAGCGCAAAAAATTGTCGTTGGGTCCTTGGATTTTGTTAGCCATTTGAATATCTATATTTTTATTTTATTATTATTTCTTTTTCTGTTTTAAAATACTCGCGGTTTTATTCACGATTTTCATTTTTGAAAAGTAAAAAAATTGGAAAGGTGTTGTGTAACTTTAAACGCCGATATCTCTATAAGCTAAGAACGGATGTTAGTCCTCTTTACACACAATAGTTTCAAAATAATTTTATCACTCAAAAATTCTTTTATAATGCAAATGCAATTTTAGGATGCATTTTTGAAAAATGTCTTCCATTTAGTTTTTGTCTGCCTTTGATATTATAGAAATTGTAATATTTACTAAAAATTGCAAGGTAAATTGTTCTGGGACAAATTTAAAATTTTTTTAGAAAATATTCCAACAGATGTTTTCATACAAAAATATGTATTTTTTTATAATTTTTTTATTTTTTGTAAATTTTATTTTATAAATAATATTAGTCATCACATTTCTTAAATATATATATATATATATATATATATATATATATATATATATATATATATAAGTTAGAGCCCTTATTTTTTTTATTAATTAAAACTTACTTCAAAAATACTATTTTGATTTCACAAACCATTTAAGGATCTTACCTAAAAGAAATAGAAAAGAATATATATTAATTACGTAAATCGGAAATTAATTAATATCATAATAAATCAATTTTAAAACCTTCCAAATACACTCTCAAAATTTTGAATTATGCTGAAAAAATTATGCTGTATAAACACATATGCTTAATTTTGTTTTTCTTTTGTTGAATTTTTATTTTTAAACTTTTTTGGATGGAGAAGAATCAGTCATTCCATCGTATATTTTTGCTTATGTTTTGGTTAAATATTAAAAGCAAATTTTTATACATTTAAAAAAAATATATTTTTTTTTCTCAACTTTTCGAATTTAAATGCAATTTATTATACATTTTTCTCAAGGCTGGAAACCGAAACGAATAACGGTATCGGTAACGGTGGTATCAGTATTCAATTTATTTTTATTTCGGTAACGGTATCGATAACGGTATTTTAAATTATATCAGTATCGGCCGAAACAAAAATTCCGGTATATACAGTTTTTATGCGAAAAATGGCAAAAAAAAAATACATGTTTTATTTGTTTTTAATTAAAATTCATTTAAAGAAACTCTGAACTACACATTTTTATACTTTTTGTTGTTCACTTTTTTCCGATTTTTTAAATACATGAAATTCAAAAGCATATCGAGGTCTAACAGCGAAAATGTCGCAAATGCAAAACACAAAACTTTTCAGGAAAAGTGTTTTTGTGCTGGTATATATTGTGATGTATAACGTCACTTAGGTAAAATTGCGTTTCCTATAAATCCTAAACTCAAATAAAACTTTATAATTTTTCTCCTAAATGTGCACAAAAGCTTTAGCAGTAACTCCTCATGAAATGGGACGGACCATAGGGAGATGTAAAAAAACTGACGTTTTGTAAAAGAAGAAAAGGAAAAAACTATACCGTCGTATAAAAAGCTATTTTAAAAAGAAAACACTTGATTCCGCATTGTGGTCAAAAATATGTTGCAAAAAAACTAGTAAGAAGTAAAAATCGATATTTGAAGATGTAATTTGCATGCATGTAAAAATTGTCAGAGAAATCTCTCTAAAATCCTCAAACAGAAACATACATTTTTAAAGCAGCAGTGAAAATGTGGGCTTAAAGTATTATTACAAAAAGTTCACTTATAAGATCATGCAATTTAAAGGGTCCAATTGTCCAAGAACTGAACATGATATAAATTAATTTTTAGCTCAGGTTTTCCTTAGCTATATATTAATAGTATATCATAAAAGGGGAAGGAACTTAATTATAATTTTGTATGAGAAAAACCATTATTCATAGAAATGGATTATAAAACTATCTGTAAAATTCTTTGGTGTTCTCTTAACGTAAATTATCGAGGGCAGTCTTACCCACACTCCCACTTTCGGATGAATTGTTATATAATAAAGTGTTCTTTTAATTTTCAAAATGTTAATGTTTAAAAAAGAACTGAATTAGTTTATCGTTTTATGATTAATTAGTTTATTTTAAATTTTTTACCCTTCATTTAACTGAATTATCTTGTAAATATTTAAACATTTTTTTTTTGCGGGAATTCCCGGCATCCCGGTAATTTCAAAATCAATCCCGATTCTCCGGGAACGGAAAATGATCGGCAAAAGAAAAACTCTAATTTCCATCAATATCAACCCTTTGCGTTTTATATGGTACTCCACAAATAAAAGTAAGGATAAAATCGATTGCGTGTGAGTAGTGTTTGGAGTATCCCAAACCCTGGAAACGGAAACGAAAAAGTCAATTTCCTGGGAATTCCCGGGATTCCCGGAATTTTTTAAAACTTTAGTTATAACCATGATTTCTTATAAAGAAAATTATTTTTTATTAAATAACACAAAACGAAACATTATAAATCATACCGAATTAACGAAAAATTAAATAATATAAAAGTATAACAGCATTTCTAAGATTAAACTAATTTTTAATATTTTATACAAATAAAATTAGTGCCTTTCGTAATTTATGTTAAAAACTGTATCTCAGATTTTTACGTTATTGTGTTTTTGATGCTAAAATTTTTTAAAAATGTACATTAATATATTGCATAAATTTCATTAAAAATAGCTTGCCGTTTATTTCCAATTTATTTCTCTAACTTACATTATTTTATTTTTTTACTAATTCTTACTAAATTAAACATAAATCAGTTCGCAACAATGTTTTCGGATTAATCATAGTGTTCAGAAATTTGATGAAAATAATCTCATATACGTATGAAGTTATAACGTTTACATCTAACATTTACAGATCCATTGCTTGGATAAAAGATACTGTTTCAAAAGAAAATGTTGTGTTAGAATGAAAAATCTCCCAACCAAGTATTTTTTTATAATATTAAGTATTTCCGAAGTTCAACTTATTTAATATTCATTTCCACAAATTCATATTAATATTATAAAATCAAGCATGTGTTTCTTTGTGACGCAATCACGCCTAAACCGCTGAACCGATTTGAATGAAATTTTAAATATAGATGAATTTTGAGGTGAAGTTCAATAGTCACAAAACTAATTTATGCAACATTAACGTTCCTCTCGGACAACGTTCTAACTGTATTACACGTATTTAATTTTCCGTTTTCCCGGGAAAATCTAAAACAATTCCCGGAATTTCCCGGACCCAAAACCCTACGTGTGACAAATGTAAAAGCCTTGGAAAACTGTAACGCGGTGCAGTTAGACGACACTCACTAAAACATAAAATTCTCGTAGGCCAAACAACAAATATCTGCCTGGCTATACTTAAGATATAATAACAACGACGACGAAAGTTATACGAGTATAAATATTTTATCAGGAAAAACTCACTTAAATTTTCCGTACATTGTTAGTTTTTGTCCCAAAAAGTGTGCACCAAATAAAACAAAATAAAATACTTCATCTTAAAATAGATGAACAATTTATTGATAAACTTTAGAAAATGTTTAATAACTTTATGAGGTTTAAGAAATTTCTTAATATGGTGCATACTTTTTGGGACAAAAATTAAAAATGTACGGAAAGTTTAAGAAAGTTTTATTCTAATAAATTTAAAACTAATAAATCAATACTTATTCGGAATATATAAAAGATTTTAATATATTTAAAAGCTACGTTCTTCTATTTCTAAAATTGACTTAAAGTTTAGGGAGAACGATTTATAATACAGGAACTACACTGAAAAAAGGTTTTTCGGAATACGTCAAAATTTTTGAAAATTGTTATGTGGTGTGCTCTAGGAGATCTACAGCGCCCCAAACCCCAAACATTAGGACGTTTTTCGAATGAAAATAAAAAGTGTGGCAAAGTGTAATATTTGAAAAAAAAAAATGTATAAAGAAACAAATGTTACACATATTTTATAAATATACATATTTTATACAATTTAGCTCTAGGTATATGAAATTTAGTTCAAATTCTCAATTTTTTTGCAATTATGTAAATAAATTTATAAAATCTGAAATAAAATTTCAGTATTTCGTTGTAATAATTTATCATATGTCAAGATTTGTATAAATAACTTTATATTGTAATTATTCTCGATTAAACATAGACACATTTAGTTTAATTATAAATTTATCTACTATAAACTTTATGTATTTTATAGTTCTTAACATTGTAGTTTTTATTATTTTGATGAATATTCATAACTATTTGTCTAGTTCATCTATAAATAAATGAACATGAACAACAACAACAGCTATACAGCATAAAGCTTTATGTAAATCTATATCATATTTTGGAATTTTAATTAATGCGGTTTATTATTATATTTTTCCTACTCTATTTAAAGTGTATAGATGCAAATATATGTGTGGGTATGTGTATGTAGTAGAAAACATGAAAAACTTTTAATTAATTTTAATTGAAATAAAACTCATTGTTTTAAAGTACAGTTTAATAAACCAACATAGTATAGATTTTATGTCTGAAGTACAGACACACACATACAAACGTAAATACAATTACATAAAAATTGTGTAAAACAACACCACGCAAAAGCAGAAAGTTTTACAAGTCAAACACAACCTGTCAATATAAAATGTACAAAAATGCATACCAATTCATCAACTAACTGTACAATCACTCACTATTAAAGGAATAAGCTTTTTTGATTTTTTTTTTTTTTTTTTTTGTGAATTTTATTTTCAGTTCTTTGCCTTTTTTGTTATACAAAATTCGATGTATGTATAAATAATAGAAGGGTGGGTAAGTGATGATAATGTAATTTATGAAATTCGAGGGTTGACGATTACACTTTAATTTACTAAGTAAGAGGGTATATTCCCCACCTCCCCACATAACTCTCACATTTAAAATTGCATTACAACAATATAATTTAAAAGCAAAAACAAAACCCAACTCACCCTCATTGAGTTGCCGTGTGAGTGTAGTCTAGTGTAATGTGGTTACATGGAGCGAGTTCAAGAAGGGAGCATTGATTCAACTTACCTATAACATATGCAAATGGTAAGGACATTAAAAATAAGCATTGGTTAGAAGAACAGGAAAAACAAAAAAACAGGTTTCACTTACAACCTCAAAAATAAGTTAGTAAAAATAATAAACAAATATTTTGCAAACGAATTGCCCGTCCAATTGTAAAAAGTTACCAAAACCTAGATCGATCTTTGAAGATTGAGTTCTATGCTATGCGTGATTGCCTAAGGAGAAATCTAGTTAACGATGCCATTATCCATGAGGTTAGATACGAACCTCAAATATGTTGAAAAAGAAAGCTTGCTCTTGATTTCATTATATTGTATTTATGCTATCCTTGGTTAGTTCAAGATTAATTTTTTTATCCGAGTTTAACTAATATCGTAGATGTTGAGGTGATCCTAGATTAACTTAAACTTAATATAATTGCATATTAGTTTTAATTGAAGTTCTTGATATGATCCCAAGTTAGCATTTAAAATAAGTTAATGTACTCTTAGTAGTGCGCTAAAATAGTACGACTTTGGATCATTTGTATGATATTGAAATTATAGGCGTACTACACAATTTTTCTTCGGAGACCTACACTAAATATCTATATCCTTCAAGGGTGACTGGAAACTGGGACAAGAAGTTTTGCCGCGTTGAATGATCTCATGTAATCTGCATTAATGAAGCTACTTAAACGGGCCAAAGAAAAGTGACTAGGATAAAAACCAGGAAATACAAAATTCCAAACTTTAGATTACCTAGAATGAAAGGTATTTCTCTACTGCTCTCCAAGATAGTTGGCTCATCTTGGCATGGTTTTAGACTCAAAGCTTTCATGTAAACTGCAATGTTGAGGCTTTATATACTCTTTATACGTGGAAAAATACTTTTGGTATAAGATGGGATCTCAAATCTTATATTGCGCACCGGATGTACATTGTGTTCCTTAGACCAATTTTTACCTATGTGGTACTTGTCTGATGAAGTGCTGTAAATACTAGATACTAGTCTAGTCTGGAGTCTATGCTGGATTGGGCTCCAGACTAGACTAGTCTACCTCAAATACATCTCTGTGAGTCAGGTGAACTAAGGCATGATCGTATAGGACATCGTGTAATCCTACGAATAATTGGCGGGAGCGACCTGAAAGTTTAAACTGATTACATCAACCATAGAATGAATTTTAATAAATCTTTTAGGATTACTATCTCTGTTAAAGATAACTGAGCGACGAACTCTGTTCTTTAAGAGGAAGTCATTTTTGTTTTCACTGACACGACCAATTCAGGAGTTTTTTTTTCTGAAGAAGTGGGACTTTTGATATCTCTAAAATTACATAATACATCATGTATTCCATTAGAGAGCTTTTCTCGGAAGCATAGACCATCGACTTCTATGTAGATAGATAGAGAGTAATCAAGACCTTCACTTCGTGAACCAATTTATATAGCTAGGCCGACATAATTTCAGATTAGTCTGGGTGTCATGGTATGAGGACATTCCTTGGAACAAAATAGCGGACGAGTGCGCAACAGACGCATCGTCTAGAAATGTAACAGAAGCACAGACAAATGTCCATATTCCTCTTGCCGAATGTGATACGAAATTGGATGTTTAAGGAAAAGTCCCATAAGTGGTCTATAATAACCATAAGCGGTCTGTAATCAGGGGTGTCATAGAAACCAATCTTATCGGTATTGGATTTGAAACCGACAAAAAAATACGTGGGTGTCATGAAATCCAATGTTATCGGTTTTTTGTTCGAACTAAAATTAGTGTCGGTTTTAGGTGTCACAGAAACCAATGTTATCGATTTTGTTATTGAAAATAACCCAAGCAGTTTACAGTTATTTTATTTTTTTTTATTGGAAATACACAAAATAGTTAAAAGCTCAAATTTTAATTTAATTTTTTCAATATTTAGATTTTTTGCAAAAATGTAAGTTAATAAATTGTTAAAAAAAAAAAAAATAGTAATTAATTTCATGTTCTTATTTTTAATAGGGGAAAACATAAAAATAGCACACAAAACTCGATTTTCATCGAGTTTATGGAAAAGTATCCGGACCTTGCGAGAGGATTCACAAAACGCGATAAGCCAACAGTAGAATCCCTTTGGCAACAATTGGTTGAGTCGTTAAATAGCGCAGGTCCACCGCAAAAGGATATTAACGGATGGAAAAAGGTAGGCAAAATGTGAGCAGTATGTCATATTCTATTGCTGGATTCTGTTTTATTTTACATAGGCTTGGACTGAATGGAAAAGCGACGTGAAGAGAAATCTGGCGCAGAATAAAGCCGAGTCCAGAGCAACTGGTGGCGGACCTTTTTCTAAGTTTCAGCTTTCTAGCAACGAAGAAGCAATAATACGTGTATGTGGAATTGCTCAGGCGGTGGAATGTGTTGCTGGTTTTGCGATTGGCTTGCCTGAAAATGTAGGTGCTGCGAGTGAGGAAGAAATGCCCTCAAATTCTGCAAAACGTCCACTGTCTCCACTTTTAATTAGCAGCACACCTAAAAGGCTCAAAACGGAAACACCTGGCGAGCGATTGAAAAAGTTTCTGGACGAAGACAGTGAAAGAAAAGTAGAAATAAATGAAGTTGGATGAGCTTTTGAAAACTGAAAAAGAAAATGCAAGTAGCTTACGACGTATGTATAGAACAATCGAGAAGGGACAAGAAGCAATAGCGAATGCAGTTACAGAACTGAAAGAAGAATTTGTGCGAGTAAACAAAGGAATTTTGCAAGCGATGTATGAAAAAAATGAGTTAAAAAAGAAGCAGTTGGACCTGGAGATATTAAAATTTGAATATCAAAAGAAAAAGTGAACGAATTTTAAACAATGTACCTTTAGTTATTAAGTTTTATAGTTTCAGACATACTTATGTACCTTTATATGATATACGATTTTAAAAGACTGAATTTTTACTAATTTTTTGTTTTATGAAATACAAATTTAATTCTACTTTTATTTTAAATTAGTTTTATTTTAGTTTTGTATATACATATTTTGTTACAAGGTATTGGCTATTTCAACTCTTATCCTTTGACCTTCACTTTGAAGAGACGAATTTGATGGCAATGTTGCATTATCTCCATTATCATGTGGTGTCAAAGTTATGTTTTCTTCAATGTTTTGTACTTTGTAACGTCTGCAGATGTTGTGAAGTGCACAGCAGGAG
Organism: Protocalliphora azurea; assembly: GCA_932274085.1. Classification (NCBI taxonomy): domain Eukaryota; kingdom Metazoa; phylum Arthropoda; class Insecta; order Diptera; family Calliphoridae; genus Protocalliphora; species Protocalliphora azurea. Next base: position 70,807,915 of record OW026523.1, on the reverse strand, counting down.
TTTATTATTTTTACAACCTTTTCTGGTTGATAATGTAGTGTGCTCATTAAGCAGCGAAACCGGCTTTTCAAAACTCCTATAGTTCGTTCCACAATATTACGGGCTGATGAGTGAGCTGTATTAAATTTATATTCTTTTGAGTTGCAACGTGGATCCCTGTATGGTGTCAACAAAAAAGGTTCAATACCATATCCACAATCTCCTAATAATTTTGATGTCCGATCTCCTGATTCATACCTGGTGAGGAAATGATATCTGGCGCTACTTATGTTCCATATCAACGCGTCATGGCTTGAGCCGGGATACCGTGCATCAACCGTCCGAATTTTCATTTCGTGGTCACAAATCTGAACATTAATGCATAGTATGTACATTAAAATTAGTTTCATAGTTAAATTTAATAAATAATATAAAACTGTATTGGAACAATAAGTACTTACAATCATGGTATTCATACTGAAATATCCCTTTCGGTTGAAGTATAAATGCTCATTAAAGGTAGGCTTTATAATCTTGACGTGAGTCCCGTCGATGCAGCCAATTATTGAAGGAATTTTATGTTTATTATAGAAATAGTCTCTTGATCTTTGCTTTTCGCTAGAATTCATTTCAAGTTGCATCCACTGTGGACAAATAAAGCGCTCTATAACATTGAGTACAGCATCCAGAATAGTTGAGACTGTACTTCTTCCTAGACATATGCTAGAATCGTTCCCAACAGCTCTCTGATAGGATCCTTCAGCTAAGAATCGCAACGAAGCTGACAGTTGCAGCAATGGCGGGATCTTAGAACGTGAGAGATGTTCTTTTATTATATCTAGTACCATGCAAAAAGCGTCTTTGTTTAAACGGTAATAACCTATGAAACTGCAAAGCAGGTTTAAATATGAACACAGATTATAACAAATGAACTTACGCTGTCTCCGGCAAATCAAGCGGGTTGCTGCAATCTCGCAAAAGTCTTCTTCTCACCTTTTCTGCGCGCTCTTCCTCCAACAGCAAATATGCAACAACAGCAGTGGTCATTTTTTTTATAGTTTAAACAAAAATTTCTTATCAAAATGTTTTTTCTTATATTTTCAATATATTTGCTTTATATTATCACAAAACAAAATTTCACAAATATAAGCAACAAATACAAATAATATAAAGATAGAATTTATTTCATACATATGTATGTATGTTTACTGTGTTACCACTTCTTATACTCTTTTATTTACTTTTTTTTATTAAAAACACGAATTTTTACAATATTTTAGCACAAATACTATAATTTACAAAATTTTCAAACCAAAAATTATATTAAAAGCTGTAAACAAATGAGTCAAAACATAAAACAGCTGATTCGAATATCAGTTTTATTTGTCTTCGAAAATAACAAAACCGACTTGTTTTCATGACACCAAATGAAACCAATATTGGTTTGTAAAACCGACAATCAGCAAAACCGATTTGGATTCTATGACACCCCTGAATAGTTCCCTTTGGCTATCAATTTACAGGAGAACAAAGGCCTTTCGGGCTTTTTAATAGGAAGACGATCTCATTTTTAACGGGAATTCTTATGAGAGACTGTATGATAGGTCGAATGTCGGAACGTGTAAAATTTCTGTAAAAGTTATTTGAATAAGGAGGAAAAACAATAAGCAAACAAACGAATGCCCACAAAGAGAGCTATGCTTTTTCGTTTTATATCCGTCTAATCTATTTATGGTGAACAATTTATTATGGTCCTTGAAAATCGATATTTATTTATTAAGACTGCAAGTTAAACCCAAACCAAATTACACATTACTATAGCAAACAAACTGTAACTATACCATTTTTATGAGCGTACCAAAAAATGCATTTCTTAAGAAATTAAAAACATTACAAAAAATTTTTGGGGTGGTTTTAAATAAGCCTTATTTTATATATAGAAATAAATGCATTAACAAAAGCTTCAACATTTCAATGATTCTTATTTGATTTTACTTTATTTTTTATATATTTTCTACCGTAGGCGGTATTTACTACAACAGGGTGGTTGGGGCAGGAAATATCGACGAATTCAATTTTTCAACATAGAATGAAAAATCTGGTTTTACTTTTTTTTCAAAGCAACATAAAAAAGCGAAATACAAAAGCAAAAAATAGCACCAAACAACTTGAGGCAAAATAAACTTCCTGTATTTCATAAAAAAATATAAAATGAAAAAGATGTGTAATGAAATGTATACAATGTTAACCAGGAATGGATAAAATTTTGACAGGATTAACAGCCTCAGAGGGCAGCATCGACAATTGAGACCGTATGGCTACTGTTAAACGCAGCTGGATTTATTTTACTAATAGCAAAAAAAAATTGTTAAAACTTCTCTTTTGGTAAACGACAACTAAATCGAAATCATGAAATGGTTAAGTGTTCATTTTATTTTATTCATTGGTTGGTTGTTTGTTTAGTTATTTCGGTTGACTGACTAGATGACTGACTGGCTGGCTGGATGGCTGCACATTTGATTACTAAAATTGAGCCAATGTTTCGGTTAATATGCTGCAGTACAGTCAAGTTATCTACAACCGTCTACAGTGTGTTGCCATCGGGAACTTATACATTATTTCACATGCATGCCTTTTGTAAAAATATGTAATTGTAAAATGTTTAACAATTTTGACATTGTGTAAAGAATAGGCAGACAATTGTCTTAACATTAATATATGATCCATATAAAGTGCATACTAGAAAATTTTGGATTAGAGGAGAACGCTTACTTAGAGGCAAAATTTTACCTGGAGGGATTAGAATATCTGTCATTCTATGAAATTGTTTGAAAAGTAGTAGATCATCATTATTTAAAAAAGGTCTGTTCAATACAGAACAGTATAATGATAGCGAATTATGTACATGTTTCGCTATTATTTTCTTTTTACACGATGCTCTTTTGTGAAATACCTTAGTTGAGACTCCAACTGTGTGATGTTAAACTGATGTGTTAGCTGCCGGGTAAATGTTTCCTCGCGTAAAACGTGTAGTGAGAAGATCCTGTTATAAAAATACAAGGCTTAATTTTCTTCGAATATTTGACTGGGTATTACATAACATAGAATAATTCAGCGAACATTTTCAATAAGATTTCTTTGTTGTTTTTCAGGCCAAAACTGAACCGAAGCTGATATACGTCCAAAAATATTCAATATTCTGCATAATTTATAAACTAACCGAAACATTTTAATATGTACACGTATTTGAGTCCAACTGTTTTTAATGAGTTCCTTTTTGAGTCGATTTAAGGATATCATTTCATCTGAGCGGATTGCGGACTATAAAAAGCCTATTCAATTTTGTTATAATCGAAGAATTAGTTCAACTAGACCCAAAAAAATATTTTTACGGATTAGGTTTTTTAATACACGTAAATTTGCAAGAACAATGGAATCAAATGTAATTTAAAATTTATAATATTCCATTAATGTAATGGTCACCAAATATTTTTTAATGAGTCTGTTTGTTGTATTTTGTACAGAAAAGTTTTATTTATTAAATTCAGTGAAAATGTGGCTTTATATGAATCAGACATTAAAATTTGTAATGACTGCACTATAATTATATTCTATTTAACTTATGCATTGGGCTGCTGGGTTTTTCAATGAAATTTATCTTTAGTATATACGAAAAGAGCACATATTAATTGATTGATTTGGTAAGACCACAATATATTTTATTGCTAAAAAAAAATACATACTACTCAAATGACGAATAAATGACATCATTTACTGGACGATGTCCTAATTTATAAAATCTTGCTCCGTGGGACTAAAAATCTGGTTTAGTTTTAGACTTGAAAGTCTCTCAAGGAGATGTAATTTTTCCAAGTAGTATTTTTAATATATATGATTGATACAGATTTCTTTCTGTTTGATTTACACGTGGCCTAAACCCTATTATTTTATAAAGATTTTATATTATTTATTTTTTATTCAGAATGTTATTTCAACACTTAATATTTTTTTATTATTTTAGATGTAAGACCCATTGAATCATAGCCAACAGAAAAATTTTGATAATTATTGTTACTGCGTACAAACGAAAATATGTAACTTATTTAAACAACATGAATTTGTTTATAATAGAAAAACGATTAAATTTTATCTTATTATTATTTTTTTTTTTTTTTTATTTTTATAAAATATATATCAACTTAAAAACTAAAAATATGTCTTCTTAAAAAATAGATTTTTTGAATTATGATGTTATTGCAGCTAATGAGCGATTATAGGTCATCAACATCTAGGTCTGTCGAATGGCGCAATTGCCCGCCTTGTAGAACTTCCGGTTTAAATCTACGAGATTTTAATTTGTTGTAGCTAAACTCTACTAGACTGGAAGTAAATTAGATGATTTATGGTCAGAATGGCCTGTAAAAATATTAGGGACACGGGAACCATCATGTCAAATGGAATCTGCTGGTTTAAACCAAGTGAGAACCAAGTAGTTATAGCGGTGTATTTTTGATGATAGGATGTGGATATGGTAGTGGAAACTCATTTCAGTAATTTTTTTGGGTCGAATTTTGCTGAAGTTGCTGTTCCTTACGTGATATATTCAAATCTTCTGCTTATTCACGTTTTCCAACCTTTCGTTATCAAGCTCCAACTGTGAACTCCTTGACCTCTCAAGGCTGCTGCGGATCTCGTAACGCCTGTCTGCTAGTCTAATTGCTTCAACTGAGAAGTGCAGCTATTCGACCAGCAAGTATAAATCAAAAGGCTGCCAATGTGACGCCGTCGTATACATTGGAGTGAATTGGTATTTCATTCACGGGATGAATTTTCTGAAACTGTGGCAAACTGATGCAAGATATACATATGTAGTCCCAGATAAACCTAGTCGGAATACAATAATGACGCTGAAGTAATCGTAAAATTTTTAATTTCTCCTCACAAATTGCAGTGTTAAAGGACTTAATCATTATCGAAGATTCTTTTATAAGTGTTAAATGATTTTAATATTTTTTGTACATATTAGAGAAATTGATTGTTAAAGTCATATTTCAGGAAATCATTTTTGTAGAAACTAAATGGAAAAAACAAACAAGTCCAAACAATTTGAAAATAATCCTTGGAACATTTTTAATTTCACAGTTATCGTAAATGCGAGTACAAATACATAATAAATTTAGCTTCTACTTTAGTGTAGGGCAAAACTCTAGAATTTTATAAATCACTGTTTAAATTCAGCCTTGACATCAGTTTAATACCCATTATTGTACATTAAAAGTACTCTTAATATCTTCCAGATTGCATAAATTTTGCTTTAGACCTTTAAATAAGAATGCACTCGCTGAATTACAGCCAGCATAAACAATGTAGCCAACTGGGCTTCATGTATAATCAACCAACCTTATTCTATTTATGATTTGCATTGCTAGAGTAGGCCTAGTGGAAAGAACACAACAAAGACACAATAAAACCCCAGAACAAGCATAAGCACGAAATTATGGCTCGTTGTTTTTCTTCCTCTTTTTTTTTCTCCCGCCATATTACAACAGTGTACTTGAAACATTACAGAGCACAAAACCAGAACTGAAGCATATTAACACTAAGGAAAAAATAACCTGAACTTTTTTCTTTTTTTCGACTTTGACAGCAACGTACTCGTGTAATCATCATGTAAAAAAAATCCAGGTTTTCTTATATTCATCGTACTTCACTTTAACGGATGCGGACGTATTTATTTTTTATGCTGCTGTTGTCATTTGTTGTTTTTTGCTTATGCTTCTGGTTTCAACAAAATTGATGTTTTTGTTACTGTTGTCAATGTTTTCATTTTATTATTGTTTTTTTATTTAATGTTTCTTTTTCATCTTCTTTCATTTTTTATGTTGTTTTCCTTATATACCACGCCATACTAAACATTCATGTTGTTACTGGTTTATTTATTTTTTTTTTTTTTTTAATGTTTATCCCAGCATATATTGACAGTTCAAGGACCAGTCAGACTGCAGAGCAGCAGAACGTAGTACAAAAAAAAAAATAATAAAACAAGGTACAATGAGAAAAAACTAAACATATAGACAAAATGTATAAAACTTTTGCCAAGTTTATAAAATTTTAATTTAACGATGATATTAGAGCAACATTACCATTTTTACATCAGTTTAAACAGAAAAGCTCAAACAAAAACAAAACAAATAAAAAACGAAACAGAAGCTGCTGTCTTCTTACCATTTTATACGTGATGACTGCAACAGGGCTGCAAAATGTGAATTCAATATTTTATGGAGCGAATAACAATATAGAATAATGTACAGATGGAAAATGAGATATTTTGAAAACTGCTCTTGTTTGAGTTTTTTTTTTTTTTAATAAGTGTATGTAATATTAAATATAGTTTAATAGAAAATTATTAATAGGGCAACCAAAAATATGCGCTAAAAAATTTATTTTTTATGCACATAAAAAATGCTCTTCAAATCAGAAATGATTTAAAAATGTGCTCTTGAAATTTTATTTTTTCTGATTAAATTTTAAATAATCTACTATTAATGCTAAAAATAACTTGATTTTTATTAGCAATTGCTAAAAGATATTTAATTATATGTAATTTAAAACACTCAAAGGAAATTATATGTCTATCAATTTATTTAATTTTTTTCTTTAAGTGTAAAATATGCAAAAAATATGCTAATTAAATTGCTAAAATATGCTCCAAAATAAAAGTTTTCTATTAAAATAAAATATGTTGTTAATGCCAAAATATACGAAATCGATTGGACCACAGAAAACAAAAATATTTTCTTAATTACATTGGTGGACAAAAAAATTCTTTTTGCTCCTTTGGATTAGACGTGCTAAAGAAGAATCTGTTTTCAGTTTTTTCTATCACGTTTGTTTTTCATGGGCATGTCTAACTAATATTTCCCCATTAATAAGGTACTTACGAGTATGTAGTAAGTACCTTAGTGTTTACTCGATTGATTTCCAAATTCTTAATGAAAATGGCTTGGTATCTAGTATTTACGCATTTCTTGCAGTAAATATTTTGTTTTGTTTTTTTTTTTTTTAGTTAAAATTAAATTACTTTAAAAAAACTTATTAACATTAAAATTACTTCTTATCACAAAATTTTTATTAATATTTCAGAGTCCAATTAATCCATTGCAGTAAAAATTTATATAGAGAATAATACACCATTTACCACAGATCACTATAAAATTCTGTGGTGACGGCCTGGCTGTCTTTACGGAAAATAACCTAAATAGTGTTCTTTTATCATGGTTTAAGTCAATTAAAGTATTTACAACAATTCTCTAAGCCTTCAAACCAGATATCGGCTCATGAAAATACTATAACCACCATCTATAACAGCGTTTACGACTCTAGGTTCAACCTCTCTCTCCCTCTCTTACTTTCCCCAAACGCCTGGCGCTGCTAATTGAGACCCTTAAAATTACACTCAATTCAGAATGGGGGCCTTGTTTAGGTACCAACGAAACCTAAATGGATAACGAATACTGATAAAGTGCGTAGTTCACAAGCTCTGCTTAGGTACCGGCAAACAGAGACAACAAGGAAAATCGAAAATTTCTTTGTTTAACCTTAATAAAACAAGTCATCATAAAGGTCGCTTTCCTAATGCCCATTCACCTAATTTCGATGTTGTATAGCGAATCCTGAAAGTCATAACAATCGAGTTTGTATTTTTTATCAAAGGTATGACTCTAGACATTTATCCAGCACTCTTGAAATAAATTTTAAGGAACCTTTATGTCTGTTTTAATAAATATTGATTCCAGCCTAAGATCCTAATTCATTAAGTGACTAATAATTTCACATATATTTAAATAACCTAGATCTGATAAAGTTAGAACTTGAAATTTTAATCTTTTTAACGATTTAATTCTTTGCAGCTACTGAAAATCTCTAGGAACAACAAAAAAGCCCTGAATGCTTAACTGGTAACAAAAAGCCGTGTATTAACTCGTTACTGTTGCACACATACCTAAACACAACTACACAACAGCTACAACATCAGTCAATGTTGTTGTTAAATATATAAAGTGAAACAAAACAAACAAAAACAAGTTAGAGCGCTATATTCGGCTGTGCCGAATCTTTTATACCCTTCACCACTTTACCTCCAAATGAAGGAAATAGTATGCCTTAATATTTTCATATTTATACTTAAAAAAATGATAATACATAGTTTCGTTTCACAAGCTACGCTTGCTTATTTATATATTTATGCATGTATATACAAGCTGAAAAATATTTATGACCGATCTATAGAAAAACGAAATCCGTAACATAAACAAGGGCTTCAAAAAGTCAAAAATGCGGGTTGCCCCATATCTCGGTTATTATTGGACCGATTTAGTTAATTTATTCAGCATAAAAATTCAGAAAAAAAGTTTTAAATTCTTCTTTGCAAAAATGAATGTATATATATATCGATCGGAAATCCTTTCGGGAATTTTGATATTGAAATTCAGCAAGATCAGCATGTGCTCATAAACGCCATTTCAACCGACAAACGGATGGACGGACATCGTCCTGTCGACATCATTTCTTACAAGGATAAAGAAAATATTAACTTTTTTGCTGTCCGATGAAAATTGTGAAAATTGCAAGCGGAATGACCAACTTATATATACCCTGTACACCTGTGATGAAGGGTGTAATGCGGTTTGGTTGGGGAAGGTACTGACGTTTGCTGTTGCTGCAGATGCTGCTGTTTCTATTTTTGTTGCTGCCACCACCACTGTCACTGCTACTTGCTATTCTTTTATTTTTCTATAAATATTACACACACGAATACAAATAGCACGAGACAAGATGACAGCATAAATTATATAAAAATGTACAACACAAAAAAAGAAGAGTGTGAAATGTTACAGTGGTTTTACCAGAAACAAAACGGTTGTGATAATGAGATACAGTTTCATTGAATTGAGAAATGTGATACATATTTATAAAAAACAATAATAATGGAAGAAATGGAGGAAATTGTAATTTTAAGAATCAAACAAATATTTGTTCCAATGAAATATAAGACAAAGACTTAAGGACCACAGATCAATTATAATTCCTTGTTATTGAAACAATACTTATAAAAGTTATTATGGATTATTTTCATACATCCCTGATCTATTTAACTGCAATGCAATTTTTTCTTTCTAGGTTTTTACTGAAACGTTTATACGGAAAAAATAACCATTTTATTAATCTTAATACGAATTTAATTGCTGCAAATTTAGGAAATAAGAAAGATGTCTAGTTTTCAAATAAATTTTTTATTTATAATAAAAAAATTATTTTTTAGTGTAAATGAATATATATGTATAGTTATATTTGTTTATATGTCTACATGATGGCAGTGAGTGAGTGACTAAGTGTGTCTATCTATCAGAAAGCGACAATATTATTTTTTAACGATCGATATTTTACTGCCTACTTGAAGTGACAAAACTTGCCATGAGTTAAATGTTTGTTTATACAAAGACTGAGTACGAATATGTTGTATATATGACGAAGTGGAATCGTTGGAAAAGTAGAAGTAGTAGTAGCATTCAAAGACGCAGGTAAGAGTAATGTTTTGTCCTCCAACGCATTTTCCTTTATATTGTCACCCTGCCTGTCTGCCGGTCTGACTGGCTTTCTGGCTGCTTGCCTGACAGTAAGACTGCTGTTTGTGTTAAGCTTAGTAACAAACCAACAATAACATCATATGCACATAAACACTCAAATCTGTTCAGCACACACACACACTTAACGATACTGTGGCCAATGTTATAAAAATCCTATACTTTTTGGTGTATTTGTTTGGCTGTGTTTAGTGTAAATAAGTGATAGACTATAAACCACCTTTAAATCCACTGCCTCCCTCTTCTTTAGTTGCTGAAACCTTCTCCCCCTTCAAATTTAATTTCTCTGGCTTTGAGATTTTGTGTGTGGAAGTGTTTTTTTGTTTTGCACACCCTTGTTATTTGTTTACGGTTTTTAATAATGAAAAAATATTACTTACTACTTATGCAATGCATTCATTCATTTTTTTTTCTTTTTTTAATTTTCTATTTGTTAAACCATGAATGTTTAAATACTGATAATGGGATTAAGAGGGTAAATGAATAAATGATTAAAATAGTAAATGATATTTCTAAAATTTATAGAAAGTGAAAAATATGCATTTTTTGTTGTTTTTGTGGCAAAAGTAATTATATTTTTTAACGGATTTAACATAGATCATATAAAAATCATATTTTGAAAAAAATATATTGCTTAAATTTTCTAGAACCTTTTTCAATTTTAAGAATTAAAAAAATTAAAATAATTTTTTAAGAAAGTTTGATTCAGAAATTTATCACTACCGACAGCCAGTTTTTATGCCTGTAATTTCTGCCAATAGGTATCTGTGGTGTAAAACATCTACTGGGTATCATTACCTAGTCAGTAAAATAACATTTGCTTCTAATCTATACCTTTTCGCTAAAATTAGCAAATTTTTTACACCATAAATAACTGTGCTCTAACAGATATCTATTTGTTAAAATTATGGGCAGTAATCATACAAACAAAAAAAATCGCAATAAAGAGGCTTCTTGGTGACACAAAATAAAGCAAACATTTTTAGTGCTCCACAAAATGCAACTCTGATCACATGGAAATGTTATTTTATGAATTTATTCAAAAACTAATTGAAATCGGACAGACATGTCAAAAAATCGGTCACACATACTCACTTCCAATCCACACTATCATATATTTAGAACATATATTCGTATTTTTGGGCATTGTGTCCAAATGTGGGGTGTAGAGGAATCTCGTCTATTTAATTCTCCCTGCACTGATGCGATTCAATATTAAAGGCAAGTTTTAGAAAAATAGTTGACTGTTCGCAGAAATATGGAGACTTCGTACCCCGTTCTCTTGTTAAGACGTCCCTGAATTTATGAATGAAATACATTGAACCATCGAACTAAACAAGTTTATAAATTGGGGTTAACTTTTGTAACTGAGCGGATGAAAACAAATTTTAATGTAATTGGGGCGTAGAATTTAAATATGGCATTCATTTTTAAAGATTGATTCTTGTTTTCAAGTTCTCGGCATGTTGGGTGCAATGAGATGTCATAACGAAGTTCATTTTAATCATATTCAAGATTAGATAACATATATTTGAGTGATGAAATCAATGGTTTTTTTGATTTTACGAATACACTTGACATTTGTGACGGAAAGCAACAACAAACATCAAAAACTAAACTAATGACCGACGGAATCTTTAAAAATGTTTAGCGTCTAATAAATCGAAAATTTTGTTCGCAACATTTTCAGTAAGTTTGCTGCAAAACTATTATAATTTGCGACTTGAATATTGTTTAAACTTAAATTTCGTTATTTCACTTTAAAATTTTGCGGTATGAGTAACGAGAAAGAAGAAAGATTTTGCCAATATCGAAAAATAGATTTTGGTACAAGGGCATGATATGTTTCTAGTGTTGAACTCTAATGAGTGAAGCACATCTCAAGCAATACAAACAACACAGTTTGACCGTTCCTCTATTCCGATTTTTTAATTATAGATTGATTATTAGGTCTTAAATATTGTGAAAATTTTTTTCATATCTCGAAACTAAAACACTTTTGGTTGCTCAAGTCCAAACTCGTGTATACTTGTGCTATTGATGCAGGCATTCTTTCTCCTCCCTAATCTTAGTTTAGAAATTATTCGGCAGCCAACATTTAAAACTTAGAAAGTGTTAAAAATCATGCCGAATCCTTAAATTTCATCTTCTACAAAACTCTTCATATTGCTATTATAAAATACGAATCCCTTGACCATCATCTGCCATGGCATAATACCAGGTGACAGTATAAAAACAGCTGATGATTTTTTATCGTCGTCTAGTTTTGCTAGATTACTGTCAAAACTTGTTTACACTTGTTTGTTTACATAAAACGGTATCGCGATTGTTTTTCGATTGGTGTAAATTTGTTTTCGTTTAATTTGTTAAGAATATTAAAAAATTGGAGATGAATTTGTTACAAATCATTTGTTTAAACTTATATAGGGCAATGGGATAATGAAGAAAATTTTAATTTTTTCACGAATTTTGAATTTTTTTTTTTTTTTTTTGCAAAAAAAAACAACTGGTATATGTTTGCCATTATTGTACTACATTTCTAAATTATATTTCATCCATGAAACCTCCGATTTTATTGATTTTCGATCACAAGCAAATAAAATATACCTATTAAGTTTTTTTTAAATGCTGATGTTTCTGAGGAAGATATACAAATTAAGATCATTTTTAAATCGGTAAATACAAAATTGAATAGTTTATTTTGTACATATTTCAACTACAAAAAAGTTTTGTCCCAAAAACAATGATTTTTCAGATCTCTGAGCTTTGATAAAACTCATGCAAATGATCTGCGCCCCTAACGTATTCAAACTTATAGCAATTTGCTCCACTTATGAACTAGATTATTCCAAATACAAGAAAAGACTGTCTCTTTTAAAAAAAAAATCATTCAAACGTATTTAATAAACACTAAATATCTAAAAATTTGTCATTTTTAATACTTTCTACTTTACCAGAAAATTTTCAGAAATCGTTGACTTGAAAAAACACTGAAAACAATACCAAAATATAATATTATCTTAGTATTTTTATGCAAAACATTATATAAGAATCCCTTCTATATAACAGTTCCATTGGAGGGTTCAAAGGTTATTGGTTGGTATTTTATTATAGTATGAACAAAGTGTCCTCCAGCTTACTCCAATTTCCCCTACATACTCCCTTACAGTGTAAGTGTAAACAATTTTAAAAGGAAAAAATAAACAGCTTCAATTCTAAATAAAAATTTAAAAAGTTATATAGTTTTTGCACAACAAATACTTTTATTTTACTATATTAAATATTTTTCAATTAATTTATGTTTTCTATAAATTTTTCAATAGAAAAAACATCTAAACTCTACCACGTGTTTGTAAAATGTTATTTTCGTTATTGTTTTTTGACATTGTTCTAGCAAAGAGCTTTGTTGTATTTGTTGTAGCGATAAAGTCACCTGATATTATTATGGAATTTGAAATACAAGTGTCATTTAAATTCTTCAAATATGAAAGCTATGTGTCAGATATAAATGAATAACTTTCTACAGGCCAAGAAATTATTTTTTTCTTGAACAACAAAAAATATCATAGAATTTTAAATATTTACTACTCAAAAATGTTTGCAGTATAATTCCAAATAGAAATCGTGAGAAAATGTTATATCTCTGTAAGATTAATAGAGTCAGAATTGATTTAGATAAACTACCTAAATACACCTAAATACTCTCACAAATACTCCCAAAGATTAAAACTTAATTTTAAAACTCTTATAAAAACAAGAAGGAAACAGTTATGTTCAACAAATGTCAGTCTTGCACAAATAATTGACTACTGTAAAAATGTTATGCCGAATAATTGTCATTTAAGTTTATTGTTTGTTGGTGTCAAAATGCCATAGAAAACTTTAAAACCAACAATGAAATTGTAATTGTAAAATATTGTTATTACTGTGTTAATGTAGTAGTTCCACCTATAATAATGTAGTAGTTCCACCTATACATTGAGATTCATAAACAACACAGCGTTAAAGCGAAGAACTGAAGGGGCCTACTAGAAGGGCTTATTCATAAAAGCTACAAGTTTCCAAAAATATTTTTTACGTTTTACAGCCTTGTTTAGAGGCCTCTTGTTATAACGTTTCTTAAAGACTTTCTTCCTTTAAAAAACCATAGATATATTTTTAAATTTGTAAAGGAATATAAGAATGTTCAACGCCAATTTTAGTGAACCTAAAAGGAATTATAAATTAATTTCTTCTAGGCCTTAACGCTAAATGAATTTGGTCTTCCCTACTTCGCATTTTATTATTCATATACAAATGCAAACTGTATAAAGTTTAGCCTGTTGTCGCTTTTTACTGTTGGTTGTTTTATGTTTTTGTTGGTAATGAATAGATAGCGGTTTTTGTTTTTTACTTTTCGAGACTGTTTTAATTATGAAAGCTTTGATTGTTGCTTCTTTTTTCTAAGAACAAAAAATAAAACACAAAAATACAAAAATAAGAGCAAAATTTATACAAAATAGTTTTTATCTAACATTTGATAAAGGTAACTAAAACTGCCACAACAACATTTTTTCCGACATTCATTCGCCAGCAAGTGCTGTTTTTGATGCTTTATCTCAGGGCCAAATATATTTATTTTATTTTCAAAGAATTTCTATTTAAGAACAATTTTTTGCGTATATTTGCATACAATTTTATATGCTTTCTTGTATTTACTAATAAAAAACGACGAAATTTCATTGATAATGTATATATGATATTATTTCTATTTTACTTTATTATATTTTGTTATTGAAGAAATAATTTGATAAGCTAACCAAAAATTAGCAAATAAACAAAATTTGTAAATATTGATCCATTTAAATTTTTTTTTTTTTTTTTTTTTTTTGTCACTAGATGTTGTTGATGCCCATATAACGGGTAAGACTAATTCGATTGTGTCAAACAAACGTAGGTTGAAAGGTGACATTTCAGGTTTCATTTTTGGTGAATACAGTTTTTTAATTCGTCGCTCGTGTAAAAAGTAATACTGATTTGAAATTAATTAAAAAATCTGAAGAAATACGGCATGTGATGCTTTTTTACTATAAAAAAATTTTTAACGTATACGGTAAGAAAGCTGTGATTGGGCGCCGGACGCAGAATTGGACAACAGAAAAGGTATTGCGTTCCGTAATGAAAATTTTTTCTTTACATACAACATTTCTATAGACCCATTCTTGAGACAAAACTTTTCTTTAGAAGTCTTTTTCTTAACACAGAATTTTTCTGTAGAAGAGTCCTGTTCTTGACACAAAATCTCTTCTATAGAAAAGTCATGTTTTTGACAGAGATCCTTTTCTTGGCACAGAACTTTTCTTTAGAAAAGTCCTTTTCTTGACATAGAATTTTTCTTTAAAAAGTCCTTGTCTTGACAAAGGCATTTTTTTTCAGAAAATCTATTTCTTGACACAAAACGTTTTCTTTAGAAAAGTCCTTTTCATGACACAGAACATTTCTTTATAAAAGTACTTTCTAGATACAGAACTTTTCTACAGAAAATTAGTTTTCTTGAGACGAAACTTTTATATAGGAAATAACTAAATGTTAGTAGTAAACTTTTCTGAATAAAAATACTTTTTTTCAACAAAAACAAAACAATACTTTATTTAGAACTATATTAAATTAAAATTTATATTATTAAATATTGTCAAGTATTTCTATAAAAAATTTTATATAAATATCATAAATGTTATATGAAAGATAAATATAAATTCTGATAAAACCGGATCAATGTTCTATCAATTTTAACAAGATAAATGTTTGAACTTAGTTATTAAAACTAAACAAGAAGTTGAAGAAACAATTTTTTTACAAAATCATGATATTTTAACTCAATAAAATACACCTCCCATTATTAATTAGTTATAATAAAAAACTATACAGAATTCGTGATATAAATTGAAATTTAAATTTGATATCTACTGGAATCAAAAGGAAAAAACAAAAAATAATTGCAGCTGCCTTTTTTTTCTTAATACTGAATAAAATCTTTCAACAATTTACAAATCATTATTTTTCAATACTATTTACAATTATTATTTAGTATTTTTTTGCATTTGTTCGTTTTTTTCAATTTGTAATTACAGTTATTGTCTTGAAATTCAAAGATACAAGTTTCAAATAAAAGATATACTAAACAAAATAGTGAGATTGAAATTATGAATGGTTAATGCAACTGAAACGCTTTAACAACCAACAAAATTATAAGAAAAAATACAACTTAAATACCAACAAGTTAATTTCAAAGTGAATTTACAATTACAACATAACATTTTAAACTTTTTTTACATTTGTTATAATCAGGGCAACCAAAAATATGCTCTAAAAAGTGTTTTTTGCGCATAAGAATGTTTTTAAAATCTGAAAATATACCCTTGAAATTAAAAAATATGCTCTTAAAATATATATTTTTCTGGCTATATTTTTCTGGCTAAAAATAACTTGATTTCTATTAGCAATTTCTAAAAAATAGTTTCTTTTTGGACTTAAAAACATTAAAATTTAATCATAAAATTACAAAATTTCTATAAATTTATAAGATGAAAATTATTAGGGTGTCGGATTTAAAAAACTATATAACAATAAAAAGAAAAATTCACTAATGGCAGGTTATGTGAAAAATGCCATTGTATGCAAAATATGCAAAATTTTTCTCTAAGTGTAAAATTTGCAAAATCATGCTTTTTAGTATAATATATACAAACTTATGATCTTAAATAATATAACATAATATAATATAAGGCCAAAATAAGCAAAAATATACTTTTATGATCAAAATATGCAAAAATATGTAGTAACAAATCGATGCCAAAATTCGTACAATTATCTCAAACAAATAAATAACTAACAGTTTGTTCATTTGAAGACCAGGAAAAATATGATTTTGCATATTTTTGTTTGCCCTGGTTATAATATAACATGATATTGTTTTTATAAGAAGCACTACTAAATTTATAGTTTGCAGTAGTAAATGATATTTAAAAAAAAAAAAAAAAAAAAAAAAACCTTGGACTTTTCGTTATAAATTTGTACACTTACATATACACACAGTTACAAATTTAATCTCAAGTAAAACTTAAAGAAAACTCTTGAGTAAAGAAAATATAAAATCTGCGGATGCAGATGATAGCGGTGGTAATTAATTTCCAAAAATTAAATAAAACAAAAGTTAAAAAAACACTATACTTTATTACACGAAATGGAAATTGTAAGTGAATAAAAAAAAGTAAAAAAAAAGTTACTGGCTCGGATCTCTCTTTGGGCTAACAGACAGTTAGATAAATAGACCTGGCCATATGGCCAATTCTCTAACAGAGAACTGCCTCGATGGCTAGTTGACTAATGTATCTTCTTGTAAAACGTTCAACGAACGTTAAAAAAACGTAAAAACAACATAAAATTCAATTTCATGCAAACATTAATCTCTCTTACAACAGCATACCAGCCAGCCAACTTCATAAGAAAAATAATATTAGTCAGTGTTGGTATTTATACGTATAAACATATGTATGTATCTTTATAAAACTGTATGTATATAGCGGAGTATTGTAGTACAATGTACCAATTTCAGACGGTAGCAAATAACGTAACAAATTTAACATAACATGAAATAACTAATATACATACATTTGAATGTTGACGTATATAAATATTTGAAATAAAAATTGTATACATTTCATTTTGTACATATTAAATATTTATACACATATTTTGTACATTGTAATTGGTAATCACTTCAATTTTAAAGAATTAGAAAATGGAAAATTATATAATAATAATAATAATAATAATTTCCAAAAAAAAAAAAAAAAAAACAATGCTAATATCCTTTAACATGTGTTAAGCATATGTCAACAGTTTTTTGAATCATTATTCTTCTAACATCCTTAATAAATCCGTAATACTTCTTTCCCATCTTATGGTTTTGACCTTAACGGACAATGATCTGTAATCACATATATTATGATTCTCAGACTTCTTCCATCCATATCTAATAGTAGTTTTGCTCCGGCCTAAAATATATGTTAGTGAAAACTGTTCGGTGTGAAACTCAACAACCGTCGTCGTAGAAGTTCGAAGAAAATGTCATTGACCTATTATGGATACTCGTATTTTCGTTCTTATTATGTACAAATATTTCAAACTGTAACTTCCGAAGTTTTTATGAAGTCTATCGAAATAAACACTTATTTGGTCTCTTGACTTCTTCACTAAATTAACCCTACTAGATATACGAAAAAAAATTATTTTTTTTTTATTTTTTTTTTATTTATTTTTTTTTTGTTTCATCAGAAGAAATTTCCTAAATTAACTTTCAATAATAATTCAATAATAATATTTCCTTTAATTATTTAAAAGGAGGACTGCGATGGATGAAAAAGAGAATTAGGAGTCCCATAAAGCTGATACTTTTACATTTTGAAATTAATGTTTTGGATTATTGTCTTCGTTGGAAAATCCCTTACGCTGACAAAATGAATTTCTCAACACAAAGCACAATATGGAGTTTCAAATTATACATTATAAACTCATTTTTATGTTCCAAAAATTTTTAACATAATTTTTATATTTTTTTTTTCTTTTTTGGCAAATGCTACATGTTTACTTTGACCAGTTTCTGTTGTCCAAGTCGTCTTTATTGGTAATTTTCCATTTTTATGCTGTGCAATTATGTATCATCACCTAAAATGTAAAAAGCCGTAAATACTGAAAATTGAAATATTTTTTTTTACTGGATTGCAATGTACTGCACCAAACTACATCTACACAAAAAATTTTATAATTCTATCTTCAAAAATTACATCAATATTAACAAAAGTCAAAAGGACGTAACATCAACTTCATAAACGAAACAGCCGTAAAATTTATTCCATTTAAGAAAAATTTGGTTTGAAGAGTATTACGGTTAAAATTAAATACGGTTAAATATTTATACTTAATTGCTTCATTTTAAAGCAAATAAATAAAAATTGTGGTTACGCCTTTTGTATTTTCATGTTTTTTTTTTTTTGCTTCTGCTGTAAAAAATTAAAGTGTGGTTACGACCTTTTGCATTTTAGGTAATGATATATTCTGTTATTTTAATGACAATATAATTATCTGACTACAATTATAATTTCCTTGGCTCAAGGATTTTCTACTTGCTTACCCATAAAGGAATTATCGATATGTATTCCTATGTTATGTATATGATTTCTTATAAAATTTGTTAATAATAAAAAAACAAAAGAGATTTCGTCTACAACATTTAGAACATCAAATAAAAAAGCTAGAATGCATGCTTTTTATCTGTAAAAATTTATAAAAAAAAAATTTGTCAGATTTCTCCAATGTTTTCATGAATTTGATCCTATAAAATTAAACATTTTAAAATCATTGCTAAATGTTAAAAAATATTGTAAAATATGTGTATACTTATAACAATCAGCAAAAAAAATAATGATAATTTCTTTCCACAAAATAGACTTCCTAGTCAAAGAAAAAGACTGCAAACTTTTATCGCAGTCATAGAAAACTTTTAAGGAAACCTTAAATCTCCTCGATACGATAAATTGTTGAATGCTTATCATAAGATAAAATGCCACATGACTTTGATAATACATTTTTTGGAATCAAACCAACACCAATTATCGGTCAGATTGATCTAAATAAAAAAAAGACATTTATTATAATCTTCTCAGATAAAAATATACATTAAAATTTTAGTTTTTGTCAATAAAAAACTATCATAAATGAAATAATGAAGTTGGACTTAGGGTATCATAAGTTAACCCTCGACCCCCGGTCCCGTTGAAAACTGAACATTTTTTTGGCGAAATGCCATAATGGAAGGATAACAGAATCTTATAGAATCCTTGGACGGCCGTTATGCTACTATATTGAAGAATTGTGCTTATTTTTTGAAATAATTGCCCAACAAATTTATTTAATGTAAGTTTTTTAGAATAGATAGACTTATTTTTAAGTTTACGAAAAAAAATCCTATTTTTCAAAGTCCATTTTTAAGGCACCTCAAGTTTTTATTTTTTTTTTTACGTTTATGAAAAGTGTTAAATTTTTTTTTTAGCTTTGATTTTTTTTAATTTATAGCCGTTTTTTGATATTCTTGAAAATTAGCCATTTCCTCTGCTATCATTTTGCACGGTACTGTATATATCCTTTACACCTGTGATGAAGGGTATAAAAAGTTTGTCCTTCTTTTTGTAGAAATTATGAAAGGAATGAAAAACTTATACTTATGTACAAATATACCCTTGACACCAGAGGTGAAGGACATAAAACTATACTTTTTTTCTGGTGTTATTTTACCATATTTGACCTTTTTCAAATCTTTAGTTTAACCTCCTTTATATGAAGCTCCTGGCAACACTGCGTACTATGTTTAAACTAATATATTTTTTAACCGGCTTTATAGACAATTAAAAAATGTATACCGGCATTACCAAAAACTTAAATTATTTACTCTGAATGAATAAATGTAAAGTTAATGTAAAATGGAAAATACTAGTCGGATGGTAATAAATATCACTTGCATACATATTTGTTCTCTCTCTCTCTCTCTTCCAAAAACTAAAAGACAAAAATACAAGCAACTAAACTCACTCACTTACAGTGTGCTATTTTTTATTTTCGTCATCATTGTTAAGGAAGTGTAAAGGAGCGTTTATCTGTATTCAGGTTCTTTTTGTTCTACTTAATGTCGTTGTGTTATCAAATGTTTTGGTTTAGTTAGAAGCGCAACATTTAGTTGACTTGTTTGGGCTGGTTGGTTGGTTCGTTGACTGAGTAGCAGTTAGGCCACTCTACTGAAAAATTGCAAATACATTTATGCATCTAATGCAATTTATAGCTAAAAAAAATTTGTTTATTTATTTATTTTTAATTATTTAACTTAAAATATTTTTGAGTGCAAAAACCTATATCTCTCTGAAAAATTATTTTATATGTACCCAGCAAAAACTTTGCTTTCCTGGTAAGCTAGCAGGTATAATTGGAAACAAAAATAAACTACTTATTTTTTGCCTGAATAACTAGTTATTTTTGTTCGAGTTGTCCACAAATTCATGTAGTTATTTTTTGACTCTATGGGTACTCAAAAATATGTATCTAAACGAAAACCAAAATAAAAAAAAAAACAAAAAAAATTTACCGTCAATGAGACTCGAACTTGGACACAAACTAACCATTCGTTTTTACTGACTAGCGTCTTACTCAGTACACCATCTCGCACAAAGCATCCTGAGCGACAAAAACTTTATTTAGTTTAAAATATCTTTTTAGACATTTTGTTATAAAAAAATAACAGCTTCAGAATGGGTTGAACCAACAAGCTTCTGGTTATTAATCCGGCGCTCTAGCGCAGTATTACTGCGCTATTATACTATTGAGTACTTATTAATGTAATACATATTAGGCAAATAATAATGACGCCTCATTACCAAGAAACTACTTTAATAAGTTGTTGTTATTACCGAAAACCAAAAAGTTTTTTCTGGGTATTATATACAATAATAAATATTCACTTTGTGCGGTGGCTACTACCCCCTTTGAACCTATCATACCTATTTTCACCAAAATTGCGTAAATTGGCAAAAAAGAAATTATTTCTACAAAATCTCAAGACCTTCACTGTAATAGTACCTTAAATAAGCGAAAATTAAGATTTACATTGTACAGGGACTAAGACTTCCCATAGAGCTGCCCGCCCTATTTTCATCTCAGATATGATTATCGATAAGGAAATTATTCTCACGCAACTTTAAAACTTTTGCTCCATAGTTCTTTATTTAAACGGCAAATAATTCTTATTCCAACAATAGCACAATTCAATAAAATCGCAAAAAAAATTATATCGGGAATAATTCTGCAACATTCTTATTCTTTAGACTTGATATAGTGTAGAAAGTTAAACGAAACCTTTCCATCACTTCACAATTTTAAACCATTGACAACCAAAGAAAATATGCTTATTTGTAGAGTTATTATGTTATATAATTTAAAGCAAATTAGTCAATTGATTACAAATAAAAAGAGATCTTCGTCTCCACAACAATTTGAATCAATTTGTATTTTTATTTATTTTGGATTGGTAACCAAACAATATGTTTAGAAATGGATACTCGAAAATCAGAACATTTTTCGTTATGTTGATACCACTGTTCCATCTTCGTCAAATATATTATAAAGAGAGCAACCAATAATTAATTTGGAAAATCACAATATATTTTATTAGCTATAGAAATTACATACTACAAAACTGACGAATAAATCACATCATTTACTAAATGAAATGAAGTTGAAAGCTTGCTCTTTGGAGCCAACTTCTAATGATTTAGTTATAGACTTGAAATTTTTTAAGGAGTTGAAACTTTTTGACAATAATCATTTAAAAGAATTAAAACTTTTTAATGGAAATTGGAGAGCTAATGAATAGGTATCTCCAGCCTCTAATGTAGACTGAGAACTTCTGCAATCCATAGAAAGAACAGATATTGTTTCTAAAACAAGAGAGCCGGCCTATTGAAACTCCTGAAGATTTTCGATTAGACAGATATGACCACTGAACAAAAACTATTGTAGAAAGATTTTTACAAAGTTAAGAATATACCACGCATTATTAAGTTATGCCCAAAACAGGTCCTTTTTTATAAAATTTTGTTCTCATAAAATCTTAAAAATTCTGTTTATCTAAAGTGAATAAAATAAAACAGCAATATGTAATGCCTGCTTTTTTCGGTAGCATTAATGAGACTGTCTCCAAGGGATGCAAGCAGCAACAACAAAAAAGCTCAACTAAAGTGTACACTCTGTAATATTCAACAGGAATTACACTACACAAAAGCGGGAAGACAACTTTCGCTCAATTATTAAAAACATGATCAAAATATAGCCGAAAGAAAGAAAAAAAGGAATACAGAAACAAATGAGACATATTTTTTGGCTAAGAAATTGTAAGAAAATATGTAAAATGAAAAAAATAACAAAAAACTTACCTATTGGAATAAAACCAAGAAAAAGAAAATATCCACCAGTAAAGTAGTTGATTTTACTGCAGCAATATTCCTCGGTGATTTTTTAACAAAAATACAGCACACTAGATTTTTGTTTAATTTATTATAGTTGTTTTCAATATTTAGAAGAAAAGCACTTTTTGAGTTAAAAAAAAAAAGAATAAACTGCACTATTTATCAAACTTTTACAATAAATTAATTTTTTTTATTGTTTTTGTTTTTTTTTTTTTTCTATTTTGTTTATTATAAAAAAATCGTTTTGGTTAAAATAGCGGCAGTGCTAAAACGAAATAAAGGAATTAAAATGTTTTTCTGTTTCATGCAGCTTTATCTTTCGTCACTTTGTATACACACCAATACATCTCAAACACAAACAAACGCACTATTTTTCATAACAATTCTTTCTTGCTTTTCTTATTTATTTCGTTGTTTCAAATACAATTTCTTCTGTACATACAGAAATAATTTGTTTAATACATATATTTTTTTAAATCTTTTACTTTTTCATAACATTTTCTAAAATTAAGATTTTTTTATTTTAGATTTTTTTCACTTATTTTATTCCTTTCTTTTGCTCTCACTTTTTGACACTGGAAAATTATATGTAGATGGTCGTGTATCAGATGAGAAGAAATAAAATCAGAAAAATATACGACGATGGACAAGTAAAAGAAAACCGCAGAAAATTTTTCAATGCACCATCTTTTTACCCAATTGGGAAATTTCGTTGTTATTTTATAGGATATTTTTGATTGTATATTATATTGCAGCACTTGCTTAGTTTTCAAGTTATTAAAATAATACAGTATTTTTAATCAAATTTTAAATAAATACACCTTTTTTATAAATCGATTGCATGCGCGTTTATATTGTACATGGCGTTTGCAAGGAAAGAAGAAAAACTTATGAACAAGAAAAGAAATGTGTGTGTAAAAAAATCATCAAAAATGGGAATAAGAAAAAATCGACGAGTTTATGGCCTGGCCATGTAAACCAATTGTGTAACAACGGCTTTTTTAGAAGAACAACCAGCAACTGTTGCCACATTGAATGACATGCATAACAAGCAGTTTACGGATATGGCACTATAATTTTGTTTTGGTAACACCTGGCCGTGGTGAGGTTAATTTTTAAAGATGAGAATTTTTGACAGTGTTGCCAGGGGTAGCTTGGCAAAAATTTACAATTTTTCCTAAATAGTTACATTTTCAGAATTTGAAAAAATAAAAGGCCAACACGTACTATATTCAAAATTTTGAAGAAAATAATACAAAAATTTAAGTATAAATCAAGATTATAAGAACACTTAATTGTTAAATAATTTTGGTAATAACTTAGTAGTAGTCCAACTTGTGATTAAATTACTTCAAAAAATTTTGACCGCTCGCTCGTAGTTTTTTCCGAATATGTTTATTAATACACATACGATTATATTAAAAGCTTAAAAGTACCTAAAAATACTATGACCATATTCAATAAATAAATGGCATTTTTATTTATATTACCGATACTTGTAAAATTTGTTGATTTTCAAAACAAAAGTTTATTCAGCGAAACTAGTAATCAATATACATAGAGGAGAAAGTTATTCAGCCCGGAATACAGAGAAACTTTTATTAGCGTTTAAAAAAATAATTTAATTTCAACAGTGCTGGTAATCTTGATTTGTTTCAAATTTTGCTTTAGAAGGTCCATATTTTTTGGTATTTACAAAAATCTGATTTTATAACTTTATTTTCTATTGAATAAAACTCTTGAAATTAGGAAATTCATTTAATAAATCACTTGTACCCCTTCAGACCAAAATATCGGGCCTTGTAAAGGTTATCCACTTTTATGATTAAAAATATTATTGTTAAAATCAAATGTAATATTTTAATTTATATAACAAAGGTACTATTTTCTTAAGTGTGATAATTCATGTAGATGTTTTTTATATGACGAAAACTTTACAAAATATTTCATTTGCTGAAATTTAGTTTTAACCAATTCCAATGTTGGTAATTATTTACAAGATCTATGTACATCAATGATATAATTTTTGTATATAGTACTTAATTTTATCGAAGTGATCAAAAATTTCTAAAATATTCTAAATTTCTAATATACATGTTACGTGGAGCGTTGAAAAGTTACGAAAAATGTGACAAATGCAACCAAACGTCAACACTGATTGACACTACGTCGAGTCCATGCTAAAGAAATTTTTATTAAGACAAATGTCGAATTTTTGCCCGAATTGCAGATTATTTTTTATCTCTATCAATTATAGGAGAAAACGTATATCATATGTAAAAAGTATCAACAGAAATCAGAATGGCGCCTTTTCTCAAGCAACGTAAAGACAAAATTTTGTTTTAACGCTGCAATAATATTGACAAATTCAGTCTACATTATGTCGAATCTATGATAGAGAAATTTTTATTAAAACAAACGCCAAATTTTTGTTTGAATTGCAGATAATTTTTTATCCCTATCAATTATAGGAGAAAACGTATATCATAATAAACTATGTAAAATGTACCAAAAACAATCAAAATGGCGTCTTTTACCAAGCAACGTCAAAACAAAGTTGTCAGAGGTTTTGTTTTAACACTGCAATAATGCTGACAAACTCAATATACATTAGACAAGTTTTTATTTATATTTGACGTTTGTCTTGATAAAAATTTGTCTACTGTAGGTCCAACGTTAGACAAATTTATATCATAATAAAAATTTGTCGTTTGTGTTGATAAAAATTTCCCTAGTATAGACTCGACGTTACATAGTGTCTACATTAGACAATTTTTTATCAAGACAAACGTCAAAATTAGCCCGATTTATGGAAGATGGCAACAGTCAAAATGGCGTCTTTTACCAAGCAACGTCAAAACAAAGTTGTCAGAGGTTTTGTTTTAACACTGCAATAATGCTGACAAACTCAATATACATTAGACAAGTTTTTATTTATATTTGACGTTTGTCTTGATAAAAATTTGTCTACTGTAGGTCCAACGTTAGACAAATTTATATCATAATAAAAATTTGTCGTTTGTGTTGATAAAAATTTCCCTAGTATAGACTCGACGTTACATAGTGTCTACATTAGACAATTTTTTATCAAGACAAACGTCAAAATTAGCCCGATTTATGGAAGATGGCAACAGTTGCAGAAAAACAACAATAAATCGAATTCATGAACTTTTTATATGCAGTTTGACAGCTGAAGCGTCCAAATATAATAATCAGCTGTTTAACTGAGATTACCTTGTATAGATTCACACTGATTTTGACGTTTGCCTTGATAAAAATTCATGATAAGAATTTGTCACGTGTAGACCAAGTTTATTTATATTATTGCAACGTTATGACATAATTGTTAGAGCTCAAGCGAAGACAAGTTTGTTCTGCTATCAATTGTCGTTTTAAATTTCATTTTTGTTGTTTATTTATCATTTTTTTAAAAGATGAAATGCAATTTTTCGTAGAAATCTCAATTAATTAATTATTTGGAGCAAAAATAAAACAAAAGACAATTAATCAAGATTACCATAAAATTTACGAGCAATATCATAAAAATTCCAATATAAGTTTAATTTTTCAATAAATATTTATTTTTACAATAAACAAAAGTTTAAAATAATCGTTACATTGCAAGCAAAAAGTAAAACTCATATATATATGTTATTAACTGATTTAAGTTTTTTGAAAAACACTTAATCATTATTTTGGTCCCTAAAATATTTAATTTGTTTCGCCTTTCTCAGAATTTTGGCAAAAATTTATTTTATATTTTATAGCAGAAGAATTTTTTGATTTGTGAAAAGCTATGTAAACCTTTAGTAAAGTATGTTTTATAACAGTTATGAGTTGAATAAAATGTAACTGGTTCATACGATTTAAAATTTATAGAAAATATTAAATAATATAAAATTATTAGAAAATTTATATATATATATATATATATATATATATATATATATATATATATATATATATATATATATACCAGATATATTTTTTGTTTTTAATCATAAATTAAACGCAAATTACATTAGAGCGAGGTCAGCGGCAGTGTCTGCTAATACAATCAGCTGATAATTTAGAATGCACTATTTGTATTAATATAATTATTACAAAATACAACTGCTGGTATTTTGTTAGTGTTAAACCGCGTCATATAAGTCAAAATTCTGTGAAAAATAAATGAGTAAATGAACGCGGTAAAAAATATTACATACGAATACAAAAATAGTTTGACAATTTCGCGCGATACGTATATGAACACATTGTAAATCAGTTTACTTTCTTATTACACTATGGACTCGACGTTACGAAATTGATTACATTTATTCAGAAGTAGTTTGCAGAACTGTTTTCTAAATTTGCTGCTTTTACATTGAGAGCGAGAGAAAGAGAGTGAGCAAAGAAATACACAAGCAGAACCAGTGTTACCGTTTTGGCTATTTTTAACCGAAATTGGTTATTTTATTTTCCAATATGGAGATGATGACTTTTGCTATTATTGTTATTTTTTATGTTAAATCAAAATTTTATTTTTATTAGTTTTAAAAATGATATTTACTCTGTTAAACTTCCCAACAATAAAAAGATATATGTATATTCGGTGAAGACCGACTATAAGATATCCTACAGTATTGTGTATGTGGCTTAAAGTAATATATACTGATTTTCGGACTAAAATGTTTTATTTGTGCAGAATTAAGATATTTAGGCTTCATAATATTACTCCAAAAGAACATATATTTGGGGACTAGGTGAAATAACGAACATATTTCTACCAACTTAGGAGATTCTGAGTCGATTGGGATATTTTAGAAGGCTGTAGCAAATAAAAAATGTACCTTGTTTAGTTATTAAAACTGTGCAAGGTAACATTATTAAATACTAAAAATTTAAAAAGGGCACAACATTATTTTACAAATAACTGCGATAAAAGTGTTTTATCAATCCCGATGTATTTTCAATTGGACCAAAATTTTGTTTATTTTTTCAAAAAATTTGGTTAGAAAATTTTTTGCCGTGGTAATACTGCGTAGAATAAAACCGGCGCCGTTTAGTTTTTCTAGCCGACACCACCGACTTCTACCGATTTAAAAGGCTTAGCCGGCTCAATGAAAGCCGTCGATACTATTCGTTGCGCCGAGGACACAAAATCTATTTTATATTTTTTTCTTCATATTTTTTGAGTTACATAATTTTTGAGTTACATTTTATTTTTTTATCAAAAGATATTCAAGGATATATTTTGGTGTAGCTTGTAGCACACACTTTACTTTTATGTAATTTATGAATTAAAATACAAAATACAGCACATATGAATATCTTAATACATAATTTTTTTTATTTCGTTCTTTTGCTCCCATAAAACTTTGCGTTTTGAAAGAAAACAACAAAATACAAATCAAAATTAATTAAAAATTTTACTGGTACTAAAAATGAGTCATTAGTTTTTTGCAATTTATATATACTTAATTCTTATTTTTAATTAGTGTTATTTAATAAAAAAATTAATAAATATAATATAATAATAATTCTCTATAATAATAGTTCTCTTATAACGGCGGCCTCTCTTCGTAACGCAGACACTTACCTAGTGTCTACATTAGGCAAATTTTTAGCAAAACAAATGTCAAAATCAATTCGATTATATACAAGGTAACCTTAGTTAAACAGCTGATTATTATTTTGGTTGTTACAGTTGTCAAACTGCATATACAAAAAAACAATAATGAATACGCCATATTGTTGTTTTTGTGCAAGTGTTCCCACCTTCCACAAATTCACGTTAAGTTTGCCGTTTATCTTGACAATACGTTACGAATATGACGCTAATTTTACATATATGTTTATTAGTTTAATGGTACGTAGGATGCCAAAAAGTACTGTTTTTACCCATTTTTTCTCTAAAAGGGCTGAATTTCAAAATAGTACCAGACACCTGTCCGCTTATTTCGTAAATGAATCCATATTAGTTTAGGAGATAAAGTTTACCAAATTTATCCGTTTTTACTGTTTTTTACCCTCTAAACATTAGAATTTCCAAAAAATCCTGTCTAAGTGGATATATAAGGCCTAAGATGAACCTCAGGTACAAATTTCATCTTTCTAGCTCCAAGCGATGAATCAGTTAGTCAATCGCTCAGTAACGCTACACTTTTATAAATAGTATATATAGAATAGAAATATATAAATATATATAGATTGCCAAAAAAATTTATTAATATCAAATCTTTTTACTTTTAACGAATTTCAACAAAATATAAGTTAAAATTAAAAAAAAAATAAAATAAAAAATAAAATTAATGCAAGGAACACAACTGCGCCGTATTAAAGGAAGCGTACTACGTAGGTGCGTTTACGTTGAACCTTGTATACGTCGTCTGTTCAAATAGATTTAATTATAATTTTTATAAAAACCACGAACCATAATATTTCATCTGAAAAACAAAGATAAGGAAAAATAATTAAATAATTTTTCAAACCAAATTTTTTATTCTTTGAAAGGAAAATTCAAACAAAATAAATAAAGAAAATTTAATTTCAAACAAAATAGTTCGTCTACGTCGCAATTGTCGGTAAAATGAACGCAAATACAACACAAACACAGTCGCAGTACGTTCCTACGACTCAATTGTGCTCTTACCATAAATCATACAGATAATATAATAAAATACAACTGCATATGTATGCTGTTGCAGTCTACGCTAAATTGTAATTTTAAAAACGTCAACATGTTTTGCTGACACTGTCACTGACTTCGCGCATTTGTAATTTATCTCTTTTTTATATGTATTTGCTTGTTTTTCACCTTCTTTCCATTCAATAACTTTTTTTTTGTCAGACCAGTGTTGGACTTCGACTAGAATAGTAAGATAAGTTGTGAGAGCGGATACGTTTTCACAAAACAAACGGGTGAAAATAATAAGAAAACAAATAGAAATAAAGAAAAAAAAACATATAACTTGAGTGTGACACCTCCGCCCTGATGGCATCAAATTTATTGAAATTTAATTAAATTTATAAGAAATTTTTTATAATTTTACAATAAAACGAAAGTGTAAGTGCTAAATTAAGATGAATCATTGAAATTACGTAAGAAAATACGAAAATTATGTGGAAATATTAATAAAAAGAATACAAAAAATTCTCAAAAAAAGTTAAAATAAGAATAAAGAAACACAAAAAAATGACGATGATGATTTCATCGGATCGAAAAAAAGATCATTAAATCATAAAAAAATAAATTTAATAAAAAAATAATTTGTTGTGATAAAGTGCAAATAAGAAAAGTTAAGAAAAGAAAATAAAAAATATGTTACAATAAAAAATGTAATTTGGTAATTTATTTAAACTAAATAAAAATCTGCTATCAAATTTTCAGTGAGTGTGTGTGTGTAACGCAGATTGCGTAGTGCCATTGAGACTCAGTGGAGAACAAGTTAGAACGCCCACGTTTTCCCCTATGCTCTATAAACAAGATCACACATAAAATACATAATGTTTTCTTTTTTTGGTTGATACTTTGCTGATCTATACCCATATAGGTATAAAACTAAATGCATATATACACTTTAAACACTCTGTCCATATGCAAATTTATTAAAAACCAACACCTCTTCCTGCATAGTTGCACGATGTTTGGTATTGCTGCTGCTGATAATGGTGTTGCATACTGATAAGATTAGTACTTGTTGTCGTCCTCTCCGGTTCTTTTTTGGTCCGCTAGATTATGATTTTTTTGCGGAGTCTATTAATAGATTCCCATTTCTTAAAAAAAAAAATTCAAACAATTTGAAAGTTTGTGCCAAAGCATACTTACATATATACATATATTTAAAAAAATTATTTATTAATGCATTTTATTTTGATTTATTATTGAAGATAAATTTTAACCCCTAATAACATTCTGTAATAAGATGACTCATTTGGTACCATAATGACCTTAATATATTATGGTTTTATATAAATTTCCTTTGTTTGGTTAAAATAGGCACGTGAGTTTTATTGTTAAGTTGAGTATTTAAAGTTTTTAATTGACTTCTTGAGTTTCTACGTATTTTTATATAAAAAGGGGTGTTTTATTTTTAAAGCAATCATCATGTATTTGTATTAATGTTTACGTTTATTTTCTTTATGCTGTTTAATTACTAGTGATCTGTAGCATATTTTTTCTAATTAGAGATGAATGATCTTAAATATAATATGTTGTTCCTATTCCTAGCAAATTTTGTTATGCTATTTTTTTTTTTTTTATAAACTATGTTGTTCAAGATTTTCTTTATTAATTAATAAAATATATAAAAATAATTGTCTTTAAAAGAATTCCCTTAGACAACTGCAATATTTATATTAGGGATTCATGCGGGCTACGTAAGAAATATTTTATTATTATGTAGCTCTTATAATATCATCATAAAATTTTAATAAAAGCTACTTAATATAATATCGTTCCCATTGGATCTTTGTTTCGCAACAGATCCGATCCAATTAGAACAAAGATTGTTAACTCACCTTAAATTGCAAAATATCCTTTTTTAATTAAAAAAAAAAAAAACAAATATATTCTCAGAATGAAATCATATTTCGAAGGTTATTATTTTAAAGGAAACTAATAAATTGTCTTCCATCAGACACCCTTAGGGTTCATCGTCATTCCTATGAAATGGACCCGTAAAAGTAAAATTAATATAAAAAACTAAGGTTATCTCGCTTCATTATCATATTGGCTAACATTTTGTCACTTAATCTGCATGAGGAAGTCGACAAAGTTTAATACTTCGAGTTCGTGAAACTGTTAATAAATTCACGTATTACTATGTTCCTGCAATATCTTCCAATGACAGAAAATATGCTAAATTATTTCTACTTAGCTTATCGTATTTCTCACACGGCCTAAAACAATTACGGTGTCTTATCCCAGCTGTGACAATTATAGATCTCACATGATAATTCCCACTATTAATAACTATTGTGCTTGTTAGGTTTTTCCTGTTTCGGCCATAGATGCCTTGACATTTTATTGTCAAATAGTTCCTCGAGGCACAAACTTTTTTTTATATTAATTTCTTTAGTAATCTAAGCCATAAGCGCTGTTTACGTAAAGAGTATTCTCTTCATTCCCAACCACTAATTCTCTAGCTTTGTATTTAGCCGTTTACCCGTTGTCACTCAACAGTATTTTTTTATCATTTTAAATGGAAATTAAATTTCAAAACAATCGGTGCAGCAGTTAAGTTGTAATTAACTAAAGTCCACAACTATGGCGCCATCTACAAGACTAAATAAAAACTCATAAAAACACTTCTCACGTTCCATATAAATATTTTATGTAATTCTGTTTAATGCCACACCATTTAAAATATTTTGGAAATAAATCGAATTAAATTTTAAAGGTTAATCTCCAAGACAATCTCAGAAGCGCAGCTATGGGGTTTCAAGGTAGACACTTTTGAAACGCTTTTAATCTTATAGTTAGCCAGTTATTCGAATCTGAAATTAAAATTTCTCATAGTCCAGTTGTTTTAATATCTCGGACACTTTCCATCCGAATTGGTCTAACTTTTAGATAAACGACTAAATTATAAATCAGGAAACAAACTACAGGTTATTTCTTTTCCGAGTCAAAAAATTTTAAATTAGTAAAAGTATTTGTTTTATTGAAAGATGTCCTGACAGATAAATTAAAAAAAGAAAACGAGTGAAATTATTCACTAAAATGTCACATTCAGAACTTCTGTAGAAGCCTTACGGTACGGTTAGGTTAGTTTAGATGAGCAGCTGTAAATGTAATATAGACAGCTCACTTGGGTTCTATTGGTCCCATTGTGTTACCCTGATGGATCATGTGAACCTGTTTTCACAAGTTCGAGAATAGTTTGAGAATATTCTCGGTTCAAAACCAGTTATTTTTTGGATTTCATTTCTATTCAATTTAATTTTGTTCAACTCTTTTGTTTTTGAAATTTTTGGAAAGTTTTTTAAACAGCAGTTAATTGTTCAGAAAAGTGATGTAGAAGTAATACAAAACTAGTTCTTAAGCACTAGTTCTAAAAAAATATTATTTAAAACCAATTTATAGAGTGAAATAATAAACAAAATAATAATAAGGGCGTAAAACGAGTAAAATTTATTCAGATCTTTTTCTACTAAAAAAAATGAATAGATAGATGTTTGGTACTTTTTGAAAATTTTAAAACGTATAGGATAAAAAAGTTTAAAACTGTAGTTTGGTACTTTCTTTTTTTGTACCCTACGTAGATCCTAAACCAATAATAACATGGTATAAAAAATGAAGGTAGTTCCAAACATTTGTATTAATTTAAAATCACTTTCTGACATGTTTAAAGATTCTAATTCTAACTTTCATAAATAAATTATTTTGTATTCTTATTAATTTTAAATTTAGAAATTTAGAAAATTGTATACCAAATATGAAAGAGAGGGCAAAGGTAATCGCTGAAGATCTATTACTTGATATTATTGAATCTCAAGTATAAACCTCTCAACATATTGTGCAAGGATGCAAGCAAGAGTAACAAGCAAATTATAAGCACCATTAAATGCAGCAACTTTTGAATATAATTAACCGATGTGATGGCTGCTTATAATTTGGTCACTATTGTACTAAATATGTTTTTTACCCATAGAAAGCACTTGGTATTAACATATTTACAAATTTAATCAAAGTTACCAATTATTATCCCTAGCCAAGAAGATTTTAAGACTTACCACTATGGTATTAAATAGGTCGTTTTATTGAGTCAACTTAAAAAATCCTTTTTGTAAACAAATTGTTGATTAAAATTAACTTCTTTTCTTTATATCATGAACAACAACATTTTTATCGTATATTTTTCTTATCATAAAAAGTATCACGTCTTTGGTACTTATTAGAAATTCGAAAATTTGAGAGTCACAAAGGTACCTTTTTAAGAGTAAATGTAATAGGAAATTTTTACTGTATATTTCTCTCCTTTCACATTCTTTCGAAATTTGGACACTCGAAACTATCAAATGTAGGAACCAAATTTTTATTGTAAAAGATAATAAATCTATAAAATCTGTGTAATATTTCAGACTTAAAAAAATAGCATAATATTTAAAAGATTTGAAACTTAAATCTGCAATTTAGATAACATATAAACAGAGATAACATTTTAATTAATTTGACTTTATTGAAACTTTTATAAAATAATTAATTTCAAAGTTATGAAGATTTACTTAAAAGTATTACAGCAATTAACATATAAATAATTAAATAAGGAAATTAGTAATATCACAATATTAAGAAAAAGTTGACTAAAAACCTTGTACATACTTGAACGTTATAAGAAATTTTAAAAACAACGACTAATTATCCCTCTTTAACTAAAAAAGTGTCTTATGGATTGTTTAGCAAATTTCTTATTATTTCATATAAGAGATAATATTTATTTCATAAATTCGTATAAATAATACATACATTAAAATTACTTTGTTTTAACGTTTAAAAATGTTTCTTACGTATTACAATAATTATACACATATTCATTTCCTTACAAATAAATTAAAGGTTTATAATAAAAAGATCAATGAATTAATATATATAATAAACAACAAAATTAGTCATATCGTAGTAAACAAGATTTGAAAATAAGTACATATATATATATGTATACATACATACATACATATTGAAAGAACACCAGTCAGCCAACACAACAGATGACAAAGAAAAACCAGTTGTTTAGATTAAAAGCGTTAAAATTATAAGAAAGAAATTTCAAGTTTTTTTTCTCTTATTATTTTATCATGTAAACCACAAGAAACAACCTTAATTGAAGAAATATAAAGAACGTGACCTACATTACTTTTACTATGTACATAGTTTTCTATGTTTAGCTAAAATTACTAGTGCTTTGTTTTATAAAAGCCTTAATAGAATTTTATATATTTATAAAAGAATTTAATTTTCTTTATTCCAGTCGAATCACGAGCGCACTTTTATTAGTTTTTGCAAACTTTTTAATGGGGTTTCCTTAGTCTAGTAATAGTTTTGGAAATTCTTATTTTGTTTTGTAATGTTGTCTGAGATTTATGTATATTTAGCGTTTTTTTATTTTTTATTTTTTATTAATGTTCATATCCTCTCTCTCCGTGATTTCATTTGACAAGTTTCGGTGTCAGTTTATTTTTTAATACATTTAAACTGTTTGTATTTTTCGAATGGATGATGAGTCATTTATTGTATATGTTAATGACTTAATGTTTCATGTGAAATCTTGATGAGTTTCTTGGTATATGAAATAGTAAAAAAAAAAACACAAAATAACAAAAACAAATTATAATCAAAATCACCAGCAGCAAAAACTATTTAGCAAACAACCACCTAACAAAAATATACTTAATAGTAATTTTCTTTTTGTTTTATTATTAAATATGAATTTCTCTTTTTAATTTGTCACACTGACAAAATACGTATAGTGTTTGAAAAAATAATAGGGACGACAAAAATTTTATATATATTCTTAATTTTTTATTTATTGTTTCATAAATGAAATTAGGTATATAAATTAAGAAGAATTCCAAAATACTTATATAATAAGATAAAAAAAATTTAATAATACTGCAAAACTCACAAAAAATGAACTTCTTAAAAAACTATCTGGAAAACGGATATTTAACATTTGTAAAAAATATACTTTCGTTTTACATTACCATAAATTCTATATATTTTTCAATACTTCGTAGAAGCTCCATTTATTTTTATTATTTCCTGACATCGACGATTCATAGAACTCACAAGATTTGCACAAATGTCCGGTGAATTGGAATTCCAAGTATCCTAGTTCCACATTTCTTGTTTATTTTAAGATTTGATTATTCTGAAACCATGACTTTACTCTTCTGGAAGAGTGCATACATTATCATAAATTCTATATATTTTACAATACTTCGTAGAAGCTCCATTTATTTTTTTTATTTTCTGAAATCGACGATTCATAGAACTCACAAGATTCGCACAAATGTCCGGTGAAATGGAATACCAAGTATCCTAATTCCACATTTCTTGTTTATTTTAAGATTTGTTTATTCTGAAACCATGACTTTACTCTTCTGGCATAGTTCTTAGGATCATTATCCTGCATAAACTCCCAATTGGACCGATTCCTGACGATGAAAAACTTCCCCATATCATTAACTACGGTTTTTTTTGGTGTACTTTAGGTCATACTCTTTATTGATAGGGCATCGTACATATGATTTTCCGTCAAATCCAAACAAATTAATATTTGTTTCATCGGACCATAGCTCGCTGTTCCAATTTTGTCGATTTATATGTTGTCCGGCAAATTTTAACCTTTTTTGTATATTTCATTTGCTTAGAAGTGGTACCTTTCTGGAACTATGTCCCTTAAGTCCAGTTTCCTAGAGCCTGTTGCTTATCATACGACTTGTTACTGGAGCACATAATTTATTGTTAAGGCTCAAAAGG
Organism: Protocalliphora azurea; assembly: GCA_932274085.1. NCBI lineage: Eukaryota > Metazoa > Arthropoda > Insecta > Diptera > Calliphoridae > Protocalliphora > Protocalliphora azurea. The sequence goes on along the minus strand of OW026523.1, from coordinate 70,771,778 downwards.
GTTGATCAAAATGAGCTGAGGTTTTTCGTTTTCTTACTGTTTTCATAACCCATGTTTGATAACCAATCCTCTTTCAGTTTAAGAATAAAATTTCTACCACTATTAGTGCAATGTACTCCACAACCCACTCTGAAGTACTCTTACGAAAATACACACATCGAAATATTACTTAATCTTAGTTTTCGACACTATAAAATATTTATTGTTAACTTAAACTAATTTTAACAAAATTTTGCAAAGAGTGTCCCTATTATATTTTCCAAGTGAATTATTTTTTTTCGGGTTTTTTTTTGTAAATAAAAATTTAATTATAAGAAATAGGTTTTTAATATTACTCTGAATTGAAGTAAATAAATATAGTAAAAACGAAAAGAGATTACTTAATCCTGTTATATGTAAAATATTTTGGCAGTGAGTGATAATATTTTATGTACATTATAGAAAAGTTTTCAACCCATTATTACGAAAGAGTATATTGTCCCTATTATATTTTCCAACACTGTATGACTAAAAATACAATTCCATATGTGTTTATATGTACATATGGAATTGTATTTTTAGTATTTTGATTTTATAGTATTAAATCATATTAAAGGTTTCCAAATTTTAATAAATTTATTGTATTTATTTTATATAATTAGAATTGTTGACTATTAAATATTTATTTTGAATACGATAATGTAAAGTTTTTGTGGTCTTAATATACACCAACCTTTACTTATTTGCTATGTTCCGGAAGAGGTTTTAGCAAGGTATAGTGGATTAATTTTAAGTTCTGAAAATATTTGCTGTAAATTTTGTCTGAATCCTACTAATTTTTTTCTAATAAAAAGGGGAAAACAACAAATGTATGAAGACATGTCGAAATTTAAAAACCATTAAAACCATTACTCATACTTTTAAATTTTAATTTAATTCTCCAAAAAATTATGTCATATATGACTGTTCATTAAAACAATAATTGCTTTCATTTGGCCCATGTATGTTTTAATACTAAAATCAAAATTAATTTACAAAAATACTTTTAAATCACATGAGTAATTTCCTTGATGAAATTTGCTTTTTCTCGGAGTGATAAAGAATCATAATATGGAATAATTGTACGCCGGATTTTCGTAATTTGAGAGAGCAGGAGAAGGAGCTAGAAACCGATAAGCTGTTTCACCATAAGTAAAGCGATATTTTGAAGTCTAAAGTAGAAATTATTTTCGGTTTTATAATAAATTTCCCTTGCGCGATTTAGTTTTAATTTCCTAGGTTATTCTAGTTCCAACGTTTTACAAGCGACGAAGTTTTGGCGAATATGGGTTCACCCTATTTCGGACGATGAGTTCCACTAACGCTTATAAAACTTTAGATCAGGAACTGGGGATAGGAAAGAAGACACACGCAGTGAGTGTTATTCATTTTCGATGTTCTATGACTCTCAGTGATTAAAGGGAGCCAATAATACCGTTAAAAAAGTTTTAAATTGACGATTATGTATTCCTCCTCTCACTGACTGCTGCTTTAACAAAGTAGTATCGGACGCAGTGAAGGAATTATTTTTACTGCGTGCGAGTATGATTTCTTGACAGCAATGGCTACTTTAGAAATTACTATTAATCGTTAAATATATTGCTCTTGGAGTGACTACGATCTTTGATGGAAACTTGTAGCTCAAGTGCTGATGATGTTAATTGCTTAGGCTTAGACATCCGCCTTCTTCTGACTTACATTGCTAATAAAAGACTGTGCTTTAAGGACCAATTGATCCTCTTTGGTTCAAATGAGTATTCTATATTCGATGGGTGAATATAGAGTTTCACCCAGTTGTTGTTCGGTTTCGGGCAAAACTTGCATGAGCTACAGATATAGCTTAGTGAATATGTTTGCTTTGGTTTTGCTCTATCTTGACTTGACCTTCATAACGGTAGTATTAAACATAAGGACTGCGCACGAAAAAATTAGGGCTTATAACTTTTATTATACATAGAAAAACTTAGTACCGTTAATATTATATTTCTTATTATTCTCAATAACTCTGTGTTAAATTTTGTTGTAATAGGATAGTTATTTTTTCTTAAAATGAAATTGAACAAAATTCATGCAAATGCATAACTCAACTTTATAACCAAAACACATGTCGATCATATAAAACAATTGCTAGGAGTGTGAGTCAGTAAATACAGCTTCTTAAGTCATAAGAAATACAAAGAGTCAACGGTCACCGAAAGGAACAAGATAAAAGCGAATTTAAAAAAAATCTCTGAATATCTGGATGGAATGCGACGCATTCATTAAATTGTTCTGTATCTTTTATCAAAAAAGTTTAAAAGTTTTTAAAATGCCTCAATACTTACAAAGTAAATGAAGTTCCTAATACCAACGATAGGAAAAATGTGAAGGCAAAAGAGAACGAAAATTGTTGAGATTATTTTTTTTCAAAAATCTAAACGCTGTCTAATGTACGTTCTGACGAACTTTTTACAACATCTTAAAATATGTAAAAAATCAAAATTCACTCATAACAAAGGCGTATTTAATAATTAGAAAACACTACGAATTCTAAGTTTTCTGGACTAATCTCGCTTATAATTGATTGGTATCAAGTAAATGGTGCTGTTATTAAACAAAGAGAGCCAATCCACTAAACTGTTCAGAACTTAGACCACTTGAAATGTATTGGGTCATAGTAAAAAATATTTAAAGAATACTTAAAGCTGATAAAAATAGAGTTTTAAAAGAAGTGGGCTCATTTCAATAAAAAAGTAGCTGAAAATATAATAAAGCCCATATGCAGGGTATTCCAGAAAATATTAAATATTTTATTAAAAAGAAATAAAAAATAAATTTTTCTTTTGAATTTAAAACTTGAATATTTATAGGCTGAATTGTACACACTATTTTTTTTTTGATGCAGTCTTTAGCTTTATACTTCCGTATGTGGTTTGTACTTCAAGTAGTTTTCCTATAGAAATAAAGAAACCTAATAGTTTGTCAAGTTTTTCGCCAAAAGATAATTTATCACTAAAAAAATAATCTCCGGAAAAAAATCGCAACTATTTTATACATAAATTGTTTAGTACTTTTTCTTTACACACAAATTTCTATTAAGTTCCACTTATTAAAAATTCTTTATTAAACGTTACAAGATTACAAAAAAAAAAAAAAAAAAAAAAAGAATTAGTTATTTTTTATTTTTATTGTATTTATTAATTTTATTAAAACTAATTGTTTTCGCTACAATTTATCGGTTATTTTTTGTTTGTTTTCGTTATACGTATGTTTCTTTTTTAGAATTTCGATAACATTTATTATCACATATGACGTCATTGGTGACTAAAAAATTTCTTCGTTGTTATTTTCTTGTATTTAAATAAACACTTTTTTAATTTTATTCTTCTTTCAGTACTCGAACGATTAACAAAAAAATAATAAAAAATACGAATATATTTTAAACACTATTTTGCACTGTTGCCAAAAATAAACATGATTTCTTCCAATAAACGCCTTTACCCGCTGGCGTTATTATTAGCCTTTGTTTTTACGAGTTTTGTATTTTCGGTTGAATCCCAATTAGCTGGTAAACTTATACAAAATCCCTGCGTTAACAAACGCACCTGTCACGAGTGTATACAAACACAAAGTTGTGCTTGGTGTATGCAACCGGATCATGGCGACAAACCCAGATGCTTCCAACACAGTTATTCTAATGTATGTCCTGAGGAGTTTATCTGGAATCCAGACACCGTACAAAGTTTTACTATGAATCGTGCATTAACAAGAGCTGGTTATGCTGCAGCAGCTGGTGGTGGTCAAATGTCCTATGGCAGTTCATATTATGCCAATTCTTCATACAGTAGTTCGGCATCAGGTTCATATTCTGGCTCGTATGGTGCTTCTGGAGCATCTGGTTCTGCTGGTAGTTTTAGCGGCAGTGATATTGTACAAATTAGTCCCCAAAGAGTAGCATTAAAATTGCGTATAAGTAAGTTTTTTTTTTTATTTTCACATGGAACTAAATAAATTTAATGAATCCCTATGAATGTCCATTTCCAGATGAAGTCCATAGTTTAAACATGCGTTATTCTCAAGCTGAAGATTATCCTGTTGATTTATACTATCTTATGGACTTGTCAAAATCTATGGAAGATGATAAAGAAAAGCTTTCTGCCTTGGGTGATTTATTGTCCGAAACTATGCGTAATATTACCTCAAACTTCCGTTTAGGTTTCGGTTCATTCGTTGACAAAGTTTTAATGCCTTACGTTTCGACTATACCTAAAAAGTGAGTACTTTTTTTATTTTTTTATAAGGGTTTTTAATTGCCGTATTAAGCTACATAAACAATTATAAATTGTTTTAGAGTATATTTTTTGTTTTCCATATTAAATTAATTAACAATGTGAAACAAAAAAAAATATATATCGTTGTTAACGTTGGTTTCTTAGAAGAGTATGTTAATTATTAGATAATGAAATATTAGTAATTGCTAAACATGTTCGTTTTAAATAATGAAACTCAATATTTTTCACCACATTTGTTAGTTAATAATTTTAATATTAACGTTATATGCTTATTAAGAAAATATGACGGATTTTGTAACACAAACAAAATGTTTAGAAAATTTGTATGAAAATTATTAAAAATATTTAAATCTGGCTTTTAAAACGTGTTTCTATATTTGTATTGAGCTATTAACTGCCTGTTTTTATAACACGAGCGCAAAAACGACTCGTCTAACTTACATTTAAAAAAAAATTTCAAAATTTCAAAATTTGTTTTTGTTTTAAATGTAAGTTAGACGAGTCGTTTTTGCTCTCATGTTATAAAAACAGGCAGTAAAATTTTTTCCTTCAAAATAAGGAACAAAACATTAAATTGTTACTTACAAATGTGTGTAGAAAAATATTCTATATATAAGTTTATAATAAAAATTATGCTTAACACATTTTGCTATGTTTTATTTTTATAATATTTTACATTATTTATATTTAAGTTAAAATATTTTTATGTAGACCAGTCATATATACGTAGGTTAATTCCATAAGGAAAGAAGATCTGAAAATTGTCAATGACAATTAGCTAAAAATTATCTAATATTATTTTCCGTTACGTCATATTTAAGCTTTCATTTTTATTTTAGTTTTATTTTTAATTTTAAGAACAAAATAACCAAATTAGATTGTTAAAAAGTTGGAAGAATTATTTTCTTATATATATATATATATATATATATATATATATATATATATATATATATATATATATATATATATATATATATATATATATATTATATATATATATATATATATATATATATATATATATGTAAATCACAATCTATATCTAAAACTCAAGCTTATTTGTATATTTTCTTTAAATATGCAAACATATTTATAGTGACGGCATGATTGTTATTTAATAAATTATTTTCAACGATAATCAAACCCAGGAAAAACTATCATACCTCTGCTCTATAATAGATTATAATTCCAAAATTGTGTTACAAATACTCTGATTTTAAAATTATTTTCAATTTTGATGAAAAAGCAAACGTTGGCATAGAAGAATTAACAATTAAATGCATTTTCATAATGTAAAATTTTAGATTTTTTTTAAACATTAATATTGATTTCAATGTCTTTTTCAGTCGATAAGACGATTTTAAAATTGAAACATTGAAATGTATAATTTACCCTAAGATTAAAATATAAATGTTCGCTGATCACTAGTTGGATTTAACGCTAATTGACGTAATTAATAATGTCTCACTACATAGGACTTGAATATAATAAATTGTATTAAAAATACGTTCGATATCGAATGTCTTTATTTAGCCCCTTCTGCTGTAGAAAAATAATTAATAACCCATAACTTTTAAAATTTAACATTTTATTATTAAATTTCCTTTTTTTAAAAGATTTTCTTTATCAAAATTGTAAAGCAATTTAAAAAGTTTAAAGTTGAGGGATATAAAATTGAGAGGCATACAGAATCTCCAAGTGGTTATGTATTGTAGATATGCATTTTTAATGTTTTCCCTAATGGGTATTAAAAGTAGTAATGTCACAATTACTACATAGTACCAAATATGTTATTAAGGTTGTTTAGGTTTCAATAAAACCTAAATGACAAAAAAAAAAAAAAAAAAAAAATGTATTTCACTCTGTTTATAGTCCACTCTAATTCTAGTCCACAAACTATGCTTACCATTGCAAATTTGTAAAAGATCTTAAAGTTGTAGTAAATTATTAATTCTTCTGAGTATTAATTTTTGATTACAAATACACAAATTTAAATAAAAATGTAGGTTTAAATTTTTATTAAATTTCTCAAACCAACAGTAGTTATATATTTCATATTTCACTTGACAATGCAGAATTTTACAAATATATTTATTTAATTATTTAAAACGTTTATATCAATTTATTGCCCATAACTTATTAATTATGTTTTTTTTTTATTTGCTTGTATTAATTTAAATTAAGTTGTTATTCTTTTTTTTAATATTTAATTTTGTTACTCAATTGACCATTTAATTAATATTTCTTTTTTTATTTATTTATTTAAACAAAATCAATTAAACTTACTAACAACTCTAAAAAATAATTGACCAAAACAAAAAATACTAATCACAACAAAACCCCCCAACTCCATCATTACTTACAAAATATAAAATCAAATAAAACTGCACCAATGCAACAACAAAACAGACTTGAACATCCCTGTGAAAATTGTGAAGCTCCCTATGGTTATCGTAACCATATGCCTTTGAGTACAAATACTGCAGAATTCACTGTAAGAATTAAATCTATATTTTTCTTTTATAAAAAACAAACATAAAATTCATATTTTTCTGTATAGTAAATGATTATTGTCAATACATTATTACTCTACACCAAAAACATTACACTTATTTCAAATATTATTATATGTTGCGTTGTTTTGTTAATAATGTTTCAAATTTAATATTTTCCCTCTATTTTAACATATTTCTTTATTGTTTTGTATCATTTGTTTGTAATTAATTTAATTTTGGTTGTTTTGTATATACATATGTATATAAAAGAGATTTGAGTTTAGCAATATATTGAAAATGGAATTGCTTAATATTTTGTTTTAAAAATAATCTCCTTTATGTACTTTGCCGTATTTCTTTTTGGCTTAAAATGTGTGCTTTTGCTATTTATATTTTTGTTTTAATTTTTTATTTATTATTTGTTTCATTCATATAATTTTCTTCAATAAATATATAAGGGTAAGATTTGTCGTATATCATTATTTCATAAAAAACTAAATATTGGTGTTGGTAATTTTAGATTTAATACATTATAATTGATTGATTTTAATTTTAAGTTTTCTTTAAATTAAAATTAAGTAATTCTAACATATATTTTGTATTTAAAATTTATACATTTCTCTATCATTTATCATATGTTTCTATTCTTTTTTGTTTTTTTCTTTCAAAATTCTCTTTTATTCGTATAAAATTATCTACTATTCTATCAAATAAAATCTCTGCATTAAAAATACATATAAAATTAAATCATAAATAAATTAGCATGATCGAGCCATGTGCAGGCTGTGCTGCACCTTATGGTTATAAAAATGCAATGCCTTTAAGCACGGATACATATCGGTTTTCAGTAAGTTTATGTTGTATCGTAGTTTTAAATATTTTTCCCTAAAAATTTCATAGTTTTTACATGTAGTTTATTTATTACCTTACCAATATAAAAAGAAGTTTAACTCTGAAGTGGTTGAAAAAAATGTTTAAGAGTATAACTTCTTTTCTTCCCAAAATAATTTTATTATTAATAAGAAGGTGTTGGTGACTGCTGTTATTTTGAAATGCATGTGTTTGTTTGTGGTGTTAGTTGTTTGCATGCTTGGTATGATTATAAAAACATATTAAAATTTATCATATTTCCTTTATTAGCACCCTTACATTTCAATAATCATTTCATATTTGTTATATTTATATTTTTTCTATTAAAGGTACACTCTTGTTTATTTAAACAAAATTATTATTAACTTTATTAACCATCACGAATGGATTTTTTAAATATTTTAAAGTTGTGTTTCAATTGGTTTCAATTTAAAAATATTCTTAGTTATGTCATTTTCTTATTTGTTTATTTTCTTATCTTTTTTTATTTTTTATCACAATTTTAAAGTTTATGTTGTTAGGTGTGTATGAATAACACAAAGAAAAATGTTTGTGTTTTAAAACGTATAATTTTTTTGTTATTTCGGTAATATCATATATGATGATATTATTGCTATTTTTATGCAACATATTAAGAATTTAACAATAAATACTGTGAATTATTAAATTACACCTTGTAACAATTTCCTAAATAATTTTTCACACATGAAAAAATCCAAGTATGCATGATCAAGTTGAATCAGGGGTTCAAGTGATGATAATCTGGTTCAATTTGAGTGAAACATGCATGACTTTAAGATTAGCGTGTCATTGGAGTTCATGTGTTAAAGCGAAAATTCAATGAAATGGCATTTCATTCGAATGATTGCGAGAAACACATGCATGTATCATGATTTGAAAACAATTTTTCATTGGTAAAAGGAATAACTTTTTTGAGAGCTCATTCACATGATTTCCAAATATAAATATAAATTTGTATTAAAAAAGCTAATTTTATCGTTTTCGAGACAATATTTTCATGGGACTAAAAAAAACTAATTACACGGTGTTACAGTGAAAAATTACTTGAGAAATGTCATAGTGTAGGTTATAGGCCTTCTTCAGGATATCATAAATAAGTTTTAAAAATTTGCAATACACTAGAGTATCCAAAAAGCCAACTATTTTAGAAAACCGGTTTTCGGTTTAATGGAAAAAACTCATTTTGGAAAAACCGGTTGCCAAGTTGGTTTAACCAGTTTTCAGTCACTTAAATTTTTTAGCAAGAAAATAGTATTTTTTTGTATTTTTTTAACAAAAGCCTAAATGCATAAAAGTTCTTATTTCTTCCATGTCATGTAATTTTTCTTTTTTGAACTCTTTTTTCTGAGTAATTTGTAAATAAAATGCTGTTAAAGAAAAATCTACAATACACCCTCAAAATTTCGAGTTATTCGCAAAAAAAAAATCTGTTTTTGGGTATGTTCTTATATAAATGTATGTATTTCTAATTATATTATTCTTTTGTTTCTATTTCTTTTAAAACTTCTTTGGAAAGTAGAAGAAATAGGCTTTTTTATGTTTTTGGTTTGTTTTGGTCAAATATTAAAAGAAAATTTTCCAATAACAAGAAAAATAAATTTTTTTCACAATTTTTCGAGTTTAACTGCGATTTATCACAATTTTTTCTATAAAAGCCTATGCAACGATGCAATAATTTTTAAGGGTGCTTTTGTTGTGAACATAACCAAGTATAATTTTTTTAAATTGGACAAAAACTATGGAAGTTATACGATTAGTAGTAATAACTACTAAAATTTTCCGTAAATTTTTAATTTTATCCTCAACAAGTAAAAATGAAGTAAAAAATATAAAAAATATTTTGTTTTAAATATATGAAGAATTTTTTAATAAATTTTATAATATGCTTAATAACTTTTTAATTCTTTTAAGCGATTTGAAATGATGGCATTTTATTCTAAACAGAATAGCATTTCAAACTTTGTAAACAAATATGTGTAGTCTTTTAGAAAAAAATCGGAAAAATTACACCAAAAACAAAATTTCGAAAAAGAAAAGGGAAATAAAGTTAAAAATGGTGCATAACTCATTTAATTTGAGTGTATATAAAATATGGTACTATAGTTAAAAAGCTACGTTCTTCTGCTTTTAAAATCCATTTAAACATCTTATATAGACTTAAAATTTATGAAGCTACGAGATCTATAGTGCAGAAACTACCCTAAAACGGTTTTTTTTTCGCAATATCTTGAAATTTAGAGGGTATTTCAAAATTTTTTTAAATTGTTTTGTGATGTCCTCAAGAAGGTCTACAGCCTACATTAGATCGCTTTCCGAGCGAAAATAAAAGGTGCCATTTTGTAACAGCGTGTTATTAAAAAAATTATATTTATTATTTATTTTATAAAAAAAAAAAATATGAAAATAATGAAATATAAGAACTTTTAGATCACATTTAAATTATATTTTTGGATGTTCATTTTAATCATTTCCATTATGACGAATAATTTCAAATTTTAAACGACATTCAGAATGCATTTGATTGTATTCTTGATTTAGAAATCCTGAAAATTACAACCACTTTAAACCACTTCAATTCATTTTTGCTGGATAACAAAACTACATACTCAGTTTTTCTCCATGACGTCAAATTTTCTATCAAAAAGACTTCAAAGTTTCCAAAAATACACAATTTTAAAAAATTATAAAATAATTACCAAAATTACATCCACCATACATGGATGTCAAATGAAAGCTAATTCTTAGCTTGTAATATAACAAAAGTTAACTGTTGCAGCACAAAATGTTAAGAAAATATCTTTTGTATAAAGTATATACATAATTAACTAATAAATATAACATTAAGGAATAAATTTCCAAAAAGATATGGCAGGTATTCGTAGCTTTCATTTGACATCCATATGGGTTCTATATAATTTTCGTAAATATTTTATAATATTCTTAATAATTGTGCATCTTTCGAAACTCTCCTTCTGAGAGGAAATTCGACATCCTGGAGAAAAACCATCATTAGGCGGTTTTTAACATTTTATCATACGTTATATTCTATCTAGTCTACATATTTCTATTTAAAGAAGGATTTCTTTCCAGTGTTATTAATTCAATGCTATAAGTGATCAACAGAGAAGTTAGAAAAAAATGCGAAATAATAGGTGTTTGTAGCAAAAATATCAAGAGAAAGTAACAATAAAAGAAGCAACTTTTTTTCAATGATTTATTGGAATAAGTGAGATCTTCCTGACGCATCATGAAGTTAGTATAAACTTTCTTCATTAGAGAAGCTTCATCCAACATCGGCGGATAGTGATAGAGCGGATTTACATATTAACCGTTCATTTAAATAAAAACTAGCATTAAGTTCTGCAGAGTTTACACCAGTATCAAAATTTTTTTCATATACCATATCCCAGGTTTATTTTAAATACTGATCAAATTTGTTGACGTGCTTTTTTATATTGAATTTTTAAAAAATCTTATTTTACATTAAACACAATATTCGTGAGTATTAATCTAAAAAAAAAAAAAAAAATGATTCGTTCATTGTAGTTCCAAACTGAGCATATACTAAGCCATTTTTTAATGACAAATAATACCAACATTTTTAATAGGGTTTTTAATACTGACAAAAATTGTTCAAATAAATGTTGAATATCTTATAATTTTTCCATAATTGTTAAAAAAAAGCCAATTTGGTTCTAAAAAATTTGTAAAGTAGACGAAAAAAGCAAAAACGCAAAAAAAGCAAAAAGGCATTTTTGTTTGGACAATTTTTTTGTCTTTTTAATCGCAAATTTCAAAGAAGCGCACTTTCCGTTTTTTATTTGGCGTCGTATACTTTTATTATCATGGTGGCACAAGTAATTATAAAAGTTTAAAAATTTAAAAATATTAAACTTATAGTGACAAATGAAAAATTTAAGAAGTAGAAGTCCCTTTGAATATCGGTTAAATATTTCTGAATCCTCAGATAGGGAATATTATTTGACTATGTCCATCTGCTCTTTGTTGAACATATACAATTTTCGAATTTTGTATATAAATTGAAGCCAACATGTTTTTTTTTCCAAAAATAAGTAAGTTTTATTTGCCAAAAAGTCATTCCTTATTTCTATCAAAAACTTTTTAAAACGAAAAAACCAAAATAAAAATCCAGTAATCATGTAACAAAATTCAAAAATAATTATCATTAACTAATCGTTATTTTTTTTTAAATAATTAATGCTTTAATAAAAAACTACTGTACAGAAGGAACTACAAAATGATCAACTAAAAAAACAATAATATATGGAAAAAAGACAAAGTTTTTTTTTAATTTCATAGTTAAATTAACAAAATACTGTTTATTGAAATTGAATTTAAAAAAATCGACAAGAGTGTACCCTAACCCAAAATAACAAAAAAAAAAAAAAAAACATTTTGTATAAATTAGCCCCTAAAACTAATATATTTTTATTGTAAATTAAAAAAAAACCCTTAGACTGAAGTAAAAAGAGCGGCTGTTTCTGGTAATTTGGATGCTCCTGAAGGTGGTTTTGATGCCATTATGCAAGCCATAGCCTGTCGTCAACAAATCGGCTGGCGTGAACAAGCTCGTCGTTTGTTGGTCTTCTCTACAGATGCAGGTTTTCATTATGCTGGTGATGGCAAGGTGAAATTTATTATTTTCTATATTGTAATTAAGGATTTTCTAATTAATATGTTTTTTTTAGCTTGGTGGTGTTATTGCTCCCAATGATGGTGAATGTCATTTAAATTCCGATGGCCTTTATACTCACTCGGTTATTCAAGATTATCCTAGTATTTCTCAAATTAATCATAAAGTTAAACAGAATTCTATTAATATTATATTTGCTGTTACCTCAAGTCAACATTCGGTTTATGAGAAATTATCCCAACATATTGAAGGTTCCTCCAGTGCCATTTTGTCAAATGATTCTTCTAATGTGGTCGATTTAGTGAGAGAAGAATATAGTGTTAGTTTCTTTTTCTATTTGAAATAATTTGCTTTATTTATAAATGTTACTTTATATTACAGAAAATTTCTTCTTCTATTGAAATGAAAGATAATGCCACTAGCCATGTTAAGATTACCTATCACTCTGCATGTTTGAATGGTGGCACTGAAATACCCACTTCTAAATGTGATGGCCTTAAAGTAGGTGACATTGTTAACTTTACCGCCCAAATTTTAGTTACCTCCTGCCCTACTGACCCTGCAGAATGGAATCAAGTTATTCAAATCTATCCTGTTGGTATTAATGAAAGTTTAATTATCGATTTGGAAATGCTGTGCTCCTGTCCTTGTGAAAAACCAGGCTCTACTGGCTATCAAATCAATTCCCCCGTTTGTAATAACCACGGTACCTATATGTGTGGTATTTGTGAATGTGATGATATGCATTTCGGGCACAACTGCGAATGTTCTACTACTGATGTTCACTCGGAAAAGGGTAAAGATTTTGGTTGTCGTGCTGATAATGTTACCACAATTGATTGTAATGGTCGTGGTACTTGTTTGTGTGGTGTTTGTGATTGTGAAAAACGTGCCAATCCGGAGGAAATTATTTCGGGACGTTTCTGTGAATGTGATAACTTTTCTTGTGATCGTCATGAGCAGCAATTGTGTTCGGGCCCTGATCATGGTGTATGTGAGTGCGGTAGTTGTGTCTGCAAGCCTGGCTGGACTGGTACAGCTTGTGATTGTCGCGATTCAAATGACACTTGTATTCCACCCAATGGCGGTGAAATTTGTTCAGGACATGGTGAATGTGAATGTGGTGTATGCAAGTGAGTGACAAATTTCTAAATAACTCCTTGGATGTGTTTTTATGTAAAAATTCTTTTTTTAAGATGTAAATCTACCGAAGAGGGTCGTTATTCTGGTAAATACTGTGAAAAATGTCCCACATGTTCTGGTCGCTGTCACGAACTTAAAGACTGTGTACAATGTCAAATGTATAAGACTGGTCCTTTGAAAGATGATAGAGATTGTGCCGCCAATTGTACAACATTTGTACCAATCGCCGTTGAAAAAGTTGAACTCGATGAAAAGAAAGAAGAAAATATTTGTATGTTCTATGATGAAGATGACTGTAAATTTGCTTTTAAATACAGTGAAGAAGATGATAAAGTTGAAGTACACGCTCAGCAGGAACGTGAATGCCCACCCAAAGTTTTTATGTTGGGTATTGTTTTAGGTGTTATAGCCGCCATTGTTTTGGTGGGTTTGGCCATATTGTTATTGTGGAAATTATTGACCACCATACACGATAGACGTGAATTTGCTAGATTTGAAAAAGAACGCATGAATGCAAGATGGGATACGGTAATTTTAAATAAATTTGTATTTGAATTTAGTTATTATTTTACTAACTTTTGTCTTTGCTTTTATTTCAGGGTGAAAATCCTATTTATAAACAAGCCACCTCTACATTCAAAAATCCCACATATGCTGGCAAATAAATAGGGATTTTTTTCTAACGATTTTTTTCTTTTTATTTTAAGAAAAAAACGTATGCCATAAAAAAATGAAACGTTTTAAGAAATGTATATTCTTTTGGTTTAAAATCATATTTTTCTTTTTTTTAACTGCCAGTAAAAGCCTAAAAATCTTTACTTCAAATTTTGCAACTTAACCAAAACTTAACTTTGAAACCATCCATTTTGTTTTATTTTCTTTTTATAAACTATCATTTTATTTTCAACTTTAATATTGACTAAAGTGTACTAAATATGTGCCTCAAAAGAATATAAAAACAAGAACTAAATACATAATAATACTACATATGACTAATATTTATATTTTTTACCCTCAGATATATTTTGTACTTTTTTATAACAGTAAAAAGAACAAAATGAACAACAACAACCGATTTTTATTAATAGTTTTTAAGTAAATTTTATAGTATGAGTTTTTCAACATAGAAATAATAATATTAATTTAAAATGCCTTGTAACCAAATTAATATATTGAAATCATAAAAAAATTTATATTTATATGTTTACATATAAAAAAAAAACGCAACAATATTGCAATATTTGCCCAAAAAACTATTAAACAAATGTTTTTTATTTTTAAATTATTTATTTACTAAATAATTTAAATTTATATTTGTTAAGTCTTTAAAATAAAACACCTAAAAAGTGATTGTATTTTATCAGCTGTATTTTATAAGATTCTTAAAAGTGTTTAGAAAATTTTGTGTCAAAGAAAAATATTAATAATATTTAATTGTAAAAACTATAACTTTTTATTACACAGCTTTGATGTTTATTCCTGTATTAACACTTTCATTTTAAATTTTTGTTCTTTTGTACTTGTGTGTATTTTTTTAGTTCTTTTTTATAATTAAGTTCTTTTTATAACAAGTAAGTTCTCTTTTTTACTATTTCTTTTAGTAGTTAATATTGTTTATTTTTTTAAGCTTTTTATAATTTTGTGTAAATTTTTATGTTTGTATTTTTAAGTTCAATTTAATTTAATGTTTTTCTTTTCATTGTGTAATTTGTACTGATTAATATTAACAAATAATAAATTAAATTAAAATCCAAACTTATACAATGTGTAGATATTGTTTATTTTCCTTGGAATTAGTTTAAATCTAAATCTCATATTGTAACAAAAATAATAAAACACTTTCTGAAGTATTAACAGCAACTTTCTTATAAAAGCTAAATTTAATTTATCCTGTGAAAGAAAATTTTCGAAGAATTTTGCATAAAACAACAATTATCGAATAATTTCCCAACCCAAAAAACCAAGAAACAATAGAGTATCATAATTATCATAATATTATAATTTTAAAATTATATGATAAACTATAGAAATTATTTTTTCCTTAGTAAAAAATTTCAAACACTTTCAGGAAAATAAGAAAAAAATACTTTATGTTATGTAAATCCAAGCTGATAATGATTCCTTTATGTTATCATCTTTTATTTTTTTCAATTCCATTAAATTATGCAGTAAAGATAATTTTTATATAATACGTACCATAAAATATTTTTTTTCTATAAAAATTTTCAATTTATTTTTATTTTCCTGAAAATATTTAAAGTTTTTTACTAGGGAAAACTAATTTCTATATTTTATCATATAATTTTAAAATCATGATATCATTATCCTTTCTTGGCTTGTTGAGTTCCTATAAAAACGAAAGTTATCGAAATTTTAAATTGTATAAATTTCCCATAAAGGGTACATTTTTTCGAGCTTATTACAAATTTTTTATAAAAAGTAAATGTTGAGAAAATTTGTTATAAAAAGAAAATTTTGAAAAAATGTTATAAAAAGTAAATTTTGAGAAAATGTCCTTTAAAAAGAAAATTTTCTCTATAAATAAATTAAATAAATTATATATATATATATATATATATATATATATATATATATATATATATAAATATATATATATGGGCTGATGAAATTTTATTCACCTCATAACTGTCAAAAATTTACTTTCCTACGTGATACAAAGAAATACAGGTAAAACCGATCTCCCTTATCGTCGCCATACCAAGCGATTTTTTACTTATATCCTATTAAGAAATTCTGGTGTTATTTTTTATTAAAAATAAATCAGGCAACATCTCTAATGATACTTAAAATAAGACTAACTGATTTTAAGCTCAAACAGTTTGAATATTCCATATATTTCGGTATATGTATCATTTTTTTTAAACATCTATTTACTGTAATTTATTAGCTATCAAACGGAATTCTGATCAATACATTTATATATTTTATATAATTTTATTAGAAAACAAATTACACAATATTTATTATAATTTCCTAACTTTACTTTTCCCTTTTTATTATAGGTTTGTTTCCGTACTTTTTGGGTAAAATGAGAAAAAACTAATTTTTCTCCCACAAAAATACAACAACTCACAGAAGTACGGGAACACAAAAATGCAAACTGTTTACCCAGGAATAAAACATCAAACGGTTTTAAAAATTCTTATGTGAATGTAATCTTATTTTTCAGTATATTTGAATGTTTTTAATTTTTTTAATGCAATTTTCTTGTTAGTAACAAAAACAAATAACTTTTTATTAATTTCGTTCAAGTTTTTTATTGTATATTTCTATTTTTTAATTGTTTGACAATTATACTTGAAAAAATATTCTGGGCTGCTTCATGCAAGAAGAAGAACATTATTATTTCAAAATAGCTCTCATTTGCCCAATTTTCGAGTACGGTAACGTTTTTCGGGATCCCGCGTGCTCCCAATTTAGAGTACGCGAACAAAGCTAATGTGTCAAGGCATTTTCTATTTGTTTACAAAATAAAAAAAAAAATTCAAAAAATCTTTTATACTTCAAAAAAATTTTCTCTTTTCATCGCTACATACTTTTCTACCGTTTGGCAGTCAAAGTAAATTAAAAAAATCAAAGACTCCTAAAATTTTACTTTTCTTGTAAAGCTAAAAACAAAAATTGTCGAATAATTTCCCATAAAAAAGAAAATTTTCTGTAAAACAAACATTTTAATAAATGTCATATAAAAAAATTCCTTTAAAAGGTATATTTTTCAAAATTAAGAAAAAAAATAATAATAAATATTTGAAAAAAATAAAAAGTAAATTTTTCGACAATTTCCTTTAGTCAATTTTTCGAAATCTTTTTTTAAAAAGTAAATTTTGAGAAAATGTATATTACATTTTCTCAAAGTAAAAAAGTATTTTTTTTTTTAATTTCAAAAGTCCTTTTAAGAAATAATAATTCCTATATATTTTTCGAAAATTTCTTATACACTGCCTGCCATTTGAATAAGGAATCACATTTTTTTTAACTTTAATTAAGTACATATATAAACTAAAGTTCAGAAAAAAATAATTTTCTGTAGAACCAAATTTCAGTGTTGGCTTTAGTTTCCTGAAGAATTAAAAAATATACATATTTTGTTATATTAAAATTATGCATTTATTTAAAGACATGTATTTCTGTGATACTTTTTTGTGTGTCACTTTAATAAGGAATATTTTAAAACTAAGCAAACTGTAATTTATTTTTAAATTTTAGGTTATAAAAATGAAAGCTATTCTTCTAGCAATCAATTAGTAATGAGTACTGCCATCATTTTTAGAAATAACCTCAAAAATGCGATTTGATATCGACTTATATAATGACTCTAAATATTTTAGCGAAATAAAACTCCATGCTTCCATTATTGCATCCTTTAAGGATTCTGTCGTCTGAAATTCTTTTTCCTCCTTCATAAACTTCTTGCAAGCCAAGCCCAGACATTTTCCATTGGATTCAGGTCTGGTGAATATGGGGTCCAATCCAAAAGTTGAACACCTTGTTGATTAATCCATTGTTCTACTGCTCTGGCGGTATGAATCATAGCGTTGACGTGTTGGTACGTCCAAGGTATGGGTCCAAAGAAATCATTAAATTTTGGAAATCTTCCTCCAGAATGTTTTTGTAAGTCGTTGCAGTCATTTTGTTGGATACAAAAATCAATTCTATGGTACCATAATACGAAATGGCACCCAACTCAATTATTCCGCCCTCTCGGCTGTGTCTGCGGCTAAAAAATAATTCCTCCTTATTTAGGTCATGGAAGTAATAGTTATACCCGTCGGGACCATCAATATTAACTTTTTTTCATAGGAAAATACAACTTAAAACCATTTGTCGGACCATGTCATTGTATTTTTGACAAACTGTAGACGTTGTGATTTGCGTTTTTCATTAAGTGATGGTTTTTTTTGCAGTTTTTGTCGGACTATGTATGGGCACGACTTTAAAATACGGTGCACTGTTCTTAGACTGACACTGACTTCACTTTTTTCATGTATTTTTGATACCGACATGGAATTTGTTGCCATTTTCTTCCGCCCTTTCATGTTTTTTCCATATCTTCCTGATTAATATTAAAAGAATTCCTTATTCATGTGACGCACGAAATAGTATCACAGAAATAAATAAATGCATAATTTATTATAACAAAATATGTATATTTTTTATTTCTTCAGGAAACTAAAGCCAACACTTTGAAATTTGGTTGCGCAAAAATTATTTTTTTCTGAACTTTAGTTTAGGAGATATACTTAATTAAAGTTAAAAAAGTGTGATTCTTTATTCAAGTGACAGGCAGTGTATATAAAAAGTAAATTTTTGAAAACTTTTTATAAAAAATAAATTTTTGAAACAAATAAAAAGTAAAATTTCTTATAAAAACTAATTAAAAAAAAAACAAAATGAAAATTTATAAAAAAAATTACAAAAAAAAAGAAAGAAAATCTCAGTACTTATAAAAAGCGAACGAGATTTTCCATAAATTCTATAAAAATGTAAATTTTCCAAAAGTTTCCTACAAAAAATAAAAAGGAAAAATTTCCTGTAAAAGGAACATTTTTGGGTTCAATATTTTGATAATGCTCTTAAAAATTTTCCTATTAAAAAGAAAAAAAAAAAAAAAAATAGAATCAATCTCTTAAATCGTAAAACTCTACACATCCTTAGAATTGACTAGATGGATATGTGAGAGCAACGTCTAACTAAATTTTCCAAAAAACTACTATTTTTTTTACACAATTGAATTAGGGGTTTTTCTTTCAGTTACCTATCATCAAATATGCTCGGATCTATAGCACATGTTCCTTGTATTTTTATAAAATAAATCTCCAAATCGCTTCTCATACATATTTCCTTTACTTTTTGACTACTCTGTTTATTATTAAGATTATTATCACGTATAAGTAAAGTAAATATGAAAAGTTGACTTGTTAAACAAATAATGTTTCCTTAAATGCAAACATTATTGTTTAAATAATATTTTCTCTTACAGTTTTCAAATGATTATCTAATGTGCTCTTACTTATATAAATTATTTTTTTTTATAATTAAATACATACTGCTATACATACATGTAAGTTCGTCATTGTGGTGACTAAGATATGGTTGAACAAATTAATTTCAAATTCACTTCATGATTTATTAAAGTATAAATTAAAATCATTCTGCTGTTAGTTCTCAAACGTTACAGACATGATTTTTCTCGTTAAACTACAGTTTGTGGTAGTGTTTTTAGCTTTTATCTCTGCAAATTTCTTGAGTTCAGCTGCAACCGATTTGAATGGTAAACTTTTACAAAGTCCTTGTACCGGCAAACGTTCATGCCGGGAGTGTATACAAACAAATAGTTGTGCTTGGTGTATGCAACCTGATATTGGCTCTAAGCCTAGATGTTTTCCATCTAGTCAGAAAGGTCTTTGTTCTAAAGATTTTATATGGAATCCCCAAGCAATACAAAATTTTACCATTAATCGAAATTTAACACGCGGTGGTCGTGATAAAACGGAAAGAGAAAAAATAGTAGATATTGTACAAATTAGTCCTCAACGAGTATCATTGAAATTACGCATAAGTAAGTTTTTTGGAAAATTTAAAAAAATGAAATTTATCTAAATTAATTTTTAATTTTCGTTTGTTTGTATTTTAGACGAAGTCTTTAATTTAAATGTACGTTATTCACAAGCTGAAGATTATCCTGTTGATTTATATTATCTTATGGATTTATCAAATTCTATGAGAGATGATAAGGGAAATTTGGCAGCTTTGGGTGATTTACTTTCGGATACTATGCGTAAAATTACTTCAAATTTTCGTTTAGGATTTGGTTCATTTGTTGATAAAGTTTTGATGCCCTTCAGTTCGACTATAGAAAAAAAGTAAGTGTGTACATGAATGTCTGTATTTGTAAGCATTTTTGAAGAGTTATTTTTTATGTGTAATAAAATTGTTTGAATATATACGAAACAAGAATAAAATTAAATGTTAATTAAGTTACATACATTGAGGTATAATCTAATAAGTATGTTTTAAAGTAACTACATATGTGCAATTTTAATTTTGTAACGTTGCTATGATTCACAAATTAAAATTCTATACACATTCTTAAATAATAATTATAAATATTCACAACAATTAAAAAAAAAAAAAATAATCATAATAAATAATATGAATTAAAGACGTAAAAATTAACTTTCACAATAACAATCAAGAGATTATCATTACCATTCCAAAAAAACCTTTAATATAAAAGCAAATACTCATCATTGTATTTATATTGTGATCAATTTAGAGCAATATCAATCTACTGCAAATATTCATTAAATTCATTAAATTTAGATAATACATCTCTTTGTCCCGACTCATGAGTTACATAAATCGAAGTTGTTTTAAAGATCCGTAGGATAGTTGTTTCGTTAAAGAACTCACTCAAAGCGATGCAGCAAAAAATGGATTTCAACATAGTGAGTGAGGTGAAGTGTATTTAATAGTCGAATAAAACAATTTTTTATTTTTATACTATTCCATTTTTAAATAACAATGATTGTGGCTTTACAAATATTTTAAAATAACTCATTAGGAAAACCATTGCTAATTTATTTTTTTATATTTTGTATGCTGTATAACTTCTTAAATTCTATTATTGTCAATTAGAAATATTCAATAAAACTTCAAAAAATATATGTATGTTTTATACAATATTTTTCACTAATGAATTTCTCGCAATTTTTAAATGTCTCTTATTATCAGGGACCGGAAGTTCATATATTTAAATAGTGTATTTTAGTCACCTAAAACATACCTACATTAAAAAAACTTAAAATTTACATTTATGTTTAAACTTTTATCTAAAACGAAATCAACATAAAAGGCTTATTCATAATCATATTTTAAATTTATAAATGTTCTATAAAGTAAAGCCGTTTTAAAGAAAAAATATAGTTCTTTTTAGACATTTCGCTTGAGCTGTGTAAGGTAAACATGTATGAACTTTCTATCCCTGGTTATTATTAAATTTACATTATGTCTTCTTTTAAACTTATAAGGACTAACATTTATTAATGTAAATAAAATTTAATTAATGACACAAATTATATATTTTCAATATTTATAATTCAGTCTAATTAAAAATAAATTTTATATTTAAAGTTTGGTGGCACCATGCAGGAATTGTAGTGCTCCCTATGGATTTAAAAATGTAATGTCTCTAAGCACGGATACACGTCGTTTTACAGTAAGTTCAAATTATTTGTATCAAATATAATAAGGATTTTAATTTAATGAGAAAAAGTTTATGTGCAAAAAATCTAAAAATATAAATAATATAAATCTTTTTTACGATTCCCCTCTGACTGATCGAAGTTATAAATTTATTTCCGACAAGAATTTAAAGCGCAAACATCAGCAACAAAATTTAAACTTTGAAAGACTAAAACATTCTTGCACAAAATAATATATTAAATAACTATGTCGAAAATCCCTGTTGTTAGTACCTTATTCATGCCTTTGTAATTATAATAAATTGTAAATAAATAAAACAAAAAAGTAAATCCGCGCATCTCCACTCCCCAATTGAAAAAAAAAAATGTTCACACATTTCGTGAAATCGTATTGTAATACACAGAAATAGAGAAAAGGTCCATAAAAAGTTCAAACTTTTACTTCGAAATTCGTTTGCAATTGAAAAGAAAAATGTTTTATATGCATATGTAAGTGAAATAGTTTTGATCTTAGATAAAAAATTTTAAGAATGTGTTAAGTAGTAAAAAAATTATTTGAAAATAGATATAATGCATATGATTGTTTGAGTCATTTTTTCAATTGAGTTTATTTTGGCGCAAATTAGGATCACCAGCTCACTTTATTTTAAAAAAAATTATAATGATTTAGTAGTACTTTTAATTGTGATTAAATAAAAATAAACAAATTTGGCCGCTCGCTCTTAGTTTACGAGTTATGGATCTCTAAAGCTTTTATATATTTTTCTGAATATCTTTATTAATACATATACGATTTAAATTATAATAATACTGTTTAAAAGTACAAATATCTTTTGAATGATAATATGAATGATAATATAACCGCATTCATTAAATTCTTGAGAGAACTTATGCAGTTTAAATTTATTATTGACATACCGGAACTTACAAAATTTTGTTTTTTCTAAAAAAAATTATTCGGCGAATAAATATAGGAGAAAGTTGCGGAGTCCGGCCAAATGCCGGCTACATAGAAAAGCCTTTGTTAACGTTATAAAAAATAATTATCTGGCAACAGTGATATCAATCTATATAATACAAGTTCCTCACTAATACATAAACAAGTTAAGAAGAAGAAAAAAAGAACTCTTAGATAATTGAGATAAATCATAATTAAAAAATGTTAATCAAATTTAAATAAACAAACGTTACAAACTAGAAAATTTTAATACGTTACAAACTAGAAAAATATTAAAATGTTATTTTAAACTTATAAAAACTAATTTTCGTAAAAATATCATGAATTCCATTAAAGATCGATGAAAAAATGAAGTTTTCTTACTTGTTTCATAATAAGCAGATACTTACCCTATGGAATAAGATGGACACTAGACTGGTCCAAAAATATATGGGATTTGCAAACTTTATTTTTTTTGGACAGTTCTATAAGGCCGTACCTGTTTCATTAACAAAAAAATTTGTTTACCAAAAATTGGACCAATGGGCGAATAGTTAGGGGTCACTATAATTTGCGATTTTTTCCTTATAATATATCGAGGGCCTATATTTAAAACCCTCTACCCTAGGTTTCCATATAATTGAGTTTCTGATGCCATTGTATTTCATATAGTAACCCTCATCTGTGATACAAATTTCAAACGAAAATTCCAAGTTTTTCCAATTTTACCAATGTTTTTGTAATTCCTCTATCTTACATAATAAATATTTTTGAGTGCAAAACCTATATCTCTGTATATTTATTTAACTTTTGGATAATATAATATATATCACTTCTAATTTGTACATGCTGAATATGAATCTGACCAAAAAATTAAAATCGGTTTAATACACTTTTCATCTCAATTGTGGAACTTGAGAAGAAAATTATTCCCACAAAAGCCTTTAGAATTACAAATTTCCCCTCTACACCCACTCCTGACACCACATTTTTTCATGGTTTTATGTGGATTAATTGAGGAAATCTTGATTTTTACAACTTCAAAGACTTCTAGAGGCTATGTGCAGCAAGTTGGAGACTTGACTTATAATACATTTCTTGTCTGTAAAACATGAATGAATAATTTGTTCTACCTATTAACTACAAAATTATATAACTTAAAAACTCCTCAGAGAAGCATATTTTTTTGGTCATCAATGGGTTAAAAGTGTGACGTAATGAAAAAATTGAATTTCATTTTCTACAGTATACCAAGTCTAAGGAGTAAGAATGTTGCGGAATTATTCGCGATAAAGAACTTTTTTGGGATTTTGTTGATCTGTGTTACTAAAAAATAATAATAAAAATCTACAGAAATAAATATAAATAGGCATCTTTTATACTTAGACTGAAGTAAAACACGCTGAAGTGTCTGGTAATCAGGATGGTCCTGAAGGTGGTTTCGATGCCATAATGCAAGCAATAGCTTGTCGCGAGCAAATCGGTTGGCGTGAACAAGCCCGTCGTTTGCTAGTATTTACATCCGATGCTGCTTTTCATTACGCTGGTGATGGTAGGGTACGTAATTTAACGGATTTAAGAATAATAATTGAATACTGAAGATGGTTGCTTTTTATATTTCAGCTAAGTGGTGTTATTGAACCCAATGATGGTGAATGCCATTTAGATTCAGATGGCTACTATACTTTTTCGAAGACTCAAGATTATCCTAGTATTGCTCAAATTAATCGTATAGTGAAAGAAAATTCTATTAATTTAATATTTGCCGTAACGGAAAATCATCAAACAGTTTATAAGAAATTATCGCAACATATTGAAGGTTCATCGACGGCCACATTATCAAATGATTCTTCAAATGTTGTCGATTTGGTTAAAGAAGAATACAATGTAAGTGGTAGCTAAACATATACTAAATTCAAATTAATTACGATTTATTTTATTCGTTTAGAAAATATCTTCTTCTATAGAAATGAAGGATAACGCAACAGGTCATATTAAAATTACCTATTACTCAGCCTGTTTGAATGGTGGCGATGAAATATCTACTTCAAAGTGTGAAGGTCTTAGGGTGGGAGATATTGTTAATTTTACCGCCCAAATTTTGGTCACATCTTGTCCCAACGATCCTGCAGAATGGAATCAAGTTATTGAAATCTACCCAGTGGGCATTAATGAAACTTTAATTATTGATTTGGAGATGATATGTTCGTGTCCCTGTGAAAAGCCTGACTCGGTTGGTTACCAACTAAATTCAAATATTTGTAACAGTCATGGAACCCTCTTATGTGGTATTTGTCAATGTAATGACTTGTTTTACGGTCGAAAATGTGAGTGTTCTGCCGTTGATGTTTCCACGAAAAACAATAAAGATTTAGGATGCCGTGCTGACAATGAGACAGCTATTGATTGTAATGGTCGTGGAACTTGTTTGTGTGGTGTTTGTGATTGTGAAAAACGTGCCAATCCGGAAGAAATCATATCTGGTCGTTATTGTGAGTGCGATAATTTCTCTTGTGATCGTCAAAATCAACTATTGTGTTCGGGTTTTGATCACGGTGTGTGTGAATGTGGTATATGTGTCTGTAAACCTGGTTGGACGGGTGAAGTTTGTGATTGTCAAGTTTCTAATCACACATGTATTCCACCAGAGGGCGGTGAAATTTGTTCAGGTCGTGGCCGATGTGAATGTGGTGAATGCAAGTAAGTGTATGGATTAAGTTCTTATATATATATATATATATATATATATATATATATATATATATATATATATATATATATATATATATTGAATAATAATGTCACTCATGTATATTTATTTCACAGATGTAAATTAACCGAAGAGGGTCGATATTCTGGTGATTTCTGTGAAAAATGTTCTACCTGTTCTACTCGTTGTGCGGAGCTTAAAGAATGTGTTCAATGTCAAATGTATAAGACTGGCCCACTAAGGAATGTTACAGATTGTGTCGCTAATTGTACGACATTTGTAACAAAGAGCGTTGTAAAGGTCAAAATTGATCATGAAAAGGATGAAAATCTTTGTATATTCTACGACGATAACGACTGTAAATTTACTTTTAAATACAGTGAACAAGGGGACACCGTTGAAGTATACGCTGAGAAAAAAGTTGAATGTCCTCCTAAAGTATTTATTTTTGGAATTATTTTGGGTGTTATTGGTACTATTGTATTGGTTGGTTTGGCCACAATGTTATTGTGGAAAATATTGACTACCATACATGATAAACGTGAATTTGCTAAATTTGAAAATGAACGACATAATGCAAAATGGGACACAGTAAGTATATAAATCGCACATTTACTTCAAGGCTGTCATAACTCAAAAGCGATTTTGCAGAAAACGAATTCAAATGACGTATTACCACGTAGAAAAATTAATAAAATATTTTGTTCTCAAACGGTGTATATAAAAGATATAAACTCGATATTCTTACAGAAGATAAAAAACTGGATATAGCGCATATTTCTACATATTTCTTATTTTTTTTTAGTTATGGGAGACTTAAAGTAAATGAGCCAAATGTATTGTATGCAAAATGTAATTTTTTTGTTTTCATACTCTTTTGATTAGGTTGGAAATCCAATATTTACGCCAGCTACAACTACTTTCAAAAATCCTACCTATAGGAATTCTATCAAAACGGAAAAGACTTCTTAAAATTTATGTTTATATTAAGAACATAATTAACATACATATTCTATAAGTAATTTATTGAAATATTTATTTTTGTTTTCCTCTCATTGCTTTAAATTTATTATATTTATATATTTATATATTTAAATTTATATATATAAAAATAATAATAATAATAATAATAATAAAATAAATAAATAAGTTTATAATTAGATTTAGATTAGGCTGAAAAGAGGAGGCAATAAATTATCCCAAACATTCCGGGTATACAAGAATGTCTGTAAAGGAATTTTTGTGCCTCAGGGAAAGGTTCCCCCTTTTCATAAGCATCCATTTGATCCATTTGATTAGTTTAAGATCATCGTTTCCTCGATATAGTTTCTCAGAGATTTAAAATTGATATCCCTGATATCTTACAGATTCGGTATTTTATCCCATTCAAAGTTTTTCTTTCTTTCAAAAGTTGGACATTGACATAAGTAGTGTTCCAATGTCTCGTCTTCATTATTTGTTAGTCCAGTGCGAGTTAGGTGAGCTTTTAGCTTCCTGTGGCCAGTTATTACACTAATTAGCCTTCTGAGTGTTGGATAAGGATAACCTTTGCCTTTCCGATGTTTGGGCTTTCCCATTTCAGTCGTTCTCCCGGCGTTTGAATTATGCGGACTCTGACGTGTTCATATCTTGCCCATTATTTCAGTTCAGTTTAAACTTTTGGAAAAGAGTTATATTTTCCCTTGAGATGGTATTTAAGATTGCAACTTTTTCTTTTACGACAATATCATGATGTCCTGGAATCCAAATTATCTCGGTATTCTCACATCCGAAGTACGAATTTATTTCGTATTTAACTGTAACAAACTTCGAAATGTAACTCTGTCATTTCTTAGGGTTTTAATAACCGATAGACTATAATTAATAAATACGAGTTGGAGCTTTATTATCTACTTCCTTCAACCGTTTAATATCTTCTGTAATCGTATTTACTTATATTTCGGCCTACTCCTGGTCGGTTCCTGGATTGTTCCGTATATTATTTCCTTCATCCCATTCATCTCTTTCCGGAATTGTGGTAATGCAGTTTTTATTCACATATCTTACTAGGATTCTGTCATACACATTCAAGATGACATTAACCGTTGGTAGTGTTACCATTAGGCTTATGCCCCATTTTTTCTATTGCTTTTCTGCAAAGGACCCATATCTCCGCTGTTAATGTGCTCTTTAAAGCATAGTCCCCATTTTATTGTATTTAAATTTACTCATATTTTTGGGTCATTCATCCGACTGTAATTTGATGTAAATTTTGTTAATATGGTCCACTGTAACTTATTTTGGTTATTAGCCGTTAGGTTATATTTGTTATCTTATATTTCTTTGTACTTACATCTCATACTTAATATTAGTGTTGTTGTAAATAAGAATTCAATATGGGTATATATTTTATTTATTGTTTGCATATGTAAGTACATTACTAGTGGTGAATTGCTTTTATTTATTTCTCAAAATAGAATAAAACCAACAACAAGGGCTACTTACTTATTTACTAATTTGTATGATCGTCTGTTTAGCTTTAGTTTAAGAATTTTGGAAATAATTTGTAATTGGTCGCAAGTTCTTAAGTATAATTACTCGGTCCAACAAACATTTTAGTGGCAATATAGATAACAAATCGAAAAGCTGATTTGCTCTATATTGCCACAGGTAAGGAAAAAGCTCCTTATCGTACACCGGCTTTATATTGAGAATAATTAGGATTTCTTCCTTTAATCCATAACGCGACGTCGTTTGCATGAAGGTTTCAAAACTTCATCAGATAGAAATCTTCGTAGACTGTGTATGATGGTCACCCATAATAGAAGGAATAGAATACTTCCTAGCGTGAAAAGCATTAAAATCGACTTTATAGCTAAACGGGTAGAGATAGAGGCAAAAGGACAAAAATCTGCGATAACTCATATTTCCTTATAAAAATCGCCTTTTTTTATATGAAAAACAATAAAATCGATTTTATAGCTAAACGGGTAGCGATAGAGGAAAAAGACAAAAATCTGTGATCACTCATATTTCCTTATAAAAATCGATTTTTATATGAAAAACACTAAAATCGATTTTGTAGCTAGACGGGTAGAGATAGAGGCAAAAGGACAAAAATCTGTGATCACTCATATTTCCTTTCCATTTATATGAAAAACATTAAAATCGATTTTATAGTTAAACGGGTAGAGATAGAGGCAAAAGGACAAAAATCTGTAATCACTCATATTTCCTTTCCATTTATATGAAACACATTAAAATCGATTTTATGGCTAAACGGGAATAGACAGAGGGAAAAGGTCAAAAATCTGTGATCACTCATATTTCCTTATAAAAATCGCTTTTTATATGAAGAACATTAAAATCGATTTTTTTGCTAAACGGGTAGAGATAGAGGGAAAAGGTGAAAAATCTGTGACCACTCATATTACATTATAAGAATCGATGTTTATATGAAAAACGTTAAAATCGATTTTGTAGCTAAACGGGAAGAGATAGAGGCAAAAGGACAAAAATCTGTGATCACTCATATTTCCTTCCAAAAATCGTTTTTTTGTAAAAAAAATATAAAAAACGATTTTATAGCTAAACGGGTAGAGATAGAGGCAAAAGGACAAAAATCTGTAATCACTCATATTTCCTTTCCATTTATATGAAACACATTAAAATCGATTTTATGGCTAAACGGGAATAGACAGAGGGAAAAGGTCAAAAATCTGTGATCACTCATATTTCCTTATAAAAATCGCTTTTTATATGAAAAACATTAAAATCGACTTTATAGCTAAACGGGTAGAGATAGAGGCAAAAGGACAAAAATCTGTGATCACTCATATTTCCTTTCCATTTATATGAAAAACATTAAAATCGATTTTATAGCTAAACGGGTAGAGATAGAGGAAAAAGACAAAAATCTGTGATCACTCATATTTCCTTATAAAAATCGATTTTTATATGAAAAACATTAAAATCGATTTTATAGCTAAACGGGTAGAGATAGAGGAAAAAGATAAAAATCTGTGATCACTCATATTTCCTTATAAAAATCGCTTTTTATATGAAAAACATTAAAATCGATTTTTTTGCTAAACGGGTAGAGATAGAGGGAAAAGAACAAAAATCTGTGATCACTCATATTTCCTTATAAAAATCGCTTTTTATATGAAAAACATTAAAATCGATTTTACAGCTAAACGGGTAGAGATAGAGGGAAAAGGAGAAAAATCTGTGATCACTCATATTTCCTTATAAAAATCGATGTTTATATGAAAAGCTTTAAAATCGATTTTGAAGCTAAACGGGTAAAGATAGAGTGAAAAGGTGAAAAATCTGTGACCACTCATATTACATTATAAGAATCGATGTTTATATGAAAAACGTTAAAATCGATTTTGTAGCTAAACGGGAAGAGATAGAGGCAAAAGGACAAAAATCTGTGATCACTCATATTTCCTTCCAAAAATCGATTTTTTGTAAAAAAAATATAAAAAACGATTTTATAGCTAAACGGGTAGAGATAGAGGCAAAAGGACAAAAATCTGTAATCACTCATATTTCCTTTCCATTTATATGAAACACATTAAAATCGATTTTATGGCTAAACGGGAATAGACAGAGGGAAAAGGTCAAAAATCTGTGATCACTCATATTTCCTTATAAAAATCGCTTTTTATATGAAAAACATTAAAATCGACTTTATAGCTAAACGGGTAGAGATAGAGGCAAAAGGACAAAAATCTGTGATCACTCATATTTCCTTTCCATTTATATGAAAAACATTAAAATCGATTTTATAGCTAAACGGGTAGAGATAGAGGGAAAAGGACAAAAATCTGTGATCACAAAAATCTGTGACCACTCATATTCCATTAAAAAAATCCATGTTTATATGAAAAACGTTAAAATCGATTTTATAGCTAAACGGGTAGAGATAGAGGCAAAAGGACAAAAACTTGTGATCACTCATATTTCCTTATAAAAATCGCTTTTTATATGAAAAACATTAAAATTGACTTTATAGCTAAACGGGTAGAGATAGAGGCAAAAGGACAAAAACTTGTGATCACTCATATTTCCTTATAAAAATCGCTTTTTATATGAAAAACATTAAAATCGATTTTTTTGCTAAACGGGTAGAGATAGAGGGAAAAGAACAAAAATCTGTGATCACTCATATTTCCTTATAAAAATCGCTTTTTATATGAAAAACATTAAAATCGATTTTACAGCTAAACGGGTAGAGATAGAGGGAAAAGGAGAAAAATCTGTGATCACTCATATTTCCTTATAAAAATCGATTTTTATATGAAAAACATTAAAATTGATTTTATAGCTAAACGGGTAGAGATAGAGGGAAAAGGTGAAAAATCTGTGGTCACAAAAATTTGTGAGCACTCATATTCCATTATAAAAATCGATGTTTATATGAAAAACTTTAAAATCGATTTTACAGCTAAACGGGTAGAGATAGAGGGAAAAGGAGAAAAATCTGTGATCACTCATATTTAATTATAAAAATCAATTTTTATATGAAAAACATTAAAATTGATTTTATAGCTAAACGGGTAGAGATAGAGGGAAAAGGAGAAAAATCTGTGATCACAAAAATTTGTGACCACTCATATTCCATTATAAAAATAGATGTTTATATGAAAAACGTTAAAATCGATTTTATAGCTAAACGGGTAGAGATAGAGGGAAAAGGACAAAAACTTGTGATCACTCATATTTCCTTTTAAAAATCGATTTTTATATGAAAAACATTAAAATCGACTTTATAGCTAAACGGGTAGAAATAGAGGGAAAAGGACAAAAATCTGTGATCACACATATTTCCCTCTAAAAATTGATTTTTATATGAAAAACATTAGCATCGATTTTATAGCTAAACGGGTAGAGATAGAGGAAAAAGACAAAAATCTGTGATCACTCATATTTCCTTATAAAAATCGCTTTTTATATGAAAAACATTAAAATCGATTTTTTTGCTAAACGGGTAGAGATAGAGGGAAAAGAACAAAAATCTGTGATCACTCATATTTCCTTATAAAAATCGCTTTTTATATGAAAAACATTAAAATCGATTTTACAGCTAAACGGGTAGAGATAGAGGGAAAAGGAGAAAAATCTGTGATCACTCATATTTCCTTATAAAAATCGATTTTTATATGAAAAACATTAAAATTGATTTTATAGCTAAACGGGTAGAGATAGAGGGAAAAGGTGAAAAATCTGTGGTCACAAAAATTTGTGAGCACTCATATTCCATTATAAAAATCGATGTTTATATGAAAAACTTTAAAATCGATTTTACAGCTAAACGGGTAGAGATAGAGGGAAAAGGAGAAAAATCTGTGATCACTCATATTTAATTATAAAAATCGATTTTTATATGAAAAACATTAAAATTGATTTTATAGCTAAACGGGTAGAGATAGAGGGAAAAGGAGAAAAATCTGTGATCACAAAAATTTGTGACCACTCATATTCCATTATAAAAATAGATGTTTATATGAAAAACGTTAAAATCGATTTTATAGCTAAACGGGTAGAGATAGAGGGAAAAGGACAAAAACTTGTGATCACTCATATTTCCTTTTAAAAATCGATTTTTATATGAAAAACATTAAAATCGACTTTATAGCTAAACGGGTAGAAATAGAGGGAAAAGGACAAAAATCTGTGATCACACATATTTCCCTCTAAAAATTGATTTTTATATGAAAAACATTAGCATCGATTTTATAGCTAAACGGGTATAGACATAGGGAAAAGGAGAAAAATCTGTGATCACTCATATTTCCTTATAACAATCGCTTTTTATGTGAAAAACATTAAAATCCATTTTATAGCTAAACGAGTATAGACAGAGGGAAAAGGACAAAAATCTGTGATCACATATATTTCCTTATAAAAATCGCTTTTGATGTGAAAAACATTAAAATGCTTTTTATAGCTAAAAGGGTATAGACAGAGGGAAAAGGACAAAAATCTGTGATCACTCATATTTCCTTATAAAAATCGCTTTTTATATGAAAAACATTAAAATCGATTTTTTTGCTAAACGGGTAGAGATAGAGGGAAAAGAACAAAAATCTGTGATCACTCATATTTCCTTATAAAAATCGCTTTTTATATGAAAAACATTAAAATCGATTTTACAGCTAAACGGGTAGAGATAGAGGGAAAAGGAGAAAAATCTGTGATCACTCATATTTAATTATAAAAATCGATTTTTATATGAAAAACATTAAAATTGAGTTTATAGCTAAACGGGTAGAGATAGAGGGAAAAGGAGAAAAATCTGTGGTCACCCATATTTCCTTATAAAAATCGATTTTTATATGAAAAACATTAAAATCGATTTTATATATCTAAACGGGTAGAGATAGAGGAAAAAGACAAAAATCTGTGATCACTCATATTTCCTTATAAAAATCGCTTTTTATATGAAAAACATTAAAATCGATTTTTTTGCTAAACGGGTAGAGATAGAGGGAAAAGAACAAAAATCTGTGATCACTCATATTTCCTTATAAAAATCGCTTTTTATATGAAAAACATTAAAATCGATTTTACAGCTAAACGGGTAGAGATAGAGGGAAAAGGAGAAAAATCTGTGATCACTCATATTTCCTTATAAAAATCGATTTTTATATGAAAAACATTAAAATTGATTTTATAGCTAAACGGGTAGAGATAGAGGGAAAAGGTGAAAAATCTGTGGTCACAAAAATTTGTGAGCACTCATATTCCATTATAAAAATCGATGTTTATATGAAAAACTTTAAAATCGAT
This sequence comes from Protocalliphora azurea, assembly GCA_932274085.1. Taxonomy (NCBI): domain Eukaryota; kingdom Metazoa; phylum Arthropoda; class Insecta; order Diptera; family Calliphoridae; genus Protocalliphora; species Protocalliphora azurea. Next base: position 70,738,652 of record OW026523.1, on the reverse strand, counting down.
TTTGTAGCTAAACGGGTAAAGATAGAGGGAAAAGGACAAAAATCTGTGATCACTCATATTTCCTTATAAAATCGCTTTTTATACGAAAAACATTAAAATCGCTTTTGTAGCTAAACGGGTAGAGATGGAGGGAAAAGGACAAAAATCTGTGATCACTCATATTTCCTTATAAAAATCGCTTTTTATATGAAAAACATTAAAATCGATTTTACAGCTAAACGGGTAGAGATAGAGGGAAAAGGAGAAAAATCTGTGATCACTCATATTTCCTTATAAAAATCGATTTTTATATGAAAAACATTAAAATTGATTTTATAGCTAAACGGGTAGAGATAGAGGGAAAAGGAGAAAAATCTGTGGTCACCCATATTTCCTTATAAAAATCGATTTTTATATGAAAAACATTAAAATCGATTTTATAGCTAAACGGGTAGAGATAGAGGAAAAAGGACAAGAATCTGTGATCACTCATATTTCCTTATAAAAATCGCTTTTTATATGAAAAACATTAAAATCGATTTTTTTGCTAAACGGGTAGAGATAGAGGGAAAAGAACAAAAATCTGTGATCACTCATATTTCCTTATAAAAATCGCTTTTTATATGAAAAACATTAAAATCGATTTTACAGCTAAACGGGTAGAGATAGAGGGAAAAGGAGAAAAATCTGTGATCACTCATATTTAACTATAAAAATCGATTTTTATATGAAAAACATTAAAATTGATTTTATAGCTAAACGGGTAGAGATAGAGGGAAAAGGAGAAAAATCTGTGGTCACCCATATTTCCTTATAAAAATCGATTTTTATATGAAAAACATTAAAATCGATTTTATAGCTAAACGGGTAGAGATAGAGGAAAAAGACAAAAATCTGTGATCACTCATATTTCCTTATAAAAATCGCTTTTTATATGAAAAACATTAAAATCGATTTTTTTGCTAAACGGGTAGAGATAGAGGGAAAAGAACAAAAATCTGTGATCACTCATATTTCCTTATAAAAATCGCTTTTTATATGAAAAACATTAAAATCGATTTTACAGCTAAACGGGTAGAGATAGAGGGAAAAGGAGAAAAATCTGTGATCACTCATATTTCCTTATAAAAATCGATTTTTATATGAAAAACATTAAAATTGATTTTATAGCTAAACGGGTAGAGATAGAGGGAAAAGGTGAAAAATCTGTGGTCACAAAAATTTGTGAGCACTCATATTCCATTATAAAAAATCGATGTTTATATGAAAAACTTTAAAATCGATTTTACAGCTAAACGGGTAGAGATAGAGGGAAAAGGAGAAAAATCTGTGATCACTCATATTTAATTATAAAAATCGATTTTTATATGAAAAACATTAAAATTGATTTTATAGCTAAACGGGTAGAGATAGAGGGAAAAGGAGAAAAATCTGTGATCACAAAAATTTGTGACCACTCATATTCCATTATAAAAATAGATGTTTATATGAAAAACGTTAAAATCGATTTTATAGCTAAACGGGTAGAGATAGAGGGAAAAGGACAAAAATTTGTGATCACTCATATTTCCTTTTAAAAATCGATTTTTATATGAAAAACATTAAAATCGACTTTATAGCTAAACGGGTAGAAATAGAGGGAAAAGGACAAAAATCTGTGATCACACATATTTCCCTCTAAAAATTGATTTTTATATGAAAAACATTAGCATCGATTTTATAGCTAAACGGGTATAGACATAGGGAAAAGGAGAAAAATCTGTGATCACTCACATTTCCTTATAACAATCGCTTTTTATGTGAAAAACATTAAAATCCATTTTATAGCTAAACGAGTATAGACAGAGGGAAAAGGACAAAAATCTGTGATCACATATATTTCCTTATAAAAATCGCTTTTTATGTGAAAAACATTAAAATGCTTTTTATAGCTAAAAGGGTATAGACAGAGGGAAAAGGACAAAAATCTGTGATCACTCATATTTCCTTATAAAAATCGCTTTTTATATGAAAAACATTAAAATCGATTTTACAGCTAAACGGGTAGAGATAGAGGGAAAAGGAGAAAAATCTGTGATCACTCATATTTCCTTATAAAAATCGATTTTTATATGAAAAACATTAAAATTGATTTTATAGCTAAACGGGTAGAGATAGAGGGAAAAGGTGAAAAATCTGTGGTCACAAAAATTTGTGAGCACTCATATTCCATTATAAAAATCGATGTTTATATGAAAAACTTTAAAATCGATTTTACAGCTAAACGGGTAGAGATAGAGGGAAAAGGAGAAAAATCTGTGATCACTCATATTTAATTATAAAAATCGATTTTTATATGAAAAACATTAAAATTGATTTTATAGCTAAACGGGTAGAGATAGAGGGAAAAGGAGAAAAATCTGTGATCACAAAAATTTGTGACCACTCATATTCCATTATAAAAATAGATGTTTATATGAAAAACGTTAAAATCGATTTTATAGCTAAACGGGTAGAGATAGAGGGAAAAGGACAAAAACTTGTGATCACTCATATTTCCTTTTAAAAATCGATTTTTATATGAAAAACATTAAAATCGACTTTATAGCTAAACGGGTAGAAATAGAGGGAAAAGGACAAAAATCTGTGATCACACATATTTCCCTCTAAAAATTGATTTTTATATGAAAAACATTAGCATCGATTTTATAGCTAAACGGGTATAGACATAGGGAAAAGGAGAAAAATCTGTGATCACTCATATTTCCTTATAACAATCGCTTTTTATGTGAAAAACATTAAAATCCATTTTATAGCTAAACGAGTATAGACAGAGGGAAAAGGACAAAAATCTGTGATCACTCATATTTCCTTATAAAAATCGATTTTTATATGAAAAACATTAAAATCGATTTTATAGCTAAACGGGTAGAGATAGAGGAAAAAGACAAAAATCTGTGATCACTCATATTTCCTTATAAAAATCGATTTTTATATGAAAAACATTAAAATCGATTTTATAGCTAAACGGGTAGAGATAGAGGAAAAAGACAAAAATCTGTGATCACTCATATTTCCTTATAAAAATCGCTTTTTATATGACAAACATTAAAATCGATTTTTTTGCTAAACGGGTAGAGATAGAGGGAAAAGAACAAAAATCTGTGATCACTCATATTTCCTTATAAAAATCGCTTTTTATATGAAAAACATTAAAATCGATTTTACAGCTAAACGGGTAGAGATAGAGGGAAAAGGACAAAAACTTGTGATCACTCATATTTCCTTTTAAAAATCGATTTTTATATGAAAAACTTTAAAATCGATTTTATAGCTAAACGGGTAGAGATAGAGGCAAAAGGACAAAAATCTGTGATCACTCATATTTCCTTATAAAAATCGATTTTTATATGAAAAACATTAAAATCGATTTTATAGCTAAACGGGTAGAGATAGAGGAAAAAGACAAAAATCTGTGATCACTCATATTTCCTTATAAAAATCGATTTTTATATGAAAAACATTAAAATCGATTTTATAGCTAAACGGGTAGAGATAGAGGAAAAAGACAAAAATCTGTGATCACTCATATTTCCTTATAAAAATCGCTTTTTATATGACAAACATTAAAATCGATTTTTTTGCTAAACGGGTAGAGATAGAGGGAAAAGAACAAAAATCTGTGATCACTCATATTTCCTTATAAAAATCGCTTTTTATATGAAAAACATTAAAATCGATTTTACAGCTAAACGGGTAGAGATAGAGGAAAAAGACAAAAATCTGTGATCACTCATATTTCCTTATAAAAATCGATTTTTATATGAAAAACATTAAAATCGATTTTATAGCTAAACGGGTAGAGATAGAGGAAAAAGACAAAAATCTGTGATCACTCATATTTCCTTATAAAAATCGATTTTTATATGAAAAACATTAAAATCGATTTTTTTGCTAAACGCGTAGAGATAGAGGGAAAAGAACAAAAATCTGTGATCACTCATATTTCCTTATAAAAATCGCTTTTTATATGAAAAACATTAAAATCGATTTTTTTGCTAAACGCGTAGAGATAGAGGGAAAAGAACAAAAATCTGTGATCACTCATATTTCCTTATAAAAATCGCTTTTTATATGAAAAACATTAAAATCGATTTTACAGCTAAACGGGTAGAGATAGAGGGAAAAGGAGAAAAATCTGTGATCACTCATATTTCCTTATAAAAATCGATTTTTATATGAAAAAAATTAAAATTGATTTTATAGCTAAACGGGTAGAGATAGAGGGAAAAGGTGAAAAATCTGTGGTCACAAAAATTTGTGAGCACTCATATTCCATTATAAAAATCGATGTTTATATGAAAAACTTTAAAATCGATTTTGTAGCTAAACGGGTAAAGATAGAGGGAAAAGGACAAAAATCTGTGATCACTCATATTTCCTTATAAAAATCGCTTTTTATATGAAAAACATTAAAATCGATTTTTTTGCTAAACGGGTAGAGATAGAGGGAAAAGGTGAAAAATCTGTGGTCACAAAAATTTGTGAGCACTCATATTCCATTATAAAAATCGATGTTTATATGAAAAACTTTAAAATCGATTTTGTAGCTAAACGGGTAAAGATAGAGGGAAAAGGACAAAAATCTGTGATCACTCATATTTCCTTATAAAAATCGTTATTTATATGAAAAACTTTAAAATCGATTTTATAGCTAAACGGGTAGAGATAGAGGGAAAAGGACAAAAATCTGTGATCACTCATATTTCCTTATAAAAATCGCTTTTTATATGAAAAACATTAAAATCGATTTTTTTGCTAAACGGGTAGAGATAGATGGAAAAGGTGAAAAATCTGTGGTCACAAAAATTTGTGAGCACTCATATTCCATTATAAAAATCGATGTTTATATGAAAAACTTTAAAATCGATTTTGTAGCTAAACGGGTAAAGATAGAGGGAAAAGGACAAAAATCTCTGATCACTCATATTTCCTTATAAAAATCGTTTTTTATATGAAAAACTTTAAAATCGATTTTGTAGCTAAACGGGTAAAGATAGAGGGAAAAGGACAAAAATCTGTGATCACTCATATTTCCTTATAAAAATCGCTTTTTATATGAAAAACATTAAAATCGATTTTTTTGCTAAACGGGTAGAGATAGAGGGAAAAGGTGAAAAATCTGTGGTCACAAAAATTTGTGAGCACTCATATTCCATTATAAAAATCGATGTTTATATGAAAAACTTTAAAATCGATTTTGTAGCTAAACGGGTAAAGATAGAGGGAAAAGGACAAAAATCTGTGATCACTCATATTTCCTTATAAAAATCGATTTTTATATGAAAAACATTAAAATCGATTTTATAGCTAAACGGGTAGAGATAGAGGAAAAAGACAAAAATCTGTGATCACTCATATTTCCTTATAAAAATCGCTTTTTATATGAAAAACATTAAAATCGATTTTTTTGCTAAACGGGTAGAGATAGAGGGAAAAGAACAAAAATCTGTGATCACTCATATTTCCTTATAAAAATCGCTTTTTATATGAAAAACATTAAAATCGATTTTACAGCTAAACGGGTAGAGATAGAGGGAAAAGGAGAAAAATCTGTGATCACTCATATTTCCTTATAAAAATCGATGTTTATATGAAAAGCTTTAAAATCGATTTTGTAGCTAAACGGGTAAAGATAGAGGGAAAAGGACAAAAATCTGTGATCACTCATATTTCCTTATAAAAATCGCTTTTTATATGAAAAACATTAAAATCGATTTTTTTGCTAAACGCGTAGAGATAGAGGGAAAAGAACAAAAATCTGTGATCACTCATATTTCCTTATAAAAATCGCTTTTTATATGAAAAACATTAAAATCGATTTTACAGCTAAACGGATAGAGATAGAGGGAAAAGGAGAAAAATCTGTGATCACTCATATTTCCTTACAAAAATCGATTTTTATATGAAAAACATTAAAATTGATTTTATAGCTAAACGGGTAGAGATAGAGGGAAAAGGTGAAAAATCTGTGGTCACAAAAATTTGTGAGCACTCATATTCCATTATAAAAATCGATGTTTATATGAAAAACTTTAAAATCGATTTTGTAGCTAAACGGGTAGAGATAGAGGGAAAAGGACAAAAATCTGTGATCACTCATATTTCCTTATAAAAATCGCTTTTTATATGAAAAACATTAAAATCGATTTTTTTGCTAAACGGGTAGAGATAGAGGGAAAAGGTGAAAAATCTGTGGTCACAAAAATTTGTGAGCACTCATATTCCATTATAAAAATCGATGTTTATATGAAAAACTTTAAAATCGATTTTGTAGCTAAACGGGTAAAGATAGAGGGAAAAGGACAAAAATCTGTGATCACTCATATTTCCTTATAAAAATCGTTTTTTATATGAAAAACTTTAAAATCGATTTTATAGCTAAACGGGTAGAGATAGAGGGAAAAGGACAAAAATCTGTGATCACTCATATTTCCTTATAAAAATCGCTTTTTATATGAAAAACATTAAAATCGATTTTTTTGCTAAACGGGTAGAGATAGAGGGAAAAGGTGAAAAATCTGTGGTCACAAAAATTTGTGAGCACTCATATTCCGTTATAAAAATCGATGTTTATATGAAAAACTTTAAAATCGATTTTGTAGCTAAACGGGTATAGATAGAGGGAAAAGGACAAAAATCTGTGATCACTCATATTTCCTTATAAAAATCGTTTTTTATATGAAAAACTTTAAAATCGATTTTATAGCTAAACGGGTAGAGATAGAGGCAAAAGGACAAAAACCTGTGATCACTCATATTTCCTTATAAAAATCGATTTTTATATGAAAAACATTAAAATCGATTTTATAGCTAAACGGGTAGAGATAGAGGAAAAAGACAAAAATCTGTGATCACTCATATTTCCTTATAAAAATCGATTTTTATATGAAAAACATTAAAATCGATTTTATAGCTAAACGGGTAGAGATAGAGGAAAAAGACAAAAATCTGTGATCACTCATATTTCCTTATAAAAATCGCTTTTTATATGCCAAACATTAAAATCGATTTTTTTGCTAAACGGGTAGAGATAGAGGGAAAAGAACAAAAATCTGTGATCACTCATATTTCCTTATAAAAATCGCTTTTTATATGAAAAACATTAAAATCGATTTTACAGCTAAACGGGTAGAGATAGAGGAAAAAGACAAAAATCTGTGATCACTCATATTTCCTTATAAAAATCGATTTTTATATGAAAAACATTAAAATCGATTTTATAGCTAAACGGGTAGAGATAGAGGAAAAAGACAAAAATCTGTGATCACTCATATTTCCTTATAAAAATCGATTTTTATATGAAAAACATTAAAATCGATTTTTTTGCTAAACGCGTAGAGATAGAGGGAAAAGAACAAAAATCTGTGATCACTCATATTTCCTTATAAAAATCGCTTTTTATATGAAAAACATTAAAATCGATTTTTTTGCTAAACGCGTAGAGATAGAGGGAAAAGAACAAAAATTTGTGATCACTCATATTTCCTTATAAAAATCGCTTTTTATATGAAAAACATTAAAATCGATTTTACAGCTAAACGGGTAGAGATAGAGGGAAAAGGAGAAAAATCTGTGATCACTCATATTTCCTTATAAAAATCGATTTTTATATGAAAAACATTAAAATTGATTTTATAGCTAAACGGGTAGAGATAGAGGGAAAAGGTGAAAAATCTGTGGTCACAAAAATTTGTGAGCACTCATATTCCATTATAAAAATCGATGTTTATATGAAAAACTTTAAAATCGATTTTGTAGCTAAACGGGTAAAGATAGAGGGAAAAGGACAAAAATCTGTGATCACTCATATTTCCTTATAAAAATCGCTTTTTATATGAAAAACATTAAAATCGATTTTTTTGCTAAACGAGTAGAGATAGAGGGAAAAGGTGAAAAATCTGTGGTCACAAAAATTTGTGAGCACTCATATTCCATTATAAAAATCGATGTTTATATGAAAAACTTTAAAATCGATTTTGTAGCTAAACGGGTAAAGATAGAGGGAAAAGGACAAAAATCTGTGATCACTCATATTTCCTTATAAAAATCGTTATTTATATGAAAAACTTTAAAATCGATTTTATAGCTAAACGGGTAGAGATAGAGGGAAAAGGACAAAAATCTGTGATCACTCATATTTCCTTATAAAAATCGCTTTTTATATGAAAAACATTAAAATCGATTTTTTTGCTAAACGGGTAGAGATAGAGGGAAAAGGTGAAAAATCTGTGGTCACAAAAATTTGTGAGCACTCATATTCCATTATAAAAATCGATGTTTATATGAAAAACTTTAAAATCGATTTTGTAGCTAAACGGGTAAAGATAGAGGGAAAAGGACAAAAATCTGTGATCACTCATATTTCCTTATAAAAATCGTTTTTTATATGAAAAACTTTAAAATCGATTTTGTAGCTAAACGGGTAAAGATAGAGGGAAAAGGACAAAAATCTGTGATCACTCATATTTCCTTATAAAAATCGCTTTTTATATGAAAAACATTAAAATCGATTTTTTTGCTAAACGGGTAGAGATAGAGGGAAAAGGTGAAAAATCTGTGGTCACAAAAATTTGTGAGCACTCATATTCCATTATAAAAATCGATGTTTATATGAAAAACTTTAAAATCGATTTTGTAGCTAAACGGGTAAAGATAGAGGGAAAAGGACAAAAATCTGTGATCACTCATATTTCCTTATAAAAATCGATTTTTATATGAAAAACATTAAAATCGATTTTATAGCTAAACGGGTAGAGATAGAGGGAAAAGGACAAAAACTTGTGATCACTCATATTTCCTTTTAAAAATCGATTTTTATATGAAAAACATTAAAATCGATTTTACAGCTAAACGGGTAGAGATAGAGGGAAAAGGACAAAAACTTGTGATCACTCATATTTCCTTTTAAAAATCGATTTTTATATGAAAAACTTTAAAATCGATTTTATAGCTAAACGGGTAGAGATAGAGGCAAAAGGACAAAAATCTGTGATCACTCATATTTCCTTATAAAAATCGATTTTTATATGAAAAACATTAAAATCGATTTTATAGCTAAACGGGTAGAGATAGAGGAAAAAGACAAAAATCTGTGATCACTCATATTTCCTTATAAAAATCGATTTTTATATGAAAAACATTAAAATCGATTTTATAGCTAAACGGGTAGAGATAGAGGAAAAAGACAAAAATCTGTGATCACTCATATTTCCTTATAAAAATCGCTTTTTATATGACAAACATTAAAATCGATTTTTTTGCTAAACGGGTAGAGATAGAGGGAAAAGAACAAAAATCTGTGATCACTCATATTTCCTTATAAAAATCGCTTTTTATATGAAAAACATTAAAATCGATTTTACAGCTAGCTAAACGGGTAGAGATAGAGGAAAAAGACAAAAATCTGTGATCACTCATATTTCCTTATAAAAATCGATTTTTATATGAAAAACATTAAAATCGATTTTATAGCTAAACGGGTAGAGATAGAGGAAAAAGACAAAAATCTGTGATCACTCATATTTCCTTATAAAAATCGATTTTCATATGAAAAACATTAAAATCGATTTTTTTGCTAAACGCGTAGAGATAGAGGGAAAAGAACAAAAATCTGTGATCACTCATATCTCCTTATAAAAATCGCTTTTTATATGAAAAACATTAAAATCGATTTTTTTGCTAAACGCGTAGAGATAGAGGGAAAAGAACAAAAATCTGTGATCACTCATATTTCCTTATAAAAATCGCTTTTTATATGAAAAACATTAAAATCGATTTTACAGCTAAACGGGTAGAGATAGAGGGAAAAGGAGAAAAATCTGTGATCACTCATATTTCCTTATAAAAATCGATTTTTATATGAAAAACATTAAAATTGATTTTATAGCTAAACGGGTAGAGATAGAGGGAAAAGGTGAAAAATCTGTGGTCACAAAAATTTGTGAGCACTCATATTCCATTATAAAAATCGATGTTTATATGAAAAACTTTAAAATCGATTTTGTAGCTAAACGGGTAAAGATAGAGGGAAAAGGACAAAAATCTGTGATCACTCATATTTCCTTATAAAAATCGTTATTTATATGAAAAACTTTAAAATCGATTTTATAGCTAAACGGGTAGAGATAGAGGGAAAAGGACAAAAATCTGTGATCACTCATATTTCCTTATAAAAATCGCTTTTTATATGAAAAACATTAAAATCGATTTTTTTGCTAAACGGGTAGAGATAGATGGAAAAGGTGAAAAATCTGTGGTCACAAAAATTTGTGAGCACTCATATTCCATTATAAAAATCGATGTTTATATGAAAAACTTTAAAATCGATTTTGTAGCTAAACGGGTAAAGATAGAGGGAAAAGGACAAAAATCTCTGATCACTCATATTTCCTTATAAAAATCGTTTTTTATATGAAAAACTTTAAAATCGATTTTGTAGCTAAACGGGTAAAGATAGAGGGAAAAGGACAAAAATCTGTGATCACTCATATTTCCTTATAAAAATCGCTTTTTATATGAAAAACATTAAAATCGATTTTTTTGCTAAACGGGTAGAGATAGAGGGAAAAGGTGAAAAATCTGTGGTCACAAAAATTTGTGAGCACTCATATTCCATTATAAAAATCGATGTTTATATGAAAAACTTTAAAATCGATTTTGTAGCTAAACGGGTAAAGATAGAGGGAAAAGGACAAAAATCTGTGATCACTCATATTTCCTTATAAAAATCGATTTTTATATGAAAAACATTAAAATCGATTTTATAGCTAAACGGGTAGAGATAGAGGAAAAAGACAAAAATCTGTGATCACTCATATTTCCTTATAAAAATCGATTTTTATATGAAAAACATTAAAATCGATTTTATAGCTAAACGGGTAGAGATAGAGGAAAAAGACAAAAATCTGTGATCACTCATATTTCCTTATAAAAATCGCTTTTTATATGAAAAACATTAAAATCGATTTTTTTGCTAAACGGGTAGAGATAGAGGGAAAAGAACAAAAATCTGTGATCACTCATATTTCCTTATAAAAATCGCTTTTTATATGAAAAACATTAAAATCGATTTTACAGCTAAACGGGTAGAGATAGAGGGAAAAGGAGAAAAATCTGTGATCACTCATATTTCCTTATAAAAATCGATGTTTATATGAAAAGCTTTAAAATCGATTTCGTAGCTAAACGGGTAAAGATAGAGGGAAAAGGACAAAAATCTGTGATCACTCATATTTCCTTATAAAAATCGCTTTTTATATGAAAAACATTAAAATCGATTTTTTTGCTAAACGCGTAGAGATAGAGGGAAAAGAACAAAAATCTGTGATCACTCATATTTCCTTATAAAAATCGCTTTTTATATGAAAAACATTAAAATCGATTTTACAGCTAAACGGATAGAGATAGAGGGAAAAGGAGAAAAATCTGTGATCACTCATATTTCCTTATAAAAATCGATTTTTATATGAAAAACATTAAAATTGATTTTATAGCTAAACGGGTAGAGATAGAGGGAAAAGGTGAAAAATCTGTGGTCACAAAAATTTGTGAGCACTCATATTCCATTATAAAAATCGATGTTTATATGAAAAACTTTAAAATCGATTTTGTAGCTAAACGGGTAAAGATAGAGGGAAAAGGACAAAAATCTGTGATCACTCATATTTCCTTATAAAAATCGCTTTTTATATGAAAAACATTAAAATCGATTTTTTTGCTAAACGGGTAGAGATAGAGGGAAAAAGTGAAAAATCTGTGGTCACAAAAATTTGTGAGCACTCATATTCCATTATAAAAATCGATGTTTATATGAAAAACTTTAAAATCGATTTTGTAGCTAAACGGGTAAAGATAGAGGGAAAAGGACAAAAATCTGTGATCACTCATATTTCCTTATAAAAATCGTTTTTTATATGAAAAACTTTAAAATCGATTTTATAGCTAAACGGGTAGAGATAGAGGGAAAAGGACAAAAATCTGTGATCACTCATATTTCCTTATAAAAATCGCTTTTTATATGAAAAACATTAAAATCGATTTTTTTGCTAAACGGGTAGAGATAGAGGGAAAAGGTGAAAAATCTGTGGTCACAAAAATTTGTGAGCACTCATATTCCGTTATAAAAATCGATGTTTATATGAAAAACTTTAAAATCGATTTTGTAGCTAAACGGGTAAAGATAGAGGGAAAAGGACAAAAATCTGTGATCACTCATATTTCCTTATAAAAATCGTTTTTTATATGAAAAACTTTAAAATCGATTTTATAGCTAAACGGGTAGAGATAGAGGCAAAAGGACAAAAATCTGTGATCACTCATATTTCCTTATAAAAATCGATTTTTATATGAAAAACATTAAAATCGATTTTATAGCTAAACGGGTAGAGATAGAGGAAAAAGACAAAAATCTGTGATCACTCATATTTCCTTATAAAAATCGATTTTTATATGAAAAACATTAAAATCGATTTTATAGCTAAACGGGTAGAGATAGAGGAAAAAGACAAAAATCTGTGATCACTCATATTTCCTTATAAAAATCGCTTTTTATATGCCAAACATTAAAATCGATTTTTTTGCTAAACGGGTAGAGATAGAGGGAAAAGAACAAAAATCTGTGATCACTCATATTTCCTTATAAAAATCGCTTTTTATATGAAAAACATTAAAATCGATTTTACAGCTAAACGGGTAGAGATAGAGGAAAAAGACAAAAATCTGTGATCACTCATATTTCCTTATAAAAATCGATTTTTATATGAAAAACATTAAAATCGATTTTATAGCTAAACGGGTAGAGATAGAGGAAAAAGACAAAAATCTGTGATCACTCATATTTCCTTATAAAAATCGATTTTTATATGAAAAACATTAAAATCGATTTTTTTGCTAAACGCGTAGAGATAGAGGGAAAAGAACAAAAATCTGTGATCACTCATATTTCCTTATAAAAATCGCTTTTTATATGAAAAACATTAAAATCGATTTTTTTGCTAAACGCGTAGAGATAGAGGGAAAAGAACAAAAATCTGTGATCACTCATATTTCCTTATAAAAATCGATTTTTATATGAAAAACATTAAAATTGATTTTATAGCTAAACGGGTAGAGATAGAGGGAAAAGGTGAAAAATCTGTGGTCACAAAAATTTGTGAGCACTCATATTCCATTATAAAAATCGATGTTTATATGAAAAACTTTAAAATCGATTTTGTAGCTAAACGGGTAAAGATAGAGGGAAAAGGACAAAAATCTGTGATCACTCATATTTCCTTATAAAAATCGCTTTTTATATGAAAAACATTAAAATCGATTTTTTTGCTAAACGAGTAGAGATAGAGGGAAAAGGTGAAAAATCTGTGGTCACAAAAATTTGTGAGCACTCATATTCCATTATAAAAATCGATGTTTATATGAAAAACTTTAAAATCGATTTTGTAGCTAAACGGGTAAAGATAGAGGGAAAAGGACAAAAATCTGTGATCACTCATATTTCCTTATAAAAATCGTTATTTATATGAAAAACTTTAAAATCGATTTTATAGCTAAACGGGTAGAGATAGAGGGAAAAGGACAAAAATCTGTGATCACTCATATTTCCTTATAAAAATCGCTTTTTATATGAAAAACATTAAAATCGATTTTTTTGCTAAACGGGTAGAGATAGAGGGAAAAGGTGAAAAATCTGTGGTCACAAAAATTTGTGAGCACTCATATTCCATTATAAAAATCGATGTTTATATGAAAAACTTTAAAATCGATTTTGTAGCTAAACGGGTAAAGATAGAGGGAAAAGGACAAAAATCTGTGATCACTCATATTTCCTTATAAAAATCGTTTTTTATATGAAAAACTTTAAAATCGATTTTGTAGCTAAACGGGTAAAGATAGAGGGAAAAGGACAAAAATCTGTGATCACTCATATTTCCTTATAAAAATCGCTTTTTATATGAAAAACATTAAAACCGATTTTTTTGCTAAACGGGTAGAGGGAAAAGGTGAAAAATCTGTGGTCACAAAAATTTGTGAGCACTCATATTCCATTATAAAAATCGATGTTTATATGAAAAACTTTAAAATCGATTTTGTAGCTAAACGGGTAAAGATAGAGGGAAAAGGACAAAAATCTGTGATCACTCATATTTCCTTATAAAAATCGATTTTTATATGAAAAACATTAAAATCGATTTTATAGCTAAACGGGTAGAGATAGGGGAAAAAGACAAAAATCTGTGATCACTCATATTTCCTTATAAAAATCGATTTTTATATGAAAAACATTAAAATCGATTTTATAGCTAAACGGGTAGAGATAGAGGAAAAAGACAAAAATCTGTGATCACTCATATTTCCTTATAAAAATCGATTTTTATATGAAAAACATTAAAATCGATTTTTTTGCTAAACGCGTAGAGATAGAGGGAAAAGAACAAAAATCTGTGATCACTCATATTCCATTATAAAAATCGATGTTTATATGAAAAACTTTAAAATCGATTTTATAGCTAAACGGGTAGAGATAGAGGGAAAAGGACAAAAATCTGTGATCACTCATATTTCCTTATAAAAATCGCTTTTTATATGAAAAACATTAAAATCGATTTTTTTGCTAAACGGGTAGAGATAGAGGGAAAAGGTGAAAAATCTGTGGTCACAAAAATTTGTGAGCACTCATATTCCGTTATAAAAATCGATGTTTATATGAAAAACTTTAAAATCGATTTTGTAGCTAAACGGGTAAAGATAGAGGGAAAAGGACAAAAATCTGTGATCACTCATATTTCCTTATAAAAATCGTTTTTTATATGAAAAACTTTAAAATCGATTTTATAGCTAAACGGGTAGAGATAGAGGCAAAAGGACAAAAACCTGTGATCACTCATATTTCCTTATAAAAATCGATTTTTATATGAAAAACATTAAAATCGATTTTATAGCTAAACGGGTAGAGATAGAGGAAAAAGACAAAAATCTGTGATCACTCATATTTCCTTATAAAAATCGATTTTTATATGAAAAACATTAAAATCGATTTTTTTGCTAAACGCGTAGAGATAGAGGGAAAAGAACAAAAATCTGTGATCACTCATATTCCATTATAAAAATCGATGTTTATATGAAAAACTTTAAAATCGATTTTATAGCTAAACGGGTAGAGATAGAGGGAAAAGGACAAAAATCTGTGATCACTCATATTTCCTTATAAAAATCGCTTTTTATATGAAAAACATTAAAATCGATTTTTTTGCTAAACGGGTAGAGATAGAGGGAAAAGGTGAAAAATCTGTGGTCACAAAAATTTGTGAGCACTCATATTCCGTTATAAAAATCGATGTTTATATGAAAAACTTTAAAATCGATTTTGTAGCTAAACGGGTAAAGATAGAGGGAAAAGGACAAAAATCTGTGATCACTCATATTTCCTTATAAAAATCGTTTTTTATATGAAAAACTTTAAAATCGATTTTATAGCTAAACGGGTAGAGATAGAGGCAAAAGGACAAAAATCTGTGATCACTCATATTTCCTTATAAAAATCGATTTTTATATGAAAAACATTAAAATCGATTTTATAGCTAAACGGGTAGAGATAGAGGAAAAAGACAAAAATCTGTGATCACTCATATTTCCTTATAAAAATCGATTTTTATATGAAAAACATTAAAATCGATTTTATAGCTAAACGGGTAGAGATAGAGGAAAAAGACAAAAATCTGTGATCACTCATATTTCCTTATAAAAATCGCTTTTTATATGCCAAACATTAAAATCGATTTTTTTGCTAAACGGGTAGAGATAGAGGGAAAAGAACAAAAATCTGTGATCACTCATATTTCCTTATAAAAATCGCTTTTTATATGAAAAACATTAAAATCGATTTTACAGCTAAACGGGTAGAGATAGAGGAAAAAGACAAAAATCTGTGATCACTCATATTTCCTTATAAAAATCGATTTTTATATGAAAAACATTAAAATCGATTTTATAGCTAAACGGGTAGAGATAGAGGAAAAAGACAAAAATCTGTGATCACTCATATTTCCTTATAAAAATCGATTTTTATATGAAAAACATTAAAATCGATTTTTTTGCTAAACGCGTAGAGATAGAGGGAAAAGAACAAAAATCTGTGATCACTCATATTTCCTTATAAAAATCGCTTTTTATATGAAAAACATTAAAATCGATTTTTTTGCTAACCGCGTAGAGATAGAGGGAAAAGAACAAAAATCTGTGATCACTCATATTTCCTTATAAAAATCGATTTTTATATGAAAAACATTAAAATTGATTTTATAGCTAAACGGGTAGAGATAGAGGGAAAAGGTGAAAAATCTGTGGTCACAAAAATTTGTGAGCACTCATATTCCATTATAAAAATCGATGTTTATATGAAAAACTTTAAAATCGATTTTGTAGCTAAACGGGTAAAGATAGAGGGAAAAGGACAAAAATCTGTGATCACTCATATTTCCTTATAAAAATCGCTTTTTATATGAAAAACATTAAAATCGATTTTTTTGCTAAACGAGTAGAGATAGAGGGAAAAGGTGAAAAATCTGTGGTCACAAAAATTTGTGAGCACTCATATTCCATTATAAAAATCGATGTTTATATGAAAAACTTTAAAATCGATTTTGTAGCTAAACGGGTAAAGATAGAGGGAAAAGGACAAAAATCTGTGATCACTCATATTTCCTTATAAAAATCGTTATTTATATGAAAAACTTTAAAATCGATTTTATAGCTAAACGGGTAGAGATAGAGGGAAAAGGACAAAAATCTGTGATCACTCATATTTCCTTATAAAAATCGCTTTTTATATGAAAAACATTAAAATCGATTTTTTTGCTAAACGGGTAGAGATAGAGGGAAAAGGTGAAAAATCTGTGGTCACAAAAATTTGTGAGCACTCATATTCCATTATAAAAATCGATGTTTATATGAAAAACTTTAAAATCGATTTTGTAGCTAAACGGGTAAAGATAGAGGGAAAAGGACAAAAATCTGTGATCACTCATATTTCCTTATAAAAATCGTTTTTTATATGAAAAACTTTAAAATCGATTTTGTAGCTAAACGGGTAAAGATAGAGGGAAAAGGACAAAAATCTGTGATCACTCATATTTCCTTATAAAAATCGCTTTTTATATGAAAAACATTAAAACCGATTTTTTTGCTAAACGGGTAGAGGGAAAAGGTGAAAAATCTGTGGTCACAAAAATTTGTGAGCACTCATATTCCATTATAAAAATCGATGTTTATATGAAAAACTTTAAAATCGATTTTGTAGCTAAACGGGTAAAGATAGAGGGAAAAGGACAAAAATCTGTGATCACTCATATTTCCTTATAAAAATCGATTTTTATATGAAAAACATTAAAATCGATTTTATAGCTAAACGGGTAGAGATAGGGGAAAAAGACAAAAATCTGTGATCACTCATATTTCCTTATAAAAATCGATTTTTATATGAAAAACATTAAAATCGATTTTATAGCTAAACGGGTAGAGATAGAGGAAAAAGACAAAAATCTGTGATCACTCATATTTCCTTATAAAAATCGATTTTTATATGAAAAACATTAAAATCGATTTTTTTGCTAAACGCGTAGAGATAGAGGGAAAAGAACAAAAATCTGTGATCACTCATATTTCCTTATAAAAATCGCTTTTTATATGAAAAACATTAAAATCGATTTTTTTGCTAAACGCGTAGAGATAGAGGGAAAAGAACAAAAATCTGTGATCACTCATATTTCCTTATAAAAATCGATTTTTATATGAAAAACATTAAAATTGATTTTATAGCTAAACGGGTAAAGATAGAGGGAAAAGGTGAAAAATCTGTGGTCACAAAAATTTGTGAGCACTCATATTCCATTATAAAAATCGATGTTTATATGAAAAACTTTAAAATCGATTTTGTAGCTAAACGGGTAAAGATAGAGGGAAAAGGACAAAAATCTGTGATCACTCATATTTCCTTATAAAAATCGCTTTTTATATGAAAAACATTAAAATCGATTTTTTTGCTAAACGGGTAGAGATAGAGGGAAAAGGTGAAAAATCTGTGGTCACAAAAATTTGTGAGCACTCATATTCCGTTATAAAAATCGATGTTTATATGAAAAACTTTAAAATCGATTTTGTAGCTAAACGGGTAAAGATAGAGGGAAAAGGACAAAAATCTGTGATCACTCATATTTCCTTATAAAAATCGATTTTTATATGAAAAACATTAAAATCGATTTTATAGCTAAACGGGTAGAGATAGGGGAAAAAGACAAAAATTTGTGAGCACTCATATTCCGTTATAAAAATCGATGTTTATATGAAAAACTTTAAAATCGATTTTGTAGCTAAACGGGTAGAGATAGAGGGAAAAGGACAAAAATCTGTGATCACTCATATTTCCTTATAAAAATCGTTTTTTATATGAAAAACTTTAAAATCGATTTTATAGCTAAACGGGTAGAGATAGAGGCAAAAGGACAAAAATCTGTGATCACTCATATTTCCTTATAAAAATCGATTTTTATATGAAAAACATTAAAATCGATTTTATAGCTAAACGGGTAGAGATAGAGGAAAAAGACAATAATCTGTGATCACTCATATTTCCTTATAAAAATCGATTTTTATATGAAAAACATTAAAATCGATTTTATAGCTAAACGGGTAGAGATAGAGGAAAAAGACAAAAATCTGTGATCACTCATATTTCCTTATAAAAATCGCTTTTTATATGAAAAACATTAAAATCGATTTTATAGCTAAACGGGTAGAGATAGAGGAAAAAGACAAAAATCTGTGATCACTCATATTTCCTTATAAAAATCGATTTTTATATGAAAAACATTAAAATCGATTTTTTTGCTAAACGCGTAGAGATAGAGGGAAAAGAACAAAAATCTGTGATCACTCATATTTCCTTATAAAAATCGCTTTTTATATGAAAAACATTAAAATCGATTTTACAGCTAAACGGATAGAGATAGAGGAAAAAGACAAAAATCTGTGATCACTCATATTTCCTTATAAAAATCGATTTTTATATGAAAAACATTAAAATCGCTTTTGTAGCTAAACGGGTAGAGATAGAGGAAAAAGACAAAAATCTGTGATCACTCATATTTCCTTATAAAAATCGATTTTTATATGAAAAACATTAAAATCGATTTTTTTGCTAAACGCGTAGAGATAGAGGGAAAAGAACAAAAATCTGTGATCACTCATATTTCCTTATAAAAATCGCTTTTTATATGAAAAACATTAAAATCGATTTTTTTGCTAAACGCGTAGAGATAGAGGGAAAAGAACAAAAATCTGTGATCACTCATATTTCCTTATAAAAATCGCTTTTTATATGAAAAACATTAAAATCGATTTTACAGCTAAACGGGTAGAGATAGAGGGAAAAGGAGAAAAATCTGTGATCACTCATATTTCCTTATAAAAATCGATTTTTATATGAAAAACATTAAAATTGATTTTATAGCTAAACGGGTAGAGATAGAGGGAAAAGGTGAAAAATCTGTGGTCACAAAAATTTGTGAGCACTCATATTCCATTATAAAAATCGATGTTTATATGAAAAACTTTAAAATCGATTTTGTAGCTAAACGGGTAAAGATAGAGGGAAAAGGACAAAAATCTGTGATCACTCATATTTCCTTATAAAAATCGCTTTTTATATGAAAAACATTAAAATCGATTTTTTTGCTAAACGAGTAGAGATAGAGGGAAAAGGTGAAAAATCTGTGGTCACAAAAATTTGTGA
The DNA here is from genome assembly GCA_932274085.1 of Protocalliphora azurea. NCBI lineage: Eukaryota > Metazoa > Arthropoda > Insecta > Diptera > Calliphoridae > Protocalliphora > Protocalliphora azurea. Next base: position 70,718,848 of record OW026523.1, on the reverse strand, counting down.
GCACTCATATTCCATTATAAAAATCGATGTTTATATGAAAAACTTTAAAATCGATTTTGTAGCTAAACGGGTAAAGATAGAGGGAAAAGGACAAAAATCTGTGATCACTCATATTTCCTTATAAAAATCGTTATTTATATGAAAAACTTTAAAATCGATTTTATAGCTAAACGGGTAGAGATAGAGGGAAAAGGACAAAAATCTGTGATCACTCATATTTCCTTATAAAAATCGCTTTTTATATGAAAAACATTAAAATCGATTTTTTTGCTAAACGGGTAGAGATAGAGGGAAAAGGTGAAAAATCTGTGGTCACAAAAATTTGTGAGCACTCATATTCCATTATAAAAATCGATGTTTATATGAAAAACTTTAAAATCGATTTTGTAGCTAAACGGGTAAAGATAGAGGGAAAAGGACAAAAATCTGTGATCACTCATATTTCCTTATAAAAATCGTTTTTTATATGAAAAACTTTAAAATCGATTTTATAGCTAAACGGGTAGAGATAGAGGCAAAAGGACAAAAATCTGTGATCACTCATATTTCCTTATAAAAATCGATTTTTATATGAAAAACATTAAAATCGATTTTATAGCTAAACGGGTAGAGATAGAGGAAAAAGACAAAAATCTGTGATCACTCATATTTCCTTATAAAAATCGATTTTTATATGAAAAACATTAAAATCGATTTTATAGCTAAACGGGTAGAGATAGAGGAAAAAGACAAAAATCTGTGATCACTCATATTTCCTTATAAAAATCGCTTTTTATATGAAAAACATTAAAATCGATTTTTTTGCTAAACGGGTAGAGATAGAGGGAAAAGGAGAAAAATCTGTGATCACTCATATTTCCTTATAAAAATCGATGTTTATATGAAAAGCTTTAAAATCGATTTTATAGCTAAACGGGTAAAGATAGAGGGAAAAGGACAAAAATCTGTGATCACTCATATTTCCTTATAAAAATCGATTTTTATATGAAAAATATTAAAATCGATTTTTTTGCTAAACGGGTAGAGATAGAGGGAAATGGAGAAAAATCTGTGGTCACAAAAATTTGTGAGCACTCATATTCCATTATAAAAATCGATGTTTATGTGAAAAACTTTAAAATCGATTTTGTAGCTAAACGGGTAAAGATAGAGGGAAAAGGACAAAAATCTGTGATCAATCATATTTCCTTATAAAAATCGATTTTTATATGAAAAACATTAAAATCGATTTTGTTGCTAAACGGGTATAGATAGAGGGAAAAGGACAAAAATCTGTGATCACTCATATTTCCTTATAAAAATCGCTTTTTATATGAAAAACATTAAAGGGAAAAGGAGAAAAATCTGTGATCACTCATATTTCCTTATAAAAATCGCTTTTTATGTGAAAAATACTAAAATCCATTTTATAGCTGAACGGGTATAGACAGAGGGAAAAGGACAAAAATCTGTGATCACTCATATTCCATTATAAAAATCGATGTTTATATGAAAAACTTTAAAATCGATTTTGTAGCTAAACGGGTAAAGATAGAGGGAAAAGGACAAAAATCTGTGATCACTCATATTTCCTTATAAAAATCGCTTTTTACATGAAAAACATTAAAATCGATTTTTTTGCTAAACGAGTAGAGATAGAGGGAAAAGGTGAAAAATCTGTGGTCACAAAAATTTGTGAGCACTCATATTCCATTATAAAAATCGATGTTTATATGAAAAACTTTAAAATCGATTTTGTAGCTAAACGGGTAAAGATAGAGGGAAAAGGACAAAAATCTGTGATCACTCATATTTCCTTATAAAAATCGTTTTTTATATGAAAAACTTTAAAATCGATTTTGTAGCTAAACGGGTAAAGATAGAGGGAAAAGGACAAAAATCTGTGATCACTCATATTTCCTTATAAAAATCGCTTTTTATATGAAAAACATTAAAATCGATTTTTTTGCTAAACGGGTAGAGATAGAGGGAAAAGGTGAAAAATCTGTGGTCACAAAAATTTGTGATCACTCATATTCCATTATAAAAATCGATGTTTATATGAAAAACTTTAAAATCGATTTTGTAGCTAAACGGGTAAAGATAGAGGGAAAAGGACAAAAATCTGTGATCACTCATATTTCCTTATAAAAATCGATTTTTATATGAAAAACATTAAAATCGATTTTATAGCTAAACGGGTAGAGATAGGGGAAAAAGACAAAAATCTGTGATCACTCATATTTCCTTATAAAAATCGATTTTTATATGAAAAACATTAAAATCGATTTTATAGCTAAACGGGTAGAGATAGAGGAAAAAGACAAAAATCTGTGATCACTCATATTTCCTTATAAAAATCGCTTTTTATATGAAAAACATTAAAATCGATTTTTTTGCTAAACGGGTAGAGATAGAGGGAAAAGAACAAAAATCTGTGATCACTCATATTTCCTTATAAAAATCGATGTTTATATGAAAAGCTTTAAAATCGATTTTGTAGCTAAACGGGTAAAGATAGAGGGAAAAGGACAAAAATCTGTGATCACTCATATTTCCTTATACAAATCGCTTTTTATATGAAAAATATTAAAATCGATTTTTTTGCTAAACGGGTAGAGATAGAGGGAAAAGGAGAAAAATCTGTGGTCACAAAAATTTGTGAGCACTCATATTCCATTATAAAAATCGATGTTTATGTGAAAAACTTTAAAATCGATTTTGTAGCTAAACGGGTAAAGATAGAGGGAAAAGGACAAAAATCTGTGATCACTCATATTTCCTTATAAAAATCGTTTTTTATATAAAAAACTTTAAAATCGATTTTGTAGCTAAACGGGTAGAGATAGGGGCAAAAGGACAAAAATCTGTGATCACTCATATTTCCTTATAAAAATCGATTTTTATATGAAAAACATTAAAATCGATTTTGTTGCTAAACGGGTATAGATAGAGGGAAAAGGACAAAAATCTGTGAGCACTCATATTTCCTTATAAAAATCGCTTTTTATATGAAAAACATTAAAGGGAAAAGGAGAAAAATCTGTGATCACTCATATTTCCTTATAAAAATCGCTTTTTATGTGAAAAATACTAAAATCCATTTTATAGCTGAACGGGTATAGACAGAGGGAAAAGGACAAAAATCTGTGATCACTCATATTCCATTATAAAAATCGATGTTTATATGAAAAGCGTTAAAATTGATTTTGTAGCTAAGCGGGTAGAGATAGAGGCAAAAGGACAAAAATCTGTGAGCAGCCATATTTCCTTAAAAAAAATTGATTTTTATATGAAAAATGTTAAAGTCGATTTTATAGCTAAACGGGGAGAGATAGAGGAAAAAGACAAAAATCTGTGATCACTCATATTTCCTTATAAAAATCGCTTTTTATATGACAAACATTAAAATCGATTTTTTTGCTAAACGGGTAGAGATAGAGGGAAAAGAACAAAAATCTGTGATCACTCATATTTCCTTATAAAAATCGCTTTTTATATGAAAAACATTAAAATCGATTTTACAGCTAAACGGATAGAGATAGAGGAAAAAGACAAAAATCTGTGATCACTCATATTTCCTTATAAAAATCGATTTTTATATGAAAAACATTAAAATCGCTTTTGTAGCTAAACGGGTAGAGATAGAGGAAAAAGACAAAAATCTGTGATCACTCATATTTCCTTATAAAAATCGATTTTTATATGAAAAACATTAAAATCGATTTTTTTGCTAAACGCGTAGAGATAGAGGGAAAAGAACAAAAATCTGTGATCACTCATATTTCCTTATAAAAATCGCTTTTTATATGAAAAACATTAAAATCGATTTTTTTGCTAAACGCGTAGAGATAGAGGGAAAAGAACAAAAATCTGTGATCACTCATATTTCCTTATAAAAATCGCTTTTTATATGAAAAACATTAAAATCGATTTTACAGCTAAACGGGTAGAGATAGAGGGAAAAGGAGAAAAATCTGTGATCACTCATATTTCCTTATAAAAATCGATTTTTATATGAAAAACATTAAAATTGATTTTATAGCTAAACGGGTAGAGATAGAGGGAAAAGGTGAAAAATCTGTGGTCACAAAAATTTGTGAGCACTCATATTCCATTATAAAAATCGATGTTTATATGAAAAACTTTAAAATCGATTTTGTAGCTAAACGGGTAAAGATAGAGGGAAAAGGACAAAAATCTGTGATCACTCATATTTCCTTATAAAAATCGCTTTTTATATGAAAAACATTAAAATCGATTTTTTTGCTAAACGAGTAGAGATAGAGGGAAAAGGTGAAAAATCTGTGGTCACAAAAATTTGTGAGCACTCATATTCCATTATAAAAATCGATGTTTATATGAAAAACTTTAAAATCGATTTTGTAGCTAAACGGGTAAAGATAGAGGGAAAAGGACAAAAATCTGTGATCACTCATATTTCCTTATAAAAATCGTTATTTATATGAAAAACTTTAAAATCGATTTTATAGCTAAACGGGTAGAGATAGAGGGAAAAGGACAAAAATCTGTGATCACTCATATTTCCTTATAAAAATCGCTTTTTATATGAAAAACATTAAAATCGATTTTTTTGCTAAACGGGTAGAGATAGAGGGAAAAGGTGAAAAATCTGTGGTCACAAAAATTTGTGAGCACTCATATTCCATTATAAAAATCGATGTTTATATGAAAAACTTTAAAATCGATTTTGTAGCTAAACGGGTAAAGATAGAGGGAAAAGGACAAAAATCTGTGATCACTCATATTTCCTTATAAAAATCGTTTTTTATATGAAAAACTTTAAAATCGATTTTATAGCTAAACGGGTAGAGATAGAGGCAAAAGGACAAAAATCTGTGATCACTCATATTTCCTTATAAAAATCGATTTTTATATGAAAAACATTAAAATCGATTTTATAGCTAAACGGGTAGAGATAGAGGAAAAAGACAAAAATCTGTGATCACTCATATTTCCTTATAAAAATCGATTTTTATATGAAAAACATTAAAATCGATTTTATAGCTAAACGGGTAGAGATAGAGGAAAAAGACAAAAATCTGTGATCACTCATATTTCCTTATAAAAATCGCTTTTTATATGAAAAACATTAAAATCGATTTTTTTGCTAAACGGGTAGAGATAGAGGGAAAAGGAGAAAAATCTGTGATCACTCATATTTCCTTATAAAAATCGATGTTTATATGAAAAGCTTTAAAATCGATTTTATAGCTAAACGGGTAAAGATAGAGGGAAAAGGACAAAAATCTGTGATCACTCATATTTCCTTATAAAAATCGATTTTTATATGAAAAATATTAAAATCGATTTTTTTGCTAAACGGGTAGAGATAGACGGAAATGGAGAAAAATCTGTGGTCACAAAAATTTGTGAGCACTCATATTCCATTATAAAAATCGATGTTTATGTGAAAAACTTTAAAATCGATTTTGTAGCTAAACGGGTAAAGATAGAGGGAAAAGGACAAAAATCTGTGATCAATCATATTTCCTTATAAAAATCGTTTTTATATGAAAAACTTTAAAATCGATTTTGTAGCTAAACGGGTAGAGATAGAGGCAAAAGGACAAAAATCTGTGATCACTCATATTTCCTTATAAAAATCGATTTTTATATGAAAAACATTAAAATCGATTTTGTTGCTAAACGGGTATAGATAGAGGGAAAAGGACAAAAATCTGTGATCACTCATATTTCCTTATAAAAATCGCTTTTTATATGAAAAACATTAAAGGGAAAAGGAGAAAAATCTGTGATCACTCATATTTCCTTATAAAAATCGCTTTTTATGTGAAAAATACTAAAATCCATTTTATAGCTGAACGGGTATAGACAGAGGGAAAAGGACAAAAATCTGTGATCACTCATATTCCATTATAAAAATCGATGTTTATATGAAAAACTTTAAAATCGATTTTGTAGCTAAACGGGTAAAGATAGAGGGAAAAGGACAAAAATCTGTGATCACTCATATTTCCTTATAAAAATCGCTTTTTACATGAAAAACATTAAAATCGATTTTTTTGCTAAACGAGTAGAGATAGAGGGAAAAGGTGAAAAATCTGTGGTCACAAAAATTTGTGAGCACTCATATTCCATTATAAAAATCGATGTTTATATGAAAAACTTTAAAATCGATTTTGTAACTAAACGGGTAAAGATAGAGGGAAAAGGACAAAAATCTGTGATCACTCATATTTCCTTATAAAAATCGTTTTTTATATGAAAAACTTTAAAATCGATTTTGTAGCTAAACGGGTAAAGATAGAGGGAAAAGGACAAAAATCTGTGATCACTCATATTTCCTTATAAAAATCGCTTTTTATATGAAAAACATTAAAATCGATTTTTTTGCTAAACGGGTAGAGATAGAGGGAAAAGGTGAAAAATCTGTGGTCACAAAAATTTGTGAGCACTCATATTCCATTATAAAAATCGATGTTTATATGAAAAACTTTAAAATCGATTTTGTAGCTAAACGGGTAAAGATAGAGGGAAAAGGACAAAAATCTGTGATCACTCATATTTCCTTATAAAAATCGATTTTTATATGAAAAACATTAAAATCGATTTTATAGCTAAACGGGTAGAGATAGAGGAAAAAGACAAAAATCTGTGATCACTCATATTTCCTTATAAAAATCGATTTTTATATGAAAAACATTAAAATCGATTTTATAGCTAAACGGGTAGAGATAGAGGAAAAAGACAAAAATCTGTGATCACTCATATTTCCTTATAAAAATCGATTTTTATATGAAAAACATTAAAATCGATTTTTTTGCTAAACGGGTAGAGATAGAGGGAAAAGAACAAAAATCTGTGATCACTCATATTTCCTTATAAAAATCGCTTTTTATATGAAAAACATTAAAATCGATTTTACAGCTAAACGGGTAGAGATAGAGGGAAAAGGAGAAAAATCTGTGATCACTCATATTTCCTTATAAAAATCGATGTTTATATGAAAAGCTTTAAAATCGATTTTGTAGCTAAACGGGTAAAGATAGAGGGAAAAGGACAAAAATCTGTGATCACTCATATTTCCTTATAAAAATCGCTTTTTATATGAAAAATATTAAAATCGATTTTTTTGCTAAACGGGTAGAGATAGAGGGAAAAGGAGAAAAATCTGTGGTCACAAAAATTTGTGAGCACTCATATTCCATTATAAAAATCGATGGTAAAGATAGAGGGAAAAGGACAAAAATCTGTGATCACTCATATTTCCTTATAAAAATCGTTTTTTATATGAAAAACTTTAAAATCGATTTTGTAGCTAAACGGGTAGAGATAGGGGCAAAAGGACAAAAATCTGTGATCACTCATATTTCCTTATAAAAATCGATTTTTATATGAAAAACATTAAAATCGATTTTGTTGCTAAACGGGTATAGATAGAGGGAAAAGGACAAAAATCTGTGAGCACTCATATTTCCTTATAAAAATCGCTTTTTATATGAAAAACATTAAAGGGAAAAGGAGAAAAATCTGTGATCACTCATATTTCCTTATAAAAATCGCTTTTTATGTGAAAAATACTAAAATCCATTTTATAGCTGAACGGGTATAGACAGAGGGAAAAGGACAAAAATCTGTGATCACTCATATTCCATTATAAAAATCGATGTTTATATGAAAAGCGTTAAAATTGATTTTGTAGCTAAGCGGGTAGAGATAGAGGCAAAAGGACAAAAATCTGTGAGCAGCCATATTTCCTTAAAAAAAATTGATTTTTATATGAAAAATGTTAAAGTCGATTTTATAGCTAAACGGGGAGAGATAGAGGAAAAAGACAAAAATCTGTGATCACTCATATTTCCTTATAAAAATCGCTTTTTATATGACAAACATTAAAATCGATTTTTTTGCTAAACGGGTAGAGATAGAGGGAAAAGAACAAAAATCTGTGATCACTCATATTTCCTTATAAAAATCGCTTTTTATATGAAAAACATTAAAATCGATTTTACAGCTAAACGGATAGAGATAGAGGAAAAAGACAAAAATCTGTGATCACTCATATTTCCTTATAAAAATCGATTTTTATATGAAAAACATTAAAATCGATTTTATAGCTAAACGGGTAGAGATAGAGGAAAAAGACAAAAATCTGTGATCACTCATATTTCCTTATAAAAATCGATTTTTATATGAAAAACATTAAAATCGATTTTATAGCTAAACGGGTAGAGATAGAGGAAAAAGACAAAAATCTGTGATCACTCATATTTCCTTATAAAAATCGATTTTTATATGAAAAACATTAAAATCGATTTTATAGCTAAACGGGTAGAGATAGAGGAAAAAGACAAAAATCTGTGATCACTCATATTTCCTTATAAAAATCGATTTTTATATGAAAAACATTAAAATCGATTTTTTTGCTAAACGGGTAGAGATAGAGGGAAAAGAACAAAAATCTGTGATCACTCATATTTCCTTATAAAAATCGCTTTTTATATGAAAAACATTAAAATCGATTTTACAGCTAAACGGGTAGAGATAGAGGGAAAAGGAGAAAAATCTGTGATCACTCATATTTCCTTATAAAAATCGCTTTTTATATGAAAAACATTAAAATCGATTTTTTTGCTAAACGGGTAGAGATAGAGGGAAAAGGTGAAAAATCTGTGGTCACAAAAATTTGTGAGCACTCATATTCCATTATAAAAATCGATGTTTATATGAAAAACTTTAAAATCGATTTTGTAGCTAAACGGGTAAAGATAGAGGGAAAAGGACAAAAATCTGTGATCACTCATATTTCCTTATAAAAATCGATTTTTATATGAAAAACATTAAAATCGATTTTATAGCTAAACGGGTAGAGATAGAGGAAAAAGACAAAAATCTGTGATCACTCATATTTCCTTATAAAAATCGATTTTTATATGAAAAACATTAAAATCGATTTTATAGCTAAACGGGTAGAGATAGAGGAAAAAGACAAAAATCTGTGATCACTCATATTTCCTTATAAAAATCGATTTTTATATGAAAAACATTAAAATCGATTTTTTTGCTAAACGGGTAGAGATAGAGGGAAAAGAACAAAAATCTGTGATCACTCATATTTCCTTATAAAAATCGCTTTTTATATGAAAAACATTAAAATCGATTTTACAGCTAAACGGGTAGAGATAGAGGGAAAAGGAGAAAAATCTGTGATCACTCATATTTCCTTATAAAAATCGATGTTTATATGAAAAGCTTTAAAATCGATTTTGTAGCTAAACGGGTAAAGATAGAGGGAAAAGGACAAAAATCTGTGATCACTCATATTTCCTTATAAAAATCGCTTTTTATATGAAAAATATTAAAATCGATTTTTTTGCTAAACGGGTAGAGATAGAGGGAAAAGGAGAAAAATCTGTGGTCACAAAAATTTGTGAGCACTCATATTCCATTATAAAAATCGATGGTAAAGATAGAGGGAAAAGGACAAAAATCTGTGATCACTCATATTTCCTTATAAAAATCGTTTTTTATATGAAAAACTTTAAAATCGATTTTGTAGCTAAACGGGTAGAGATAGGGGCAAAAGGACAAAAATCTGTGATCACTCATATTTCCTTATAAAAATCGATTTTTATATGAAAAACATTAAAATCGATTTTGTTGCTAAACGGGTATAGATAGAGGGAAAAGGACAAAAATCTGTGAGCACTCATATTTCCTTATAAAAATCGCTTTTTATATGAAAAACATTAAAGGGAAAAGGAGAAAAATCTGTGATCACTCATATTTCCTTATAAAAATCGCTTTTTATGTGAAAAATACTAAAATCCATTTTATAGCTGAACGGGTATAGACAGAGGGAAAAGGACAAAAATCTGTGATCACTCATATTCCATTATAAAAATCGATGTTTATATGAAAAGCGTTAAAATTGATTTTGTAGCTAAGCGGGTAGAGATAGAGGCAAAAGGACAAAAATCTGTGAGCAGCCATATTTCCTTAAAAAAAATTGATTTTTATATGAAAAATGTTAAAGTCGATTTTATAGCTAAACGGGGAGAGATAGAGGAAAAAGACAAAAATCTGTGATCACTCATATTTCCTTATAAAAATCGCTTTTTATATGACAAACATTAAAATCGATTTTTTTGCTAAACGGGTAGAGATAGAGGGAAAAGAACAAAAATCTGTGATCACTCATATTTCCTTATAAAAATCGCTTTTTATATGAAAAACATTAAAATCGATTTTACAGCTAAACGGATAGAGATAGAGGAAAAAGACAAAAATCTGTGATCACTCATATTTCCTTATAAAAATCGATTTTTATATGAAAAACATTAAAATCGATTTTATAGCTAAACGGGTAGAGATAGAGGAAAAAGACAAAAATCTGTGATCACTCATATTTCCTTATAAAAATCGATTTTTATATGAAAAACATTAAAATCGATTTTATAGCTAAACGGGTAGAGATAGAGGGAAAAGGACAAAAATCTGTGATCACTCATATTTCCTTATAAAAATCGATTTTTATATGAAAAATATTAAAATCGATTTTTTTGCTAAACGGGTAGAGATAGACGGAAATGGAGAAAAATCTGTGGTCACAAAAATTTGTGAGCACTCATATTCCATTATAAAAATCGATGTTTATGTGAAAAACTTTAAAATCGATTTTGTAGCTAAACGGGTAAAGATAGAGGGAAAAGGACAAAAATCTGTGATCAATCATATTTCCTTATAAAAATCGTTTTTATATGACAAACTTTAAAATCGATTTTGTAGCTAAACGGGTAGAGATAGAGGCAAAAGGACAAAAATCTGTGATCACTCATATTTCCTTATAAAAATCGATTTTTATATGAAAAACATTAAAATCGATTTTGTTGCTAAACGGGTATAGATAGAGGGAAAAGGACAAAAATCTGTGATCACTCATATTTCCTTATAAAAATCGCTTTTTATATGAAAAACATTAAAGGGAAAAGGAGAAAAATCTGTGATCACTCATATTTCCTTATAAAAATCGCTTTTTATGTGAAAAATACTAAAATCCATTTTATAGCTGAACGGGTATAGACAGAGGGAAAAGGACAAAAATCTGTGATCACTCATATTCCATTATAAAAATCGATGTTTATATGAAAAACTTTAAAATCGATTTTGTAGCTAAACGGGTAAAGATAGAGGGAAAAGGACAAAAATCTGTGATCACTCATATTTCCTTATAAAAATCGCTTTTTACATGAAAAACATTAAAATCGATTTTTTTGCTAAACGAGTAGAGATAGAGGGAAAAGGTGAAAAATCTGTGGTCACAAAAATTTGTGAGCACTCATATTCCATTATAAAAATCGATGTTTATATGAAAAACTTTAAAATCGATTTTGTAACTAAACGGGTAAAGATAGAGGGAAAAGGACAAAAATCTGTGATCACTCATATTTCCTTATAAAAATCGTTTTTTATATGAAAAACTTTAAAATCGATTTTGTAGCTAAACGGGTAAAGATAGAGGGAAAAGGACAAAAATCTGTGATCACTCATATTTCCTTATAAAAATCGCTTTTTATATGAAAAACATTAAAATCGATTTTTTTGCTAAACGGGTAGAGATAGAGGGAAAAGGTGAAAAATCTGTGGTCACAAAAATTTGTGAGCACTCATATTCCATTATAAAAATCGATGTTTATATGAAAAACTTTAAAATCGATTTTGTAGCTAAACGGGTAAAGATAGAGGGAAAAGGACAAAAATCTGTGATCACTCATATTTCCTTATAAAAATCGATTTTTATATGAAAAACATTAAAATCGATTTTATAGCTAAACGGGTAGAGATAGAGGAAAAAGACAAAAATCTGTGATCACTCATATTTCCTTATAAAAATCGATTTTTATATGAAAAACATTAAAATCGATTTTATAGCTAAACGGGTAGAGATAGAGGAAAAAGACAAAAATCTGTGATCACTCATATTTCCTTATAAAAATCGATTTTTATATGAAAAACATTAAAATCGATTTTTTTGCTAAACGGGTAGAGATAGAGGGAAAAGAACAAAAATCTGTGATCACTCATATTTCCTTATAAAAATCGCTTTTTATATGAAAAACATTAAAATCGATTTTACAGCTAAACGGGTAGAGATAGAGGGAAAAGGAGAAAAATCTGTGATCACTCATATTTCCTTATAAAAATCGATGTTTATATGAAAAGCTTTAAAATCGATTTTGTAGCTAAACGGGTAAAGATAGAGGGAAAAGGACAAAAATCTGTGATCACTCATATTTCCTTATAAAAATCGCTTTTTATATGAAAAATATTAAAATCGATTTTTTTGCTAAACGGGTAGAGATAGAGGGAAAAGGAGAAAAATCTGTGGTCACAAAAATTTGTGAGCACTCATATTCCATTATAAAAATCGATGGTAAAGATAGAGGGAAAAGGACAAAAATCTGTGATCACTCATATTTCCTTATAAAAATCGTTTTTTATATGAAAAACTTTAAAATCGATTTTGTAGCTAAACGGGTAGAGATAGGGGCAAAAGGACAAAAATCTGTGATCACTCATATTTCCTTATAAAAATCGATTTTTATATGAAAAACATTAAAATCGATTTTGTTGCTAAACGGGTATAGATAGAGGGAAAAGGACAAAAATCTGTGAGCACTCATATTTCCTTATAAAAATCGCTTTTTATATGAAAAACATTAAAGGGAAAAGGAGAAAAATCTGTGATCACTCATATTTCCTTATAAAAATCGCTTTTTATGTGAAAAATACTAAAATCCATTTTATAGCTGAACGGGTATAGACAGAGGGAAAAGGACAAAAATCTGTGATCACTCATATTCCATTATAAAAATCGATGTTTATATGAAAAGCGTTAAAATTGATTTTGTAGCTAAGCGGGTAGAGATAGAGGCAAAAGGACAAAAATCTGTGAGCAGCCATATTTCCTTAAAAAAAATTGATTTTTATATGAAAAATGTTAAAGTCGATTTTATAGCTAAACGGGGAGAGATAGAGGAAAAAGACAAAAATCTGTGATCACTCATATTTCCTTATAAAAATCGCTTTTTATATGACAAACATTAAAATCGATTTTTTTGCTAAACGGGTAGAGATAGAGGGAAAAGAACAAAAATCTGTGATCACTCATATTTCCTTATAAAAATCGCTTTTTATATGAAAAACATTAAAATCGATTTTACAGCTAAACGGATAGAGATAGAGGAAAAAGACAAAAATCTGTGATCACTCATATTTCCTTATAAAAATCGATTTTTATATGAAAAACATTAAAATCGATTTTATAGCTAAACGGGTAGAGATAGAGGAAAAAGACAAAAATCTGTGATCACTCATATTTCCTTATAAAAATCGATTTTTATATGAAAAACATTAAAATCGATTTTTTTGCTAAACGCGTAGAGATAGAGGGAAAAGAACAAAAATCTGTGATCACTCATATTTCCTTATAAAAATCGCTTTTTATATGAAAAACATTAAAATCGATTTTTTTGCTAAACGCGTAGAGATAGAGGGAAAAGAACAAAAATCTGTGATCACTCATATTTCCTTATAAAAATCGCTTTTTATATGAAAAACATTAAAATCGATTTTACAGCTAAACGGGTAGAGATAGAGGGAAAAGGAGAAAAATCTGTGATCACTCATATTTCCTTATAAAAATCGATTTTTATATGAAAAACATTAAAATTGATTTTATAGCTAAACGGGTAGAGATAGAGGGAAAAGGTGAAAAATCTGTGGTCACAAAAATTTGTGAGCACTCATATTCCATTATAAAAATCGATGTTTATATGAAAAACTTTAAAATCGATTTTGTAGCTAAACGGGTAAAGATAGAGGGAAAAGGACAAAAATCTGTGATCACTCATATTTCCTTATAAAAATCGCTTTTTATATGAAAAACATTAAAATCGATTTTTTTGCTAAACGAGTAGAGATAGAGGGAAAAGGTGAAAAATCTGTGGTCACAAAAATTTGTGAGCACTCATATTCCATTATAAAAATCGATGTTTATATGAAAAACATTAAAATCGATTTTGTAGCTAAACGGGTAAAGATAGAGGGAAAAGGACAAAAATCTGTGATCACTCATATTTTCTTATAAAAATCGTTATTTATATGAAAAACTTTAAAATCGATTTTATAGCTAAACGGGTAGAGATAGAGGGAAAAGGACAAAAATCTGTGATCACTCATATTTCCTTATAAAAATCGCTTTTTATATGAAAAACATTAAAATCGATTTTTTTGCTAAACGGGTAGAGATAGAGGGAAAAGGAGAAAAATCTGTGGTCACAAAAATTTGTGAGCACTCATATTCCATTATAAAAATCGATGTTTATATGAAAAACTTTAAAATCGATTTTGTAGCTAAACGGGTAAAGATAGAGGGAAAAGGACAAAAATCTGTGATCACTCATATTTCCTTATAAAAATCGTTTTTTATATGAAAAACTTTAAAATCGATTTTATAGCTAAACGGGTAGAGATAGAGGCAAAAGGACAAAAATCTGTGATCACTCATATTTCCTTATAAAAATCGATTTTTATATGAAAAACATTAAAATCGATTTTATAGCTAAACGGGTAGAGATAGAGGAAAAAGACAAAAATCTGTGATCACTCATATTTCCTTATAAAAATCGATTTTTATATGAAAAACATTAAAATCGATTTTATAGCTAAACGGGTAGAGATAGAGGAAAAAGACAAAAATCTGTGATCACTCATATTTCCTTATAAAAATCGCTTTTTATATGAAAAACATTAAAATCGATTTTTTTGCTAAACGGGTAGAGATAGAGGGAAAAGAACAAAAATCTGTGATCACTCATATTTCCTTATAAAAATCGCTTTTTATATGAAAAACATTAAAATCGATTTTACAGCTAAACGGGTAGAGATAGAGGGAAAAGGAGAAAAATCTGTGATCACTCATATTTCCTTATAAAAATCGATGTTTATATGAAAAGCTTTAAAATCGATTTTGTAGCTAAACGGGTAAAGATAGAGGGAAAAGGACAAAAATCTGTGATCACTCATATTTCCTTATAAAAATCGCTTTTTATATGAAAAATATTAAAATCGATTTTTTTGCTAAACGGGTAGAGATAGAGGGAAAAGGAGAAAAATCTGTGGTCACAAAAATTTGTGAGCACTCATATTCCATTATAAAAATCGATGTTTATGTGAAAAACTTTAAAATCGATTTTGTAGCTAAACGGGTAAAGATAGAGGGAAAAGGACAAAAATCTGTGATCACTCATATTTCCTTATAAAAATCGTTTTTTATATGAAAAACTTTAAAATCGATTTTGTAGCTAAACGGGTAGAGATAGAGGCAAAAGGACAAAAATCTGTGATCACTCATATTTCCTTATAAAAATCGATTTTTATATGAAAAACATTAAAATCGATTTTGTTGCTAAACGGGTATAGATAGAGGGAAAAGGACAAAAATCTGTGATCACTCATATTTCCTTATAAAAATCGCTTTTTATATGAAAAACATTAAAATCGATTTTACAGCTAAACAGATAGAGATAGAGGAAAAAGACAAAAATCTGTGATCACTCATATTTCCTTATAAAAATCGATTTTTATATGAAAAACATTAAAATCGATTTTATAGCTAAACGGGTAGAGATAGAGGAAAAAGACAAAAATCTGTGATCACTCATATTTCCTTATAAAAATCGATTTTTATATGAAAAACATTAAAATCGATTTTTTTGCTAAACGCGTAGAGATAGAGGGAAAAGAACAAAAATCTGTGATCACTCATATTTCCTTATAAAAATCGCTTTTTATATGAAAAACATTAAAATCGATTTTTTTGCTAAACGCGTAGAGATAGAGGGAAAAGAACAAAAATCTGTGATCACTCATATTTCCTTATAAAAATCGCTTTTTATATGAAAAACATTAAAATCGATTTTACAGCTAAACGGGTAGAGATAGAGGGAAAAGGAGAAAAATCTGTGATCACTCATATTTCCTTATAAAAATCGATTTTTATATGAAAAACATTAAAATTGATTTTATAGCTAAACGGGTAGAGATAGAGGGAAAAGGTGAAAAATCTGTGGTCACAAAAATTTGTGAGCACTCATATTCCATTATAAAAATCGATGTTTATATGAAAAACTTTAAAATCGATTTTGTAGCTAAACGGGTAAAGATAGAGGGAAAAGGACAAAAATCTGTGATCACTCATATTTCCTTATAAAAATCGCTTTTTATATGAAAAACATTAAAATCGATTTTTTTGCTAAACGAGTAGAGATAGAGGGAAAAGGTGAAAAATCTGTGGTCACAAAAATTTGTGAGCACTCATATTCCATTATAAAAATCGATGTTTATATGAAAAACTTTAAAATCGATTTTGTAGCTAAACGGGTAAAGATAGAGGGAAAAGGACAAAAATCTGTGATCACTCATATTTTCTTATAAAAATCGTTATTTATATGAAAAACTTTAAAATCGATTTTATAGCTAAACGGGTAGAGATAGAGGGAAAAGGACAAAAATCTGTGATCACTCATATTTCCTTATAAAAATCGCTTTTTATATGAAAAACATTAAAATCGATTTTTTTGCTAAACGGGTAGAGATAGAGGGAAAAGGAGAAAAATCTGTGGTCATAAAAATTTGTGAGCACTCATATTCCATTATAAAAATCGATGTTTATATGAAAAACTTTAAAATCGATTTTGTAGCTAAACGGGTAAAGATAGAGGGAAAAGGACAAAAATCTGTGATCACTCATATTTCCTTATAAAAATCGTTTTTTATATGAAAAACTTTAAAATCGATTTTATAGCTAAACGGGTAGAGATAGAGGCAAAAGGACAAAAATCTGTGATCACTCATATTTCCTTATAAAAATCGATTTTTATATGAAAAACATTAAAATCGATTTTATAGCTAAACGGGTAGAGATAGAGGAAAAAGACAAAAATCTGTGATCACTCATATTTCCTTATAAAAATCGATTTTTATATGAAAAACATTAAAATCGATTTTATAGCTAAACGGGTAGAGATAGAGGAAAAAGACAAAAATCTGTGATCACTCATATTTCCTTATAAAAATCGCTTTTTATATGAAAAACATTAAAATCGATTTTTTTGCTAAACGGGTAGAGATAGAGGGAAAAGAACAAAAATCTGTGATCACTCATATTTCCTTATAAAAATCGCTTTTTATATGAAAAACATTAAAATCGATTTTACAGCTAAACGGGTAGAGATAGAGGGAAAAGGAGAAAAATCTGTGATCACTCATATTTCCTTATAAAAATCGATGTTTATATGAAAAGCTTTAAAATCGATTTTGTAGCTAAACGGGTAAAGATAGAGGGAAAAGGACAAAAATCTGTGATCACTCATATTTCCTTATAAAAATCGCTTTTTATATGAAAAATATTAAAATCGATTTTTTTGCTAAACGGGTAGAGATAGAGGGAAAAGGAGAAAAATCTGTGGTCACAAAAATTTGTGAGCACTCATATTCCATTATAAAAATCGATGTTTATGTGAAAAACTTTAAAATCGATTTTGTAGCTAAACGGGTAAAGATAGAGGGAAAAGGACAAAAATCTGTGATCACTCATATTTCCTTATAAAAATCGTTTTTTATATGAAAAACTTTAAAATCGATTTTGTAGCTAAACGGGTAGAGATAGAGGCAAAAGGACAAAAATCTGTGATCACTCATATTTCCTTATAAAAATCGATTTTTATATGAAAAACATTAAAATCGATTTTGTTGCTAAACGGGTATAGATAGAGGGAAAAGGACAAAAATCTGTGATCACTCATATTTCCTTATAAAAATCGCTTTTTATATGAAAAACATTAAAGGGAAAAGGAGAAAAATCTGTGATCACTCATATTTCCTTATAAAAATCGCTTTTTATGTGAAAAATACTAAAATCCATTTTATAGCTGAACGGGTATAGACAGAGGGAAAAGGACAAAAATCTGTGATCACTCATATTCCATTATAAAAATCGATGTTTATATGAAAAGCGTTAAAATTGATTTTGTAGCTAAGCGGGTAGAGATAGAGGTAAAAGGACAAAAATCTGTGAGCAGCCATATTTCCTTAAAAAAAATTGATTTTTATATGAAAAATGTTAAAGTCGATTTTATAGCTAAACGGGGAGAGATAGAGGCAAACAGACTAAAATCTGTGATCACTCATATTTCCTTATAAAAATCGCTTTTTACATGAAAAACATTAGAGGGAATAGGACAAGAATCTGTGATCACTCATATTTCCTTATAAAAATTGGTTTTTATATGAAGAACATTAAAATCGATTTTATAACTAAACGGGTAGAGATAGAGGCAAAAGGAGAAAAATCTGTGATCACTCATATTTCCTTATAAAAATAGATTTTTATATGAAAAGCTTTAAAATCGATTTTGTAGCTAAACGGGTAGAGATAGAGGAAAAAGACAAAAATCTGTGATCACTCATATTTCCTTATAAAAATCGCTTTTTATATGAAAAACATTAGAGGGAATAGGACAAGAATCTGTGATCACTCATATTTCCTTATAAAAATTGGTTTTTATATGAAGAACATTAAAATCGATTTTATAACTAAACGGGTAGAGATAGAGGCAAAAGGAGAAAAATCTGTGATCACTCATATTTCCTTATAAAAATAGATTTTTATATGAAAATCATTAAAATCGACTTTATAGCTAAACGGGTAGAGATAGAGGAAAAAGACAAAAATCTGTGATCACTCATATTTCCTTATAAAAATCGATTTTTATATGAAAAACATTAAAATCGATTTTATAGTTAAACGGGTATAGATAGCGGCAAAGGACAAAAATCTGTGATCACTCATATTTCCTTATAAAAATCGAATTTTATATGAAAAAAATTAAAATCCATTTTATAGCTAAACGGGTAGAGATAGAGGGAAAAGGACAAGAATCTGTGATAACTCATATTTCCTTATAAAAATTGATTTTTATATGAAAAACATTAAAATCGATTTTATAGCTAAACGGGTAGAGATAGAGGCAAACAGACTAAAATCTGTGATCATTCATATTTCCTTATAAAAATCGATTTAACTGCATGTACGAAAACGAAATTTTGTGCAAATAGTTCAAGGATCGATATAAACTCAGAAAAAAAATGGGAGTGGTCCGCCTACTTTACCACCACTTCCAATTTTATTTATTTTTTTTTTATTTTAATGTTTACATTTTTATATTTTATTATATAAAATTTTAATAATAAAATAATGCAACGATTGGGTTAATATGATTTAAGCGTTGGATTGCTGTCCTTTGCAGTTGAAGCGAAAGTGTTGTATGTGTTCGGGCCTTTACCATAGCAGTGTTATTTTGTTATGTAATACACGGCAAAAATAATAAGTTTTATTTTAAATAATAACAATATATTTAGCCAAAATTTCATTCTGTGTGTCTCTAAAATCAAAATATGATATTTTATTTTCCGATCGGAACAGACATTTTTTAAGGTGAGAGCCCTCAAACTGCGTGGGAACCACTATCTTTTCATATCGCATTAGTGAAATGAAAGTGCGATGGATAGGTCCAGGGGGTAATAGCCCCGATATAAAGTATATATAAATTAATGCATTCGGGGTAGCAAAATGTAGCGGGAAAGACTAGTTAGTTAATAAAGTGAATGATGGTATATTTTATAAGTGCCACAACTGTATAAAAAAGAATGTAAAGAACGTTAGCCATAGATCTGATTGCTAAGACAAGTACCCCAAAATTTTCCTGAATTGCTAAGATAAATACCCCAAAATGATACACGTAATTCCCGCCGTCATGATATTTTGTATTCTGAGAAATAAAAGCTAATAACGATGACATTTCAAACGAAAGACTTATGCAAATATTTTTTCATGCTGTCGATGCTTTGCAAAGATGTCAGAATAAATACGACAAGCTACAAGTTTTGGATGTGATCCTTCAACATTCTATATAATTCAACCGGTAGACATAATATTCATGTCATGCACTTTAATGCCTAAGGCATAACAACTGAGTCAGCAGCTGTTCAATATAGAAAATCTATATTCTCCTTTTAACTGAATCTCAATTTGATGGCTATAAAACTTATAGAGAAGATCGATCTAAGTGAGTACTGCAGAGAGTATTTCTATATAAATTATGATTAACAGAAGACCTGTTATATATACTTCAGCGTATAATCCAGTTCACACTTTCAATTTCAAAACTGATTTGGATAAACAAACTTCATTTTCAAAAGATTTTTTACCTTCGATGATGTGAATGCCCAACAAACACATTGGAATTATGTGTCAAGTAATTCCTCCGGTAAGGAGCTCTACACCCACTGCCTTCAAACCAGTTACTATATATACTACCCAAATGATTATACCCGCTTTGGACAAAATATCAATCCTGTGCATCGGTCTACAATAGACATACTTTTAACAAACTCATGTTTTCTTTTTTTCAAATCTTGAGACACATCCAAATATTTTACAGTTAAGTTATGTAAAAATAACTTGTGTTATTTCTGGTCATATTCAAAATATTACATATTATACAAACGTTGAAAAGATGTAGGGATTTAAACTGTAAAAATTATTTAAAATATGTTTTGAAGCTATTAAATAAATTTATTGATTTCCACCTTAGTAAAGACTGAAATGAATCGTGGTCAAAATTTATCTCAAATTTGCTTCCGGGCTCTAAACAATTTTGGAAAGCAACAAAAGCCCTTAAAAACAGCAATTAGTTATTTACTGATCTTCATCTAAATGGTGAAGTTTTAAAAACAGGCACAGAAAAGACTAATTCAATAGAAGACATATTTGGTAATTCACACATCATTACTTTAAATAATTATTTACCTATGGACATAGCTGTATCAAGATTCATTCACGATCTTAATGATACGATTCTTGTTAGTTATGATCTAGAGCTTTTCAAATTTAGAAGTTAAATCGTTTGTACTTTTATTGAAAAATAATAAAGCCCCCGCTTTAAATGGCATTAATAACATTATCCTTAAAAAGATGCCCGATTGCTTTTTTTAAACTCTAAGTAAACTTTTCAACCCTTGTTTATTGGAATATTTTCCAACGATTTTTAAAAAGCTAAAAGTTATCCCAATTCCTAAGCTAGGAAAGGATGCTAAATTACTGTCTAATTATAGACCAACCAGCATCCTAGCCCATTGGATAAAGTATTTGAAAAAATAATAAATAGGATAATTTTAGACTTTTCTAACCAAAATGAGATATATTATTAACTCTCAACAGTTTAGATGCCTCAAGGAGCATATCAACTAAAAAGAGTCGTAAATTTTTTTGAAACAAACAAAAGAAGTCGTAAGAGCACTGGAGTTATTTTTTTGACATTGAAAAAGCCTTCGATTCAATATGGCATAAAGGCCTAGTTTTTAAACTAAATTCAAATAAAAAAAGGAGGATAGTTTAAAATCTACCCACAAAAACTTTAATAAATAAAAGTTAATTTTAGTAAAACATAAGCATATATTTACATATAATAGATCAAAGAAACGTATTCATATAAAACATTTATATTTTAGGAGAGCTTTTATTCCTTTGCAGAATAGTATCAAATATCTAGGATTATCTTAGATAACAAAACTATCATTTAAGCAACACATACAGTATATTTGTGATAAAGCAATCAAATGCGGATGTGACCTGTACCCCTTACTCAACAGAAGATCTGAACTTAATTTAAAAAAGAAGATCCTTATTTACAAAATGTGTATTTGGTCTATTTTAACTTACGGATGCCAAATATGATTTTGCAGATAATACAAAATGAAAACCTATTTCATAATCTACACCCCAGATATTCAACTGATTTACTGCATAGAATCTTTAATCATATAATGTTTAATATTATACTCTGTCATTTAATGAAAGATGCATATCAAATAATAAGAAATTTGCTAAATAATCACTAAGACTCTTTTGTACTTAAAGAAGAATATTTGGTGGTTGATTTTATAATTTCTTATAACGTTTGAAGTAGTAACAACTTTGCCTTAATGATGTGATATTAGTGGTCTCTTTATTTAATTATTTAGATGTTAATTGTAATACTTTTAAGTAAATCCTCATAACAATATAATTAATTATTTTATAAAGGTTTCAATAAAGTCAATAATAATAATTATTATTATTATTATTATATAATAAATAATAATAATAATAATAATAATAATAATAATAATAATAATAATAATTGTAATAATAATAATAATAATAATAATAATAATAATAATAATAATAATAATAATAATAATAATAAACACAGTAATGATAATAATAATACCCAATAAACCAAACGATAGTATAACGATATCGAAACGGTATCATATAGGTGATAAAAATTATCATAGGTGATAATTGTTTTCGAATCTAAGATAATAGTTTTTACAACTAAAGAAATTATGAATTAATTTCCAAAAAAAGCGATAGTAAAATCGGCGTAGTCTAGCTTTTATTCCAAATGCTGTTATTACCAATAAAAATGCTTTTAGCAGTTAAATATTAAAATAATGTGTAAAATAATTAGTTGAAATATAATAAAGTCCTAAATAAACATAAAACATGCAATTTGATGAATCATACATACATTTCATTTTTTATGCAAACATTTTGTTTGCATGCATATTTCTTTATTAGGCACATATTTTTTCAATTATGAACTTACTTATAAATTTGAATGTACCATTCTTGATCTGTTTCTAAGTTTTTGAAAACGAAAATTGTATTAAAAATTATTGAATTTTAATTTCACATTTTATTATATTGCAAAACAGTAAAAACATTTATTTCAGCCATTGGAAAAAATGTGGCAAATTAAAACTTCATTTTTAATAATTTTATTTGTTATACGGTTTGGATATAGAAATGGGGTACTTTCCTAATAAAAAATTAAACATTGGAATTAGTTAACCCATTACGAAGTAAGTGCTTATTATTAAATGATTGATTTGTAACAGTTCTGCATTAAATACAATTTCAATTATTTCATAAATTTTGTTTAAAAAATTTTTAATAAAAAATTTAATGACTCAATTATAGTACCCAGCAAAAAAATTTTAGGTGGTTCAAAGTGAAGGTAATTTTCAGAGCCACTCATCACTTGAACCACTGGTATAATTTCATCTTTGTAAAGTAATTTTTTGCTGGGTAGTCGATTATTTATAAAACTACTTTTTGAGTTTAAAATTGGCTAAAAATGAAAATTAAACCTTTCTTAAGACGATATATTAAGCTCCATCATGTCGGTTGAAGCTATTTTTGTATGAAAATTTATATTTACAACAAAACAATCCAAAGTCTGGCATTTCTAAAAAAAGTGAATTACTCAAAATTTCACCACTTTTCATTTTGAATTCTACAATATTTACAAAAGTCAAATAAAGAAAGAACAAAAATTATAGAATTATATTTTTGAAATAAGTTGTTTTTTAGTTGTGATTTTTTTGTCAAAATTAAAGCAAATTTTAAAAATTTTCCAACTTTTTTGTCGTACATTTCTTAAAAAAATAATAGAAATATATATTTTATAAACAATTTTCCAATACAATAAATCAATTAAAATGGAGCACATCAGTCCTAAGGTAAGCTTTGAATAATGTACTACATATTACTCCCATAAAA
This sequence comes from Protocalliphora azurea, assembly GCA_932274085.1. Taxonomy (NCBI): domain Eukaryota; kingdom Metazoa; phylum Arthropoda; class Insecta; order Diptera; family Calliphoridae; genus Protocalliphora; species Protocalliphora azurea. The sequence continues at coordinate 70,695,153 of OW026523.1, read as the reverse complement.
TATCAATTTTATGCAGAGTAATGAGTCGTGTATATCCACAACGGGTACACCAGCATCTCAACTCTATTCGGATGCGCCAGATAATAATCTTAAATATATCAAGTAAGTTTTTAAAATCAAGCTATAAACAAATACTTTACAAAAGTTATAAATTTTTAGTTTAAATTTCGATGAACATTCGGAGTCTTCTAGTCAAGCGAAAGAGGCTTTCTTGGAATATAAAAAATTACAAAATTGTAAGTTTATTTTGGTAACACAGCACTTGTAATATTAATATATTTTCCTCTTAAAACGTACAGCTAGTCAAAATCAATCAAAATTTCAAAAACCTTTGCCTAATAAAATATTACCCTGCTCGATGCCCTTAAATGGTGTCGAAAAACGCAAAAGTGAACAACAAATTATTCCGTTGAAGGAAAAATCTCTCTTTGAAATGGGTTATAAACTTAATGAAGTTGAGGGTTGGGAAAATATAGTACAACCTCCCAAGGAAGATCTACTTAAATTATTGAAAAACATGATAGACAATCACATTAAGCCCAGCGTTCAGATACGTATTGGTCAAGTTACTTTCAATTGCCATATGATGGTATTACAATGTTATTCTGATTTTTTTATGGATTGTAACAATGAAATTCTAATACAATTGCCTGAGGAAAAAATAACTCCGGCTGCTTTTATGATGGTATATGACTGGATGTTATCTGCTCAACCTCTTATACAGCGTGAGGGTATTTTAGAGCTTTTTAATGCAGCCAATTTCTTACGTATTAAAGAACTGATTAATCAATGTTGGCTATGTTTGGATGATGATGTACGCTTCCGTGAGGATACCGCCTTTTTGTTGTATTTAGAGGCTCGCAATTTTGGCCTGGAAAGTTTGGAACAGTTAATGCTAATGCGTATTTGTAAATTCTTTTTGACTTTAGTGGCTTCGAAGGAGTTTTTAATCTTAAATGCCAAAGAGATATGCACATTAATGAGTTCGAATACTATAGGGGTAAATTCGGAAATTGAGGTGAGTATTGAAATAAGTTAAGGTGAATTCCGTTGTTATATAAAATCTTTTATAAATCTAATAATATTTCAGATTTTCATGTCGGTAGTACGTTGGCTTAGTCACAATTGGCCAGAGCGTGAATGTCATATGATGGACGTTGTAAAATGTGTGCGTTTTAGTTTGATGCCTCCTTGGTTTTTGGTTACCTTAAATAAAAATACAGATTGCTTGGAAATTGATCGCATAATAGAACATCCTGAAGTTAAAAGAATGATAAATGATGGCATAACGTATGTAAACAAAAACTAATAAAATGCATTGATGTATTTTATAACTTTAAATTTTTATCTTTTAGTTACACCACTACCCAACTATACTATGGTGAAAATCGTGAAGAATTCCTTCATTTTCTGGAACGTTATCAATTAGTTGCTCCATTGCAACGTCAATGGGTTTATGATAAGGAATGCAATTATCATCATCGTCTCGAGTGTCCCAATATGCAGTATGTTACTTACAAATCATTTTTGGAATATTTAGAAATGATACGTACTATTGGCAAGGATTATTGGCGTTCGCTTGAAATGGACAAGGGTGTAGAAAAGTCAATGCATTGTTTTTTATGTACCGATTGCCGTAAAGCAACTGAACCAAACCTAGTATGTTGAACTTTTTAATCTCTGACTATTATTTAAATTTATGTAATTAGTAAAATTTAATTTTTGGAAAATAAATTGCTTTTAGACCAACAAGATTTTATTAAATGAGTTTCATTAAGCAGTTTTTTATGTTTTAATTTTCAGGCCACAATTTTTACCAAACAGAGTCGAGATCAGGGTATTCAGTGCGCAAATGGCTTGAAGAATCGTAAAGGAAAAGGTAAGGTATAGTTTGGATATGAGACTTCTGTAATAGTTACATCTAAGCGCTTTAAACATATATATAAAAAAAAATAGTCGTCATATATCTTATTGATATAGGAAATATTTCGATAAGTGAAATATGTTTTACTCAAATTATACCAGCGGAAAAAAAATATCAATCCCAATTTGGAAAAATTAGTAATAGGAAAAGCCAAACTTTTGAAATACATATTATTATTTTTAATTTGATTTTAAATTTTTAGAGTTCCCAAATTCTTTAAATTTGTTCGTCCCAATTTTAGGAAGATTCATAAAAATTTTCGTTATTTATCAATATATAAATTCTTATAGTTATAAATTTTTCTTTCATGAAGGTTATTGGAGTAAAAGTACATAACTAATTATTATTAGGGGGTTGATTTACTTGCACTAATAGCTTTAAAATAAGCCCCTAAAATATGCTTTTAGAAAATTACCCTCACAAAAGTGTATATTATTAAAAATTTTAATGCTTATCATAAATTTATAAATACGTACTTTAGGGGCTCATTTTAATAAAATAAATGGCTAAAAATCGGTTCCTAATTACACTGGTCGTGGCTATTGACTGTCGAAGTGATTCTGCGTCAATTTGACAGCAGGGGACGATAGATCGTGGCATATGATGATGATGCGGTCATACTGATAACAGGGAAATTTCTTCCCATAATCAGTGAGATCATGCAGTCCGCGCTGGGTGAGATGTCCTCTTGGGCCACTGATAGAGGGTTGGGAGTGAATCCTGAAAAGACAGAGTTAGTTCTGTTTACTAGAAAGTACAAGGTAGAGAATTTCAGATTACCGGTACTGGGTGGAACGGAATTGAGACTATCCGACTCAGCGAAATATCTTGGAGTATTTCTTGATAGTAAGCTATCGCGGAAGAAGAATATTCAAGAGAGACTCAAACGTGGCCTTAATGCATAGTACACCTGTAGGAACTCCATAGGTAAGAACTGGGGACTCAAACCGAGGGTTGTGAATTGGATCTACGTCTCGGCGATGAGACCAATTCTTATATATGATTGTTCTGTTTGGTGGCTGGCACTGAAACGGAAGAGTAACAGGAACCGTTTGTCGAAGGCACAGAGATGTGCTTCAATTGGCATTACAAGTGCAATGAGAAGTACACAACAGGCGGCTCTGGACGTCATACTTCATCTCTTACCCATTTATTAGTTTGTGAGGGGTATAACAGCAAGGAGTTTGCTGATACGGTCACACTTGTACAGCTCGACAACGGTTGTCACATTTAGATAAATAAAACTCTTATAGATGCCGATTAAAATTATCTTCAGATTATCTTAACATATTAAACACTTTTTTCAAACAGAAAAAAATATTCATGTACAAAAAGCGGATTTTAATAGATTTATTGATTTAAAATAAACCCCTGAAATATGTTTTTAAAAATGTTAATAAGCAAAAAATTTTTAATAATATGCACTTATGTAAGTGTAAATTTCTAAAAGCATATTTTAAATCTGTAAATGCATGTAAATTCGCCCCCTAATTATGCTTCCTGAAAAGCAAACCTCCGTTTTGGGGACGTTTTATTAACGCTAGAGAAATATATTTATCAAATGGACATTTAAACACAACATTTCAATGGATTTTTGTTTTAAAATATGTTTTTTTTTGTATTTGAAGTTTTGTTTTACATTTTTTACAGTTTCTTTTGCTTTGATTAATTTTTCTGGGTAAATAAAACTGAGAACAAACTTACTAGTGATTCTATCTTAACTAATTTAAGCGAGGAAGCTTAATTTTTATAGGAGACGATATAAACTTCATAAAATGAAAAAACTTTATTTTTTCTTACCTTTTTCCATATTTAGTAAGATTTGTTGAGCATTTATCTGTATGCAAAGTATTACTAAAAAATTATGATCAGAACATGCCAAATTCAGTCTGCCAAATTTCACGAAGATCGGTAGAAAACTTTTAGAAAACGTGGCTCCCATATAAGCCCTTCTCCCTAAAATCACCTTTAAGTGTAAAAGTCCTATATAAGTGCTAGCATAACAATAATATTTTACGCCAGTAGGTTTTATATGTGCTGAAAAATGGATTTATCAAATGATCGGGCTACACTTTGCTTACTGATTTTTTTGTGATAAATTTGCTAAAACTATTAACAAAATCGTAAATCAAACTTAGTGAAAAGTTTTATCTTGATCGGTTCATAATTCGCCAGAGCCCCTATAAAATATTACATATACATATATTTTATAGAAAGATAAATTACACAATCAAATCTTATAAAAATCGGTCAACAATTGACCATAGGTTCTATGAAAGACCCTTCCGAAAATATTAAAAATGCATGGTGTGTGGCAGAGGTTCCCACAATAACTCAGCTCACGGACACTTTCAGTAATTTTTCATTGTCTAGCGTACCCCCAGACACATCCTGTATTGTTATTATAATCGTTTTACATTACCTCAACGGGTTTCGAAGTTGCCTGGGGAAAACAACTCTTATTTTTTTATTACACATAGAATTTTTTTAAGAATAATAAAACAAAGACATTAAAAACAAAATGAAAAATTTTCCATACAAAAATCTTATGTGTATTTTTTTCCATTTTTTTGCCATTCGCGGATGACAAAAGATATTGATTTTTTTCAAAACATAAAATTAATAAAAATTCTAGCGAAAAATACACAAATGTAAAATTTAAAAAAAGTTGTGAATTAACAAAATAAAACGAGTTTTTGTTCTCCTGAAAGGTGGTAAAAAACACATAGGACTTTTCGTCAGCGCACCGACGATATGTTTTAATTCCCATCATTAAAAAAAAACTTCTCAACCACGGATCACTCAACATGGGCTGAGCATAGTTATAATGGAAAGTCATGTACTCGTCTGGTCGGATATTCTGGCCCTTTTTCATTCAAAGCTTTTCATACTAATCACTTCTGTTCAGCATAGATCTCTCGTTATTATTTTACCCTGTTTTGGTATTGCGCAATAGATGACACATTCCTGATTCCTGGTTGGATTATCATAGTGGCTTTCCTTTTCATCGATAAATCAAAGTACTTTTAAAAATTAGAAGTTTTTTCTTGATGTACTCCCAATTATAATGTAAGCATTTCTTGAATTTGGCATGAGCTATATTCGAGCAAAGCCTCCAATTCTTAATTTTCAAACTTTTTTCGCATATCGAAATCATCATTATACCATCATTACACCACCATAGGTGGTTCGGGTATTAAGCGTTTGTGCTGATGTTTGTAACGCACAGAAAAAATCCACCTTAAAGTATACTAATCTACTCAGAATCAATTTTTGAGTCGATCTAACGATGTCTGTTCGTCTGTCTGGCTGGCTGGACGGCTGGCTGGCTGTCGATGTAAACCTTGTGCACAAAGTACAGGTCGCAATTTTAAAGATAATTCAATGAAATTTGGTACGTAGGACTTTCATGATACACGGACTAAGTCTATTGAAATTGGTTATGACCGGTTCATTATTTCACCTAGTACAAATATTCTCTCGGAATAGGGGTTTAACGATCATAAATTCCTCAAATATAACAACATTTTATTGAAATTCGGTATAAGAAAGTTTTATAAATATAAATCCTTGTGCCAAATTTCATTAAGATCGGTCCATAATTGATCATAACTCCCATATAAAACTCTCTTCCGAAAACCAATTTAACGTTCATAAATCGCACACACATGTTAGTATCAGGTTTATATTCGACAAAAATAAGTTTTTTATGAGGATCGCTCCATAATTTACAATAGCTCTCATATAAGCCCACTTTCGGGAGTCACCCTAAAGTACATAAATTTATATAAATCTTAGTATTAACGTAATATTCTGTATTCGCATATTTTACTTTACAGTTAGTAAAAGTATCGGACCCCTCCACGAATTTTGATAGACATACATAATGGTGTGGGGTATCATATGGTCTGGCTTGACCGACTATACCTTTCTTACTTGTTTTTAAATCGTTTAAACCACACAATAAACAAAATGCGATGGCTTTTCGCATCGCTTTTCTCAAAATAATAATAATAATGAAGTAAAACTTCTCAATCAAACTTCTATTTCTGTGAAAATACTCACGAGTACTAGACAATATATACAAGACTTAGTGACTTTACTAGATATTTGAATACCTCAATTGGATCTTTTATCGGCTTCGATCTCTTATTATCCCTCTCATTTCGAAAAAATAACTAATTCATACCTAATTCATAGACTATTGTAGACCTCTTCCCGCACCCCGTCAAACGTTACAACGGACTCCCATTTGGGAAGCCGTGATGTTGGGTATCAAACGATCAGGTTTGACCAACTACAATTTGTTTACTATTTTTATATAATAAATTTGCTGAAAATATTAAAAAAATCACATCAAACGAACATCTTATTATATTATCTAAATGATGGATATATGCCCTTTTTCTTGTCATTAGTTTGATGCATTAAAACCTATAAGATAATAAAATGTTTTCCAATACGAGAAATATTACAGAAATTTGAAATGCCGTATTCCTATTCTGAAGTTTATGTGTTATTCTAATAATGGACTGTACTCTATTTATTCAAAAACACTTCAAAATCCAAGTAAAAATTAGTATGAAAAAATAAAAATTCATAAAATTGTGTTTTTAAAGCCATGTTTTTTGGTGAAATTATCGGGTTTTTAAAATAATTTTTGTACAAATCGATGAAAATTCGTTTTTAAAAATTCCCATTTTGAAAAAGTAGTTTTATACGCTTTTGTACGCGTCCATACTTCAATTTTTAAAATTTTTTATTTATGATATATTTACATGTTATCTTCTTCTCCAACAATTTCCCACCGAATAAATAATAATAATACTAATAATATATTACTTTATTTTGTTTACTTTTTTTAGGTTCCAATAAAACAAATTCCCTCCAAAACAATGTCAGCGGTAAAAATTCTATACATCGAACGCCTCGGGGACATCCAAGGTATGTGCCAACAACAGCCTCTCAAACAATAAATTCTATAAATAATGACACTACAACGGAAGCGGAAACAACGGTAGATTTTAAATATCCCATAGAATCAGATATTGAACTGAATTTCCATGAAGTAGAAAAACAACACCAACCGGAAACTATTTTATATGATGACAATAATCATCATCAGCAGCAACAACAAACAACGGATGTAAAAGAACATCATATCATCGATAGTTATCCCTTGAAGCATACATTCTCCAATAACATAGATAATGATGAAAAAATACATCATCAACAACAACATGAACGACAACAAAAACAACAGTGTATACAACAGAAATTGCTGTCAAAACCATATCAAATAAAACAACAGCAACAAAAACAGTGTAGAAAGAAAAAATCTCTACATAATAAAACACACACAGACAATTGTTGTACAATGATTTATAAAAGTGACGGTGGTGTAATGGCTGATGTTAGTGGTGATAGTATTGGAGAACAACAACAACAACAGCAGCAGCAGCAGATACAATGTTTTATTGGTGATAATGATGTCGAAGTCATGAAACATAATATTTGTTCAGTTATAGAGAATCGTCCAGTTGGTGATTTCAATGATAATGAAGATTTACTGAAATGTAGAACAAAACAAACAACTTCAAGTTTCGTTGACAATTTGACAAGGTAAGAGTATGATAAAATGAGGGTGGTTAACTGTTTTTCTTTTTTACCAGATATAAATATCTATTGATATTTTTGTTAAATTTAATTTTAATACTGGGAGTATTGTGTGTTAAGTAAATTAGGTCATTTCAAATAATTTGTTATTTTTGTCTCAACATCTTAATTGCCATTTTTTCTATATATAAAAAGAAACTATGTTAAAATTTGTATGGAAATCATTAAAAAATATTTATGAAACTGAGTTTTCCTATAAGTTTTTTGAATCACTTTTCTTTTGATTTAGATCAACTAGCAGAAAATGTCTGTAAAGTGTGATAAAATTTTAACTAAACTACAGTGAAGCTCAATCGTAATGCAATATAAATTCTAAATTAAATTCACTTTTACCACGCGTAAAGTTATCATTGGTAATAAATATAATCGTTTGGAAATAGGAGACGAATTTTCTACAAACACAAAGTTGGCTATTTTCCATTATATCCATAACATTAAATCTAACCTCTCATTTTTGAATCAATGTATCAACACAGATAAAATTATTACGTTATATTTTTCAATTCATACAGTTATTTCATTTCACATAAAAATCTAATAAATATGAAGCAAAATAAAGTAAAACAAAATAAAATAAAACAAAATGAAATAAAATAAAAAATAAAATAAAATAAAAGAAATAGTAAAAATAAAATTCAAATTAATGAATTTTTTAATTGGAAAAATTTTTCTGTTTAATATTTTGCAGTTATTAGTAATTGATATAATCATTTTGGTGAGAGGTGCAAATTTTTAAAATTTTTAATTGAATGAATTATTTTGGTGATTGGTGACTTTTTTCTGTGAACATAAATATATCCCAAATTTAAAACTTTTTAAATAGAAGTTATCTTAGAAAACAAAGAAATAAGATGACACCGATATAAAGATTTATCTGTCTTTATACGCAATATTAGTTTACTGCTTTTACTGCACAGAAAAATGTGGTCAATTATACGATTTCTCAAAGATAAAAAATATTCAAATTACTCTTCTTAATTTCATCAATTATTCACGTACCCAAAATTAAAATTTTCTAATATTTTTTTTACTAAAAATAAAACAATTTATCGGCTTTCAATTATTTATTTTTTTTTGTATTAATTAAAAAAAGTAATCAAATATAAATAAAAAATAAACGATTATTTGAATAATTTAATTTTTAATAGGTTAAATTTCAATTAATAAAATAATTGAATATGAATTTTTTCAATTACGAAAAATGATTTTAATTTTTTCTGTAAAGAATTTTAATTTTACAAAATACAAAACATTGTTTTTGAGCAAACTATTCAATTATAAAAGTAATTAAAAGTATTTTAAATTTCGGTTTAACAATTTCATTGAAAATTTTCTTAAAATAATTGTCTCTGTGTAGTAATTAACTCATATTTATTGCAAAATATGACTTCTACTTAATACAAATTTAGGTTTTAAATCTAAAAATATTTAAGTTGTTTGTAATTTCGGTATTTTAATGTTTGAATTTTTTTTTTTTAATTTTTGATATACATATGTATTATGGTGTAAAAATAATAAGGTAGCCGCGCTCTATCATTTTGCCGCCATGATAACCATCTGACGTTTATGCCAACACTAATTTTATTTTCTCAAATCGTTCTACCGTACAAATTTTAAAAAATCCGAGTTTTTATATGTTCAGGTACATTGAGAAAATTATTAAAAATTATCAAAATTGTGTATGTATATATGTTCGATTTATATAATATATACATTTTAGCTAAGCAACTTTTAGTTTAAGAGATATAAAGTTTCAAATTTTCGTTATATAAACTTTTATATATCTATTATCTGTAAACCGGTCGGAATAAGATATATCATTTGAGAGTGCTTTTAAATATCTATTAAATTATATTCGGAACACACCAATTTATTAATCCTTTAAATGGCAATATCTGATAGTTTGTTATTTTTTCTGAGTTTGTTCATAAAAGTACTTTTATTCCTGAAATATATCTATATAATGGTAATATTCAAGTTACCATATTTTACGTAGAAAGTTTCATACATTTATTTAATGCAAATAGTATATTTTTAAAATAATTGAATAAAAAATATATTTTTAGTTGAAACTTATTTATTAAATGGATATTTTTAAATATTCAATAACTGCTGTAACACTACACACTTCTGCAAAAACGCTGATGTGTGTTTTTTCAAGTCCCAACAGTACCATGTATGCGACAGAAGTGTATTTGCAATATATAAATTACACATAAAAAATATTTCTAAAATAGGTTTCCTATTTTTTTTTTTGCTTAAAAGTCAAAAAACAAATTTTGTGTGTATATATATGTATGAGGAATTTCAAAAAATATTGAAACTCTTTGAAACCTGCTTTATGTGTCTTGTATATCTAAAGTGTGTTTTAAAGACAGGAAAAGTGTTGATGGATTACAGGAAATCCAAAATGTTAGGTCATTCGCCTGGGAGCTCAAGAAACTACACCAAAGCTAAAAAATTGGGTTGAAACTTTCGAGGATTTTCTGTTTAATTTTGGTTTTGCACTTACAATTTAATCTTTTAGATACAAGCAATTAATCAGTTAGATTAATGGCTGATTTAAAGATAATTCCTTTATAGTTTATATTGTCAAATGCAACAAATTTTATTATTTTGAGCCAAAGTAGCAATTTGCATCAAAATGTAAAAATAACCACTACAAATACATAATTGTAAAAGTCAACCTTATTTTCTATTACTTCTCGACCCAGCTGGTTTGCAATTCTAAATTCATTTGCTTTCGACATCATATCATAAGGACGTGAGAATAATTAAATTGTTATTATTAAACTTTATATCCTGACCCTTTAAGAAATTGGATCAGGGACCACATTTTGATAAACATTGTTCTAAACAGTTAAATTTTAGATACTTTTTTTCTCTTAAAGACTGACTAAAATTTATGATTAGTACGCAAAGTATTTAATACCTGAATACATATATTAAGATTATATTAATTTTTATATAATAACTTTGAATTTTTAAAATTTGGTTATTTTTTCCAAAATTTTGGTTTGAAAATTTTTTTTTCTAAGGCAATACTCGATACGGTTAATAGATAAGAGACTTGAAAATCAGAATATATGATAAAAATCAGCTGTTTAGATCGATTCTGCTCAGATCTTTAAACAACGTTGACATTCGTGGACAGTCTGTTACTAATATTTATGTTTCTGAATGTCTTACTGATCATAACAAGTAGTTAATATTCTACTGTTCCACACTTAAACGAGAAGGAAAACAACAGCATTCATTCCCAAATCGTGAACCGACAAATTTAGTTCGTTATAAACGAAGTTCGTTATATCCGTAAAATTCCAAACAATTTTTACGTATTTCATTACGATACTAATATTTGTAATTAAAGCGTATTTCCTTCCTTAATAAATGGGCTCTATTTATAACTTTTAAACATGTATTAGTTAAGGATTTTAATATATCAGGAAAACAGTTTTTTAAATTCATCAGTCATTTATAAGTGGCAAGATTAATTATATTATTTATACTAATTCAATATCTTTATTTATTACCGAGGTTTTTAAATTGGCATGTTTTGGGATCTTTACTCTTTGAGAAATAGCCTATTATCTAATTCATATTATTTTCAATCCTCTTATAATTTCAGTTTTATTTTTAGCTATTTCCGATAAATGCGTAAGAGTTATGTTAGAAAGGTCAACAACTAAAGATATAAAACTCCTCTTTTATTTTTCTGATGGTTTAAACTGAAATTATTGAAAATTATTTTTATTTGTCCAATAATTTAAATTGAGATGAATAAAATTTACTTATGTTAGTTTTTGCATTTCTGAAACATTTTGAAATGTGCAATTTTATTTCTATAAAACTATTACTTGTGAGAGTTCGTTATAAGCGTAGTTTTCTACATGAAATCTTCCTGCGACCATAAAAATGTGTTCGTTATATAAAAAAAGTTCGTAATATCCGTGTTTGTTATAAACGTAGTTATTTGAATTTAAAATGTCGGTAAAATTAATGAGACCGAAGAAAAGTGTTCATTATAGCAATAGTTCGTTATAACCAGTGCTCGTGTTCGACTGTATAAAACTTTTATGTTCTATATTTTTTTATTATTTTGTGTAATTCTGATTTAATTATTATATTATACTGTTATTATGTTTTATTTATGTTGCCATTTTTATTAGCGTTCACATCAGTTCTTAATATATACAAAACTTTATTAACAATTAATGATAGTTAATTCGAATAGCGCTATTTGCAATTTCAGATATATTCTTCTGGTATTATAAATAGAAAGTATAAAGGTTTTAAAATTGTCTTATGAAACAATACCAAATTGACAACAATATTGATTACCTCAAATATATTTTTTTCAAATTGCATGATTGATGTTCTTTGTGTAACTGAATCATTATTCGATCCCGACAATGATAATGAAATATATAAATTTGCAAAATTTAAAATGATACGTCATTATAGAAAAACTACAATATACTTTAATAACAACTTAAAAACTTAAATCATTATGAGATCTGAAATAGATAACGTTGTAGAGTACATTGGTGTCGATTTGGAAGGTGTAAACAAAACCAAATGCCTCACAAAACTAATATTTATATAAAATAATAGTTTATTTGTAGAAGTCCATAATTAAATTAAGGCGAATTCAAACAGGTGACCTTGTTTAATCAGCTGATTATTTTATTTAATACTTAGAACTGTAAATCTCAATATAAGCACAATTTTTGCTTACCCGCTGAAGTGTCAAGCTCTGCTTCCACCTGTTTCATTTCGCCATGAATGTAATCATAAAATGACAGCACATCTGCAAAAATAATAATTTCTTGTATTTTGTTAATGTAAAATCACTGCACATAATAACAAAATCCTATGAACAAGAAACGAGAAAATGAAGAAGAGTAAATAAACGCGGTAAAAAATATTACATACGAATACAGAAACAATTTGACGATTTCGCGCGGTATGTAGTACATGAAAAAATTGTAAATTAGCTGGGCTTATTACACTATGACAGAACTCAATAAATTTGTTTTAATTATGAAAATATCTTGTGAAAACATAAGAATACATAAATTAACGAATAGTATTAGTACATGTGGGCTAGATATTGTTCTCTTGGTACACAAGATTTGCACCTATTATTAAACCATCTTTATTGGATATTATGTGTACTTCTGCTCCCTCCATTACTATCGATTTTGACTCTTACCAGGAATTCCAAGTTATGATATGTTGTTCTATGCATTTGATATTAATATGAAGTATGTATAGGGAGCATGTAGCCATTTTTATATTCATGATTTTAAACAAATTAATTTTTAACAAATCGTTCATGATATTGCGAATTGCAGTTGAAATAACTGCTGATTTTTTGAGGCATCAATGACAAATTTAACAACTTGTTAGGAAATATTTCATATTTATTTGAAAAATATGTTTCCAAAAGAAAAATTTTCATAAAAAGATTTAAGCTACCATGGTTTAATAACGGAGTTAAATCTGCTATAAAAAAGCGTGGCAAGACGTATTCATTACGAAAAATGAGACCGAATAACACTGTGCGACAAATGGTAGGTGTCAGTGATCGGGAAGGGTTCAAACTACCGGGGAAAGTTATATCGGTAAAAAGGAAGTTATACGTGCCCCGGCGTTTCGCTGGGTCACGTCTAGGAATCGAGATATATCGATTTGAAGTTAGTAACTATCATATAGTGGAAATTGTGACCTTTGGTGGTCTTTTTTTGACATAACTCGAGAACCACCAGTCCGATTTTTCTGAAACAAATTTAAAAAAATTAGGAATTACAATTCCTTTAATCTGTTCATACAACGTTTCGCTACATAAGCAACAGTTTCGCAGTTATAAATAAATGTATGAAAAAAAAAACTATTTTTTGCCTAAAAAATTTAATTTTTTTATTTTTAATTCATAAAAAATCCAAAACGGTAAAAAAGTGTCAAGTCCTATTACTTTCACGTAAAGTCACATAACCTTTAAACAAAATGAGACATAGATCATGAAAATCGATGGACGCGTTTCGCTTTTATTCACAATTAAGTGAAGGTATGAATTTCAAAAATTTGCTCGAGATATGCTCAAAATTCCTTGGAAATAACATTGATGACTTTTTTTTATGATTGTCAGAATTAAAAAAAAAAGTAATAAACAAAAGGTTATTTGATTTTTATGGTAGCGGTAACAAACTAAAAAACGGTCATAAATGTGCGTGGTATGTGAAAAATTAAAACATTCACAAGGACCTTAATGTTCCCCTTGTCAAAGATGAAATAAGAAAACAAGCAGAATCGTATTTGAGGAAGCCCTAATCCACTTGCTCGAAACATAATACAACCTTTTGACAAGAAGGAACACAACAGACCTCCGCCTAAGCTAAACCTTTTGATTACATACATTTTTTCGTCCGACAGCGGTTGGACTTAATATAAATTAAGATTTAGAGTTAAGATTGACTTACTTCTTTTTAGTTCACTTAATTTTGTGTAGATTCAATAAATAAATTTTGATGAAAAAAAAAAATTTTTTGCATATCGAATAAACTGTTTTTTTGCTTCGGCTACTCAGTTTTTATTAACTTTAGAAAATTTTCTTAAAAAATTAATTTATTTTCAAAATTTTCTTCAAGTTTATAAATTCATTATAATAGCTTTTGAATTAGACATATTTTTGCCAAAATTTGTATTAAGACATAAGTAGAAATACCAATAGACTTTAATAATTAATTTTTCTTTCATATTGGTTCTACAATATGAACAGAAAATCAATAATACACTGCCTGCCACTTGAATAAGGAATCACATTTTAACTTTAATTAAGTATATCTCCTAAACTGAAGTTCAGAAAAAAATTATTTTTTTCGCAACCAAATTTCAAAGTGTTGGCTTTAGTTTCCTGAAGAAATAAAGAATACACATATTTTGTTGTACTAAAATTATGCATTTATTTAAAGACATATATTTCTGTGGTACTATTTCGTGTGCCACTTGAATAATGAATTCTTTTAATATTAATCAGGAAGGCTATGATTTGAATTTCTTTCAATATAAACGGCTAGAGAATTTTTAGTTTGATAGTTTTTAAATAGTTTTTATTCAAAATGGGACGAGGTAAGGCTCTTAATAACTCTGAAAAAGAAAAAAATTCTGATTTTGAAATCTCAGGTTCAGAATCCGGTCCAAATAGCCAAAAACATTAATAGAGGAAAGACAGTTGTGTACAATTATTTAAATAACGTGGAAAGATATGGAAAAAACATGAAAGGGCGGAATAAAATGGCAACAACTCCAAAATAAAGACGAAAAATTCTTAGAATTGCATCAAATTCTGCCATGTCGGTAATAAAATACATGAAATAAGTGGAGTTAGTGCCAGTCTGAGAACAGTGCACTGTATTTTAAAGTCATGCCCATACATAGTGCGAGGAAAACTGCAAAAAAACCATCACTTAATGAAAAACGCAAATCACAATGTCTACAGTTTGCCAAAAATACAATGACATGGTCCGACAAATGGTGTAAAGTTGTATTGTCCGATGAAAAAAAGTTTAATATTGATAGTTCCGACGGGTGTAACTATTACTTCCATGACCTAATTAAGGAGGAATTATTTCTGAGCCGCAGACACAGCCTAGAGGGCAGAATAATTGTATAGGGTGCCATTTCAAAATGACTGCAACGACTTACAAAAACATTCTGGAGGAAGCATTTCCAAAATGTAATGATTGCTTTGGACCCATACCTTAGACGTACCGACACGACAATGCTCCGATTCATACCGCCAGAGCAGTAAATAATGGATTAATCAACAAGGTGTTCAACTTTTGGATTGGCCCCCATATTCACCAGACCTGAATCCAATAGAAAATATCTGGGGTTGGCTTGCAAGAAAAGTTTATGAAGGAGGAAAACAATTTGAGACGATAGAATCCTTAAAGAATGCAATAAATGAAGCATGGAGTTCAATTTTGCTAAATTACTTAGTGTCATTATACAAGTCGATGCCAAATCGCATTTTTGATTTCTAAAAATGGTAGCAGTACTCATTACTAATTGAATGCTAGAAGATAATAAATTTCATTTTTATGATCTAAAATTTAAAAATAAATTACAGTTTGCTTAGGTTTAAATTATTCCTTATTCAAGTGACACACGAAAAAGTACCATAAATGCATAATTTTAGTATAACAAAATATGTAAGTTTTTTATTTCTTCAGGAAACTAAAGCCAACACTTTGAAATTTGGTTGCGCAAAAAAATATTTTTTTCTGAACTTTAGTTTAGGAGATATACTTAATTAAAGTTAAAATGTGATTCCTTATTCAAGAGGCAGTCAGTGTATTTATGTTCTATCTAACAAGCAGTACATACGTTAAAAGTGTTAAATTTTATATGTAAATAATATAAGAAACCTTATGATTAAAATAATTGTCTGGTAATAAAGCATGCGAAAAAAAAAATTATTAAATAAACAATTTTTGCTCACTGACTGAAATATTTTTTATTAAATTCAAAAAATAACTACATATATACAAAAGATAACCAATATCTTAAATAAAAAAAAAGAAAAAAAAAAACACGAAATCCAATTCATTCTTGTACCGAAACATGTATTTGTACCAAATTTCATTAAGGTTTTTAAATTAAAGATCTATACTTTGTCCGGATATCGTTTAAGCGATAAGCGGAATAGTCTGGAGAATTTTATCTGTGTTACAATTATCAGTACAAATATATAATATCGGAAACACCTATGGTGTATTAGAATCAGAATAAGTTTTTTGTATTCCTGACTTCAGCAAAAAAGTAACTGAAACAGAACTGGAAAAGTAATGATTTTTACATTGTGTTGTCTTTGTCTTAATGCTGTGTGCTCTTAAAACTATGTTTATATATATTTTTTTTTTAATAAAAATTCTTTAAAATTTGTGAAATTTTAACTATTTTAGAAAGTAGTAACCTTTTTTAATGATAAAAATACATTTATTTTAATTATTATTAACTTCCATAAAAGTTCAATACATGCAATAAGTTCAACTTTTGAAGTAGTAAAAATATTCTTTTTTGGAACGTTTTTTACTAAGACGTTAATATTTGTTTATAACAATTGAATATCAAATTGAAGTAACCACATTATTATTTGTAAATTTTAATATATATTTAAAATTTACAAATAATATATATATATATATATATATATATATATATATATATATATATATATATATTATTTTTTGATTGAACATTTTAACTATAGTATCCCGCGATATGTTGTTTTATATAATTTTCAGAAAGAACCGTTTAATCGGTGTTTTTTTTAATTTAAAAATTTGTAGCCGGTTTTTTTCAAATGTTCAAACTATTCGAAAACCGGTTTTCGCAAAACCCCGAATAATCAATCTCCCCAGTTAGTGCGTTAAAAATTATTAATAAATTATATTTATATTAGATTAGGTTTTCAATACAGTGCTAATGGTGAATTTAAGATATATTCTGCCAAGTATCTTTACAATATTTTTTTCAATACCTTAGTGTCTTTTTTTTTAATTTTTCTTATGAAATATTCCCAATTTATTTTGCATAATTTTGTTACTTATAATGTATGTATTTGACTTTAATATATGTGGGCTTAAAATATAATTTCCAGCTTGTTTGATTTTAAATTAAATTTTTTCTCAATACTAAATTGACATGTTCTTCTTTAATCACTTTAAAATTGTTTTTTGATTTCTACTATGTGTGTTAAGTGAATGTGTAATACTTGCCAGGGTCGGAATAAAGTATTTGCACTAGAAATATTTATATTGAAATAGAATTTTGCTTATATTTTTTGCCGCTTCTGACGTTTTACTCACATTTGTTATTACTATTCATTTTTCATTTCTTTTTCGTTGACAGAATTTCAAATCATAAAATTCTAGTGTTTGGTGGCATCGATCCTTATTGTTTGCATTGTCAACATGTGCAACAGCACCAGCAGCTACAACAACAGCACCGAAAAAATCTTTCAAAAAAGCAACAACAAGAATTACTACAACGGAAACGTGTACTTTCAATTGATAGTATCATCATGAATAAAACTACAACTACTAGTACTCACTCACATCCTTTACATACTCATCAAATGCTAACTTGTCCTCATACACAAACCCATACTACTAACAATCATATTGATAATGCTGTTGCCAATAAAATTTTTGAAAATTTTGGCGACCATGTGTTGTACTACGATATTGATGCAATGGAATGGCGGCACTTATCCCATATACCGTTTGGTTCGCGTCATCATCATGCAGTTGTTATATGCAATGGTCTAATTTATGTTATTGGTGGCACGAGGACAGCATTGGGTTGTACAAAAAAATCGGTTTGTATTAAAGTTTGTTTTTTGGCTTTTATATTTCTAGTTTTATTTTATTTAACGTTTATACATACAACATCTAAGAAAATGCTTTTAAATTCGTTGAACGTACAATGGGTATATTTGTAGTACTTAGAAAGCAAATGCTAAGCGTAGAAAGTTTGAGGGAGAGCGATAGTTTGAAAGAGTTATTTATTTTATAAATTTATATATTGAAAAATTTAGCAACTTTATGAAATAATAGCTCTGTTCCATTACTAGTTAGATTTACAGGTTTTAGTCAAAATTTATTGAAAAGTGTTTTGTATTTTGCTATTTTTGTGATAATTTCTGACTAAAAGTTAGGTGTCGCCTAACTATGTGGCGTTTTTTTCGAGGCTTTTAGGAGGCTTCTTTGGAATTAACACCTTGGCATTTCTTTTAGCCTAGTAGCTACGCTATTTTAATTTTTATAGTTTATATAAGGTGCGCGGCAAACCTATAAGGTTACTTTTATTTGCTCCGTGTATTAAAAAGTTCAAGGTGAAAGGTGTTATATATATATATATATGTATATATATATATATATATATATATATATATATATATATATATATATATATATATATATATTATATATATAATTTTTATTTTATTATTTATTTTTATTTTTCAAATTTATTATTTATTATGTTTCTATTAAATATTCATTATTAACCTCACTAAATCGGCAGCTTTGAATGTTTTCGTACCTGAAGAATAACCTTCGGTTTTTCTTATTGTCCCTCGAAATGGAATAGTAACCCTGAAAAAAGTAATAAATACAAAATTATAAATGTATTATTTCGTGCATTTAATATAAAAAATTATATTGAATATTCACCTTATTCAAAACATGTTTTCCTCTAAAATCGCCATTCAATAAATTTCGATCGAAATGGTGTCATCATCGATGCTAAAATATATTATGAAATTAAGAAATTGAAACAAATACAATTTATTATAATCAGACAGAGTAACCTGTAGCATTTTCACACATTTTATTAATTTTCAGTTTAAGCTTTCAAAATATGTGGAAACAAATAACTTTTTTAAGGGAATTAATTCATTGATTAAGAATATATATCTTAAATTAAGTACAATTCCTACTTACATATTTATACATGGATGTACATATATATATTTACAAACTCATGATAAAATATGCAATGCGAAAAAAATCTCAAAAAGAGTAGAATTAAATATGCTTCTCCCTTTCCTCTTCTGTTACTACCATAATAATACAAAGTCTTTGTAAATATACATACGTGTATAAATATGTAAGCAGAAGTTGTACTTAAAATAACACATAATTTCTTAATCAATGACGTGACTCTCTTAAAAAATACAATGAAAGTCATTTGTTTCTAAGAGATTTTTTCTTTTTTGCGTATCAGCTTCTAAATTAAACACTTTAAGGAGTTGGAGCAGGCATAAGTCGTCATTCAATAAAAGTTTATTTTATTTGTTCTTTCTTCACTGTAATATTTAAACGAAAGATAGATAGAATTTGTTATAATATTATTAAAAATTGCTCATTTTTCGAAACATTGAAGTCTTTTTGAGAGGAGAAAAACTGGGTAGACATTTTTGTAGTGGACGGTATTTTGTTTTATCCATATAACGATTATTTTTCATGTGTGAGAGTGATTACTGCAGACTGACATACATGTGGAAATAAATGTAATATTTTCCAAAGTAAAATGTAATATTTTCCAAAGAATATTTTCTTAAGTTTTTGTGCTGCAAAATTTAAGTAAAAAAATATTGTTATATTATAGGGATTCTTAGCATATTTTACTACGTGTGGTCTCTAATTTTATACATGATTTATTCATGTGTGAAAATGACTGCCACATGGTGTAATCCATACAATACAATAGGTTCTTCCCTGCTGATTGTTCATCATGAGAAGTATTTCGTTACATAAAAACTTTGTGTTAAATAACATTTATTATTGAAAAGTTTTTGAGTGCTCTCTTTCCACTTCATTCATTTAATGTTCTGTACACCCAATGTATGTTGGGTGTATCTATGTAAGTTGTTTTAAATTTTTTATCAGTTGAGATCCATCCAAGTTGTTTGCTTCTATCTAAGGATATTTTTGTCCTCTTTTTTTTTGTTCTTAAGTTATAGATTTTGTGTTTTCGTTATTTGAAAAGTTTGTTTGTCTACTTTGCTCCTTCCTATAATTTTTCTTCAGTTGAATTTTGTTTTATTTTTTATGGGTAATAATAATATTAGGAATAACATAGTATAGTTCGTTTGCGATTTTTAGATCGTCATATGGTTATTATTGCTCTTATTTTGATTTTTGTTTTAACAACTTGTAAATATATTGTATTAAATCTGTGTTATTTTTTATAACAATCTTTAACAAGTAGTATTAAATTAAAGACAATTTAAATATGTAAAACTTCGAAATATTTTACTATTAAACCGTATAAACGTGAATATATGAATATATAATATAAAATATGGAATATTTGCATTCATCATTTAAAACATATTAAATACCTTTAAACCCCAACAAAAATTTCTAGAGAACTGTTACAATCGAACTTAAGAATACTCTAGTACTTCATCAACACTTGAATAAAATAGATTTTAATTGATTTTTATGGTTTAAATCTCTACATTGTATTTATTTGTATTTATTTCTCTGACTAATTAACATTTTACTAACATCAGATGCCTAGACCGACAGGTATTTTCTTAAAAGCTTCGTTCACTATAGATATTAACTTATTAAAATAATTCGGCTCTCTTTGAGATGAAACGTTCGGCGAAACATCGAAATACATTAAAGAGAATCGTTAATTTTTCCACCAGAGTCCAAATTGTATTTTCTTGGGTTAGCTGGAACTGTAAAGATTGGAAGTTATTCTATACAACTTGGTGGTGTATGGGAGTTTCAGGGGTTAAAAAATCTGTCTTTATTTTGATAGAACAATATATAGTTATCACTATTTCACTATTCTGAAAAATATCTAAAGAGAAAATGCAAAATAAATAAGACAAATTGGATCATATATACTTCAGTAGGTCAATGATTTTAACGTTCCCCGCATTTAAAAAAGTAATGATAAATATAAAATTTGAAAAAGCAGCTTAAAATGGTAGTACAAACACCAGGTGTGAATCCCATAAACATTTTTGAAACCATCTAGACCCACAGATAAAAAGTCGTACCATTAGTACCAAAAAATGCTTAAAAAGAGGTATATGAAAAAATGGTAAAAAATTCCGACGTACGTTATTCTATAGATGATGGAATCGAAAAAAATCACATCTTTAAAATATTGAATTAAATAAATAATAAACAATACGGTACCACATTTATGAATTATACCAAAAATCTTAACCAGTTTCCTTTAGAGAATGTAGTGGTACCTTTTTGTGACATGGTCAATTTACATTCGCTGAAAATATTTTTCTTAAGTAAAACTAACACCCTTTTTATCATAATATTCTATTAAACTTCAACGACCTTTTATAATTTCATTGAGGCCTCGGTCTGCGTCGTTAATGGGGACTGGAGAATTCGACGCAAATTGAATTACTATTTTCTCTGTATTTACACTGTTTTCTTAATAATTTATTACAGAATAAAAACATTTGAATAGAAAAGAAGTTAATTTTTAATAAAAAAGTTGTACATTTTTTAAGAAGAGGTGAAATAAAAATAGTTATATAAATTCTATTTTGATTTATTAACTTAACACAGAGAATTTAATCCATTTTTTTCATTAAAATTGTCTTCAATACGTTTACTCCTGTTATTAAGAATTATGAAACTCGACGCAAATCGAAACCATAACAGCGGAAATATTAAAGTTTCAAACAGCGACGCGTTGCGAAACAACGCAAATCAAAACGACTCAAATCGAGGCTTCAGTGTAAAAAACTTTTTGGCTATTTTATTTAACGTCATAAAAATGGATAAATATTTATGCGACTGAGAGCGTATGCCTTATCTAAGCACAAATCAGTGTGCAAAATTTTAAGATCGGTTTATAATTAATAATACCTTTTTATATAAATCATTCTCCCGAAAATCACCTAAACGTAAATAAATCTCTCATAAATGTTAAAATGGAGAAAAAATTTGAGGTAAATAACTTTATACAATCATACCAAATGATCGGTCCATAATTGACCATAGTTACCATATAAGTCCCTCTACTGAAAATCATTTAAAAGTACTTAAACTCCTCATAAAATTTGGCACAAATACATTTCGTTTAAGTATAAATCACGGCATGAAATTTCATATTTAACCATAGTTCCCATATAAGGGCTTACCTCGAGTATCACTTAAAAGCCCAAACACTATGGTGTAAGGTATTATATGCTTGGGATAGACCGACTGTAACTTTCTTACTTCAGAAAACATTTCTGAATTTAATCACGTTCATAATTCATCCATTTAAATAACTGTTTTAATTAATTGAAAACATTTTCAAAATAAATATATTAGAAAATCGAAAGTTAGGGAAATTCTCGAAGCACTTAATGTATGTTGTAATTGTGATTTATAATTATTAAATTAAAAGAAGCCTTTTCATAATAAGCCGCCAAGTATTCCATTGAATATTATTTAGGGAATTCCTTAAACTTCGGTTGAGTAAAAGAAGGAACACTAATCAATTCAACTGGCTTAATATGTCAAAATAATCAACGTAATAAATATTTCACAATTAAATCAATTCGTTGGAATTAATGAACTGAAAACAATATACACATACAAACATTTATGCAGAATGCATATTTTGCTTAAAAATTGTCTAACAAAATATTCTAATGAACAAATGATTTCAAAAGAACTACAAGAAATCTTGAATAAAAAAAATTTTAGTGATCTGATTCAAGGATATTAAAAATCGTCATAAATATAAAGTGTTATTGCAAACATATGAAAAAAAAATAATAATAGCAATTAAAGTTTAAAAAAATTAGAGCAACGTTTTGAAATTAAACAGTGAATATTTTCCATAAACTTAGGCCAATCATTTCTGAAAGCTAGTTATTGTTTCACCTATAGGGTTGTGAATACATCCTATATCTTATTTTAAAATCACAGCAAGCACATTTGTAGCTGTATTCTCTGAAAAATTTTATAAATTCGCAAAACTTAATTTTATAGTATTTTAAATATATTTTACCCATTTATGAATATTCTTACTACATTTTATTGAAATAGGCTTAGAAAGTCGAATGTTATAAAAATATGAATTTTTCTCATTAATAAAGAGTACAGTAAAAAAAATAGGGGCAAACGTATACTCTAGATCAATCGCTTACCGCGAGAGAATATATATAAATATATATATATATATATATATATATATATATATGTGTTTAAGCCAACTTATAAATAAAAGAAGAATTATTGTTTACTAAACGTTTGTCTACTACTTCCATAAATAAATTTTAAAAAAATTTAGTGCCTTAAGAAATATAATTCTTAGAGCCCTGTGTAGATCTAAAAACAGAAGATAAGAAATTACTACTTCATATTAATATCCGTTAAACTTCGAAGAGGAATATGTTGAAGAGATTATACGAATTGAAGACAGAGGTAGATATTTTCGTTTTATACAAAAATTAAGATTTTTATAAAAAAATTACAGAAAACTATTTTTAACTATTTGCTTATATCTTTAAATTTTGCGAGACGTTAAACAATATTAGCATTAAACTACAAGCAGACAAGTAAATATATAAAATGAATTTGATTCAATAAGTGTTTTTATGTGTAAAATTTCTTTATGGAAAAGATGTTTTAATCCCCTCTACCAAAATATTCCTCATTTCCACTGCTGAATGATATGTTGGATTCATCTGATGTTCAAAAAACATATGAAAACCTGAATTCACTTCAGAATAATTTTCCTGATATTATGCGGACCTTAAAACAAATTATTGCTGAACCAGTTTATTTTGTAATCCATTCAACATTGCTATGATGACATATCCGATAATTTTTTAAGAATACGCAATAGAACTAAATAACAGTTCGTGTGCCAAAGTTAACTTTGAATCTATGTTGGTTGAACATTTTTGGTTAAAACATTACAAAGTTTATAAGTTGGTTGGGATTGAAACGTCGAAACTTTTGCTACAGTTTGTATCTACATATATTTGTGCGAAACCAGTTTTTCTGCCCTACAGTCATAAAATCCGAATTAAATCATGTTTGGATGTAGAAAATGAAGTAAGATGTGCTTTGTCAGAAATTTCTTCCAATGTTAAAATATTAGTAAAAACAAAGATATTATAAAACACACTATTTTTTAATTGTCTATGAGCTTTAAAATGTTCATAGTTTTTATATTTAATAAATAAATTAATTTTGGTAACGTAATTTTATTTAAAATGTTGCATTTTTATTATTTTTCATTTCTACTATACCAAAAATCAAAAAGGGGCAAGGGTTCGTGAAAAAACAAAAATTTTTAAAAGGGTCCATGATGCATGACTTTGAATTTGGGAACCTCTGCTTTGGACTACTCATGAATACAAATTTTTTTGATTTTGCTTTCTCCATCGGCAGTTTCTGGTAGATGGGGCGAAAAAAATATAATGTGTGCAAAAATTGTGCCGATCGTTCGTCAATCGGCCAGTCGACTTTAACTTTTGTGCTAAAAATAGTCTTAAAACGAAAATTTTTATTGCGCTAAAACTCTATAATTTAACGTTTTGCGAAGCGTTTTGCAAGCTCTATGACTATGACTTGTTGTGATGTTATAAACTTTTTAAAAAAAGTGCATGATTGATTTGCAGCTTTTATAAATTAACACATTTTGCCGTATATGCAATCTATACATATACTATGTTGAGGTATCGATTTTGTACTTGTTGGCATAAAATGCAGGGTATAAGATATCTTTTTGGATCATTATTGCGAGTATTTTTAAATTAGTGTTGAATCAAACAGTTGATCAAAATTTAAGTGTTGCCGGTTAACTGAAAATTATAAAGGTTAACATGTTATTATTTTTACAGATAAACATCTTTTCGCTTATTTTACTTTAAAAATCCAAGTGATATATTGAAAACTGACAACATATTTCACAGTAGATTTCAAATAAAAATATATGAATTTTAAAAATAACTAGCAAATTGATTTATATGAGTAAAATTCACAGAAGAACGAATATTGACTTCATTTCGATTCCAGCCTAAATTTTTTTCTCTATTGTTTTAGTATTCTTTCAAAAAGAAAGATATTTGCAATTTGTTCAATAATTAACCTCTAAGTCCAGTTTATGACAATATTAAGGTTAATTAAAAGTAAAATATTTTATTTTACATAATGGCTTGCTTTGAACACTTAAATGTAATTTTTTCGTTACAAACTCAGCATCTTTATCAAGAATGCTATTGTATTTATTTATTCAAATACCAGAATTCTCAAATAAGTTACTTCTGTTTTATATCTGTTTTAGTTTTAAATTTTTTACGAATATTAAAGAAAAAACTTATTATTAGTATTGCACATGTTTATTTATTTGCGAGTTATTGTAAAAAAATGTCTGTTTTAAATATATCTTTCCGATTTTTAAGGTAATATATAAATGTAACCACACTAACATTTAAATTTTTATAATTTTTGGTTAATCGGCAACACTTAAATTTCAGACGACTATTTGATCCATTTAAAAAGTTTTTTTTTAATGGATCAAAAAAAAAAGTCACTATATTGTCATTTTTGTCAATATTTATGTAAAAAGTAAAATATCGATATCGCAAAATTGGATTTTGGTCCATCTGCGCGAGAATAATTTACATATGTAGCAAAATGTATTGATTTATAAAAACAACAAATCTTACCTTACAGCATAATAAAAGCCATTGCTAACTGGCTAGGATTAAAACTGGCTAGGTCCATACTAAAGTAGTAAATATATAAAATTTTTACTTCGATTGCTTATAACATTACAAAAAGTCATAGTAGACTAAAAAATTATACGTCAGAAATGTCTGCTTTTTATTCTGAATAAAAAAGCTTATACAGTTCTTTTTCGTAAATTATAAAGATTTTAGTTAGACCATTTTTAGAACAAAAGTCAAAGTCGAATGGCCGGTTTACGACCGATCGAGCCAATTTTTGCACACATATTATTATTAGTTCTTGGGTGGTCTAGTATACTTATTATAATTTATTAATATTATCCATACGCTTAGATGGATAAGCCTATTTTTCCAACAAAAACATGATTTTTTATAGCTTTGTATAGGGTTTTCTATTTTGATAATATATAGTTAACCACTACACCATTTTTATTTATATTTTAGAAAGTTCCATTTATATTTAAGAAATTTCTAACTGTATTTCAGAAATTTTTAATTGTAGTTCAGAAATTTCCGTTTGTATTTTAGAATTTTAACTTTTAATTGTACTTATGAAATTTCCACTTGTATTTCAAAATTTTCTAATTGTATTTCCAAAATTTTAATTTTTATTTCAGAAATTTCTAATTGTATTTATGAATTTTTCTATATAAAATATATGTATAATGTTCTGAAATACAATTGGAAATTTTGGAAATGCAGTTAGGAAATGTTGAAATATGAATGGAAATTTCTTAGATACAGTTTGAAAAATTCTAAAATACAAATGAAAATTTTCTAAACTACAACTAGAATTTTTTGAACTACAAATAGAAAATTCTGAACAACGAATTAAAATTTCTGAAATATAATTAGAAATTTCTGAAATACATTTGAAAATGGTGTTTTTCTTTTTCTTAAATTTATTTATTAATTTAATTTTTATCCCGTTTCGAGAATTTTTGCTTTGATTTGTTACAGAATATTTTTGCATAATTTGGGCATAACAGCATATTTTTGCATAGATGTATATTTTGTCATATTTTTATTAAATAACTTTATTTTAAATTATATTATAGCATTTTAAATATAATATTTTATATTTAAGAGCATAATTTTGCTTAAACTATTACATTAAAACGCATAATTTTGCATATTTGTCACTTAAGTGCAACAGATTTTTACCGTTAAATAAGTTTTTGAAAACCCCAACGATTTTTATTTTATAAGTTAATACAAATTTTGTAATTTCGCTTTGAATATTTTTGAGTGCATAAATGCTTTTAAAATTAAATTTTAAATGAAATTTAAAATTTCAGATACGATGAAAGTCCTAATAAGGCTTAATAAGAGATTGAAAATATAAATCAAAAGATTGGCAAGAGTTTACAAAATTTGCATGTCAGAGTTACTCTAATTTGAGACCCCATAGCTCTTCTTCTAAATGGTCTGTGGGTTTCGCCTTCCAAACTTAAACTCCTCTGCAACGATTATACCAAATTGTATGTAAATCTGCCTTACTGTGCAATGTTTTGAATGACACATCTTTTTAAGAAAAAGGCTGTTAAGTTTGAGTCTTTATTTGTATTAAAATTCTAAAAGGCTTTATTGATCGTATACTTTCAATTGTAATCTACTTTCGAATATCTGGATTATTTCGAAATGATAAAAAAGTTTAATATATAATTCTTTAAGGCTCTCATATATAAAATACATAAATTGTTTTTTCGCAATCCTGAAAAGTTGGTAAAGCTGAATGGTACCTTTTTCCAAAAACAGTTATTTTTTAACTCCTGGCTTTTTAAACAAAATTAATGCTTTTCTTATCGTTTTTAATAAAAGCATTTGTATTTTAATTCTTCTAGATCTTTGAAAAATCCATTTGGTGTTTTAATCCTCAAACGATAAAATGGACTCTGGAAACTAATTTGCCTGAATCGCGCAGAGATTTTGCAGTAATTGCTATTGATAAACCATATGATAGAAACCTCAAACATGAATTGGGTTTCTACATCATTGGTGGTGAGGGGGTTAATGGTAGTGCTCTTAGCACTGTGTGGTTTTACAATATCAAACGTAAAATGTGGATAAAGGTAGGTACATATGTATGTGTTGTTGCAAGTACCTTTAATTAACATTTGAATTAAATTCAATTTTGCAATTTCAACCATTTTAAATAATTAAAATTTGTCAACAATAATACAAAATGAATGTACAAATGAATGATTTTTTAGTGTTGGTTTGCTTCCGTTTTTATATTTTGACCAAAAAGTATGTGATTGTTTATTGGTTACAGAAGCCTTCACTGAATATGGGACGTTATGGCTTAGCGGCAGTCATGGTAAATAACCAGATTTGGGTAGCAGGCGGTATAATCAATGACAATACTGTTGGCATTTGTGGAAATAGCAGCAGCCATAGTAAAACTATAAATGCCGCAACATCAGCTCATGTAATCACCGATACAATAGAGATTTACAATTTAAAATGTACACATTGTGAAATATTGGCCAATAATCATACAAAAGGATTCTTAAATAATAAATATATAGGAGAAGGAGATGAAGATGTACAAGAAGGAGGTAGTGATAGAGGTGGTGGTACAAATGAAACTTGTGATATTGTTAATAATTTGAAAAATAGACCAGAGGTTGTTGATGTGGCAGACATTGGTGATTGTAATGTAGGCCAATGGATTAAATCTAAAATGCATTTACGTATACCTCGGTAAGCGGATTATTGGTTATTCCTTGTTATTTGTTGATTTTTATTTATTTTACTTACGAAAACATAAAAGAAAAAAAATATATTTTTTTTAAACTCGTAAACATATTTGCTATAAAATATACTATAATCAATGTGGTTAAGTTGCAAGATGTACAATTTTATCGAATAGGATTAGTGTTCTTTTAAAGTTTACTTTTATATATTTATAACATAGCAACTGCTACAGGTTTATGAAAAAATAGGTTTTTAAATATTTCAATTGTTATTTGTTATGTTTTGAGCAAAAAAAAAAAAAAAAAAAAAAATCCCATAAAAAAAGAACTGAAAAAGTAATGACTTCAGCATTGTGTTTTCAGTGGAATGATGCACTTAATGCCAAGTAAGAGTAATATTTTTAATCCAAAGATTGTCATTGGTAGGGTGCTCATTTTTGTAATAACAGTTATTACAAAAACTGTTATATTGTCACACAAAAATTATAAAAAAATTGTATTTATTAGTTACAATTTCAAAATAAATTGTTATAATTTTATAACAGTTTGCAAAAACTGTTATACCTTCATATACAAATCTTTTAAATTTTCTGTATTAGTAATTATGAAAAAATTTAATATTCAGTACAGTTTGAAAATAGTCTGTTGTAATTTGAAAAACTTTTATATTTTATAATTCTGTAATAGAAATAATTAAAAAATTGTACATATTGTTACAGTTTCAAAATAAATGGTTATAATTTTATAACACTTTTCACAAAAACTGTTAAAAGAGTTATAGAAAATTTTAGTATTCTTTCTTAAGTAAAATATGATAAAAGAATTTATATTTCTATGACAGCTACAAAGTAAGCTGTTATAATTTTATAACAGTTATCACCAGTGTAACCAGATGTAAAAAATTATTCAGTTAAGTAATTATAAAAACAGAACAGATTATATAAATAGACGAAAATAATATAAGTAGAACAATAAGAAGTCATTAAATATTCTTCAGTTTGCACCTCATTACATCACCCAGTACGTTGTGGCATTGTACGTCATCTAAATCTGTGATATTACAACCGTGGAGAGTGACAAATTATGTTTTTTACCAAGTACAATTCCTGAATGTCTTCGCTTAATCAAAAAAAAAAAAAAAAAAAAAAAAACAGCCTCGATATGATTATAATTCTAAAACATATTCTGTTCATGCGTAAGATTATTGTGTATAGACCGGTCAATAAAGCCCTTGACATTTAGAAAACTCTTATACTTTCCATGAGTGGTCAGTTCTGTTCGAGATCAATTACTTTAATACTTTCAAGTTCATGTTTAAATATTATTTGTTTGTAAATAACAATATTTGCTTAAAAACTAAATGATGAAGTATTTAATAAACATAAAACATATAATTTTAATATTTGAATTTTTTCTTCCCAATAAACCAAACGATATTATAACGTTATCATCTAGGTGAAGCAAATCGTAATTGTTTTCGAGTGTAAAACGAAACGGATGCTAGATATAAAATGGTATTGTAATTTGTAATACAAAAATCGTGAGTTTAAGTTTGAAAATAAACTGCTATAATTTTAAATCATATAAATAAATTAAAATTGGTGAAATTGTAATTTTCTAGAAATTATTAAAATTTTTTCTAATTAAAATACATTTATTTTAACTTTCTAAAAAAGTGCAAATTATGCACTTAGTTCTACATTTGACGTGGTGAAAATGTTCAATTTTAAAACAAAGTCAATCCGAAATTACTTTTCCTGACTGCTATAATGGGTTTGATCACGACTTTTCTTTAAAGTGCAGAAAAAGCTTTAATTAAGTTTGGCTCAATTTTTATTGTATTGTTAGATCGTATGGACTGTTTAGTACAGGTTTCTCTACCAGAGAAAGTTATGTGAATATTCGAATTGCTGTTCTTAAAATATCTATTTCCAGTAATTAAACCGTCTCTAGCCAGCAAATGTATTCCAAATTACTTGACACTAATGAAATTGTTTAAAATTACTACTCAGGAATCGGTCAACAATTATAAAAGTTTTTCGGGGAACACTGAAATTAGCACTAGAGTTGAGCTATTAATCTACATTTTATCTACTGATCTTTGTATTGGTAATGCATTTACAATCGTAAATTGCCTTATTGTTTCTGTTTGGTGGTACCAAAGCAGAGATTGTGGACTATAATTAAACACCAGCAGAATGAAACACGTATTTTCTGTGCAGCTACAAACTTCATCAGCATACGTGGTGTCTTATACATTTAGGTTTCGTTGAAATCTAAACAACCAGAATTCTTTATGAAATTAGATGGTGTCTTCAGTGAGAGCACCACTGAGACTTTTGATCTGCTCATTGAAACAGGATTCAGGATTATAACGAAAATTAAGATTTTGAAGTTTTCCCGGTGTCTGTAACTAATGAACTGACCTAGTAGATTCTATAGGGGACATTAAGAAAATATCGCTAAGATTAATACATAGAAATCTTTAGGTGAAGACATAACGCTATACCAATTATTCTTTCGAAGTTGGATAGGATCTTTTAGGGTAGCATTGAACATCTAGCAGCTGACGGGAGGTATTATACCCAATGCGAATTAGACAATAAGAAGAGATAAACTCTTTTTCTTCTAAAATACTGTTCAAAACAGTATTAAAAATATATTTTCTATGAGTTTGTATTTAATTTAAATGCTGTCATTTTCTAATATTTTAACTTTAGTACTACTTTTTATCGTCAGTAACTAATTAATTTACCTTAATTTGCTCGATATCCACTCCAAATTTTGTATTTTTATTAGTTTTATATGCTAAATATTAAAATAATGTCGATTTAACATCACGAAATATTTTAACTTAAAGAATTCTTAAACTTTTGGGTAAGCGAAATATTTTAAATTATTTTTTTTAGTTGAGGCAAAAAATAGGAATTAATTCTTCTTTTGTATATTAAAAGCAATACTAATTTACAGAATCAAGCAAAAAAAGCATAATTAAAAAAAAGTTTTAATACGCCATTTTTTATTAAAATTTTAAAATGCTATATAATCAGCGCCATCTTGTGAATATTGAGCGAACTATTTTAAGTTCAAAAACTATATTTCTCCTCTTCTTAGTTGTTTTTTTAAAATTTCTAAATAATTTATAATAATTTATTATTTTAACTCAACAAAATAAATTACGTTACATTAAGAACTCTTTAAAATTTAAGAAAAAAAAACAGGAAATTTTTTTCAATTTAACTTTTCTTTTTTAAAATTGTGCCAAAAAATGGGCTTATATTTCAATACGGTAAATAGCTGTAAAAGATTTCATCATAAGTTTTAATTGACAAATATACTGATGTATTGGTCGCATTTGGTCAAAAAACGAATTTTTGCATTTCTTTCTTTAACAGTTGTAATCAGTGTTGCCAATTTAGTACTTTTAGTGCTAGAGTATCACTTTTTAAACTCATTTATTACGGAAAAAATTAAACTAGCGCCTAACACTTTTTAAATTATTTTTGGTATTTTTGTTAGCACTTTTTGCGTATTTTTTTTTATTAATTTTTAGTTTTTTTCTAAAAGTTAAAACTGTAACCAAAATTTTGCATTTTTAACGACGGCAACTAATAAAAGAGTGTGTTTAGAAAAATAAACTTTGTAAAAGCCAAATAATTACAAATGGTTAGCCTTTCAAAAGAAAATGTTGGCAATTAAGTAAACTATAATTATTTTGTTATAGGAAATAATTACGATAAAATAACTTATTAATTTTTAAACATAGTTTGCAATTTTGTTATGAACGTAACTGAATTGACATCGTAAGTTAAAATAAAACAAAATTCTAATTAATTTTGTTGAAAATTAAAATATTTATATATAGGTTATGTAAGGTTAAAAAGGGCGACGTCTTCACGCCTCCACCCAGAGACCATTCGGTCCATTGTGATCCCTTTATAGGTAATAGAGAAAGCTGACAGATAAAGAAAGAGAAAAATACTAGTAGAATATAGTAAAAAATTGAAAAGAATGATAGCTAAATATAAGAAAAATAAGAAAGGTGTGGAACATAAGACCAGTCAAATCAACCCGGACTACCTCTAAGCCACTTTATTCCCATTACAAACCCTATAAGGTTGCCGACTTCTTCACTAGCAACCTCATCTAGTTCGTGCAGAATTTGGCTCCCAAACCACTTTAGTCTACTTCGCTGAAGCCCTATACAGTGACAGAGTATATGCTCCACTGTCTCTAGCTCCTCCACATTATCGCACGTCCTGCAAAAATCTGACGCGCCAGTGTCCCACTTACTGATCATATTCCCTATTGCGAGGTGACCAGTAATCATGCCAACATTGATCCTTAGATTCATACGACTCATGCCTAGAAGATGCTTCGAATCTGTTGGTTTAAGACTAGGCCATAATGCTCTAGATACTCTGCAGTCCGATCTACTCCCCCAAGCGTCATTCATTCTACCTATAGTCCATTACCTTATGACCATGAAATATGACCCAATCGGAATCCTAACCGATACCTCCACAAAAGACCTGTTCAACTCCGAGCCCTTACGAGCTAGCTCATCGGCTGTTTCATTTCCGAGAATATCGCAGTGACTAGGAACCCAAAAAGTCTTATTCTGTAGCCTTCTAAATTCCTTACTACACTCCAGCAGTAATCTGGACCTGACATAGTATCTTGTCATTGCCATCAGTGCTGCCTGACTATCCACATAGATAGTTACTTCAGTGTCCCTCTCAACATTCTCCTCCAGCAATCCTAGGGCCTTGTAAATTCCTAGAATTTCTGCCTGGAAAACGCTGCAACTACCAGACAATCTAAAAGATCTCTTGATATCTGTTCCCATAAAGTAGACACCCGCCTCTGTGCCTACTTCCATCTTCCATTCTTCTCCGCTCCAATCCAGAGATCCCTACTAGGGATAGCCTCCAATTCAATTATGGTATCTACATAGTCCGGTTAGATGGCCGAGGATAATGTTTGACCATACATGCAGCATGCCTCGCTGTGAAGCTCCCTATTAATCTCAATTCCTTCAGTCTAAATAAGCCCCGCAGAACCATACCTCTCACGAATTCCTCAATTGAAAGAAGTTGAAGAATAATGTCCAGTGCTGCCTGGGGTGTACTTCTTGTGGCACCCGTAATGCCAATTGAAGCACATCTCTGCACTTTAGAAAGAAGGTTCCTATACGACCCTTTCCTCAACGCCTCCCACCATACCTAACATACATAAGTGAGTATAGGTCTCAAAACCGATGTGTATATCCAGTATACAATTACCGGTTTTAGACCCCAGTTCTTCCCTATAGAGTTCTTGCATGCGTAGTAGGCATTAAGCCCCTTCCTGGCCCTTTCCTGAACATTTCACCTCCAAGGCAATTTGCTGCCCAAGTAAATGCCCAGGTACTTGGCCTCCTCCGTCCCATTCAGAACTGGTAGACTAAATGTCTCAACCTTATATCTCCTGCTAAACAGAACTAGTTCAGTATTTTCAGGGTTGACTACTAATCCATTACTATTTGCTCATTGGGAAAGTTCTCGCAGCCCAGATTGCATGACCTTGCTGATCGTGGGTAGAAATTTACCCGAGACCAACAATACTACATCGTCAGCGTAGGCTACGATCTTCCTTTCCATGGCATCGAACTGTCTCAATATGACGTTCATTGCCAAGAGCCACAATAATGGAAAAAGAACCGCCCTTGCGGTGTGCCCCTTGTTACAAGTTTCTTTATGCAAGTATCTCCCATGCTCGAGTTGTTAACCCTGCTACTTAGCATGAGGGTGATCCACTCGATTAGGAATACACCAATACCTAACGAAGAGAGTGATTCCTTAATCGCCTTTATCCTAATGTTGTTAAAGACCCCTTCTATGTCGAGGAACGCTGCTAAGGTGTATTCCTTGTGCAGTAGACCTCATTCAATAAAACGGAACACATCATGCAGAGCACTCTCAACAGACATATCCTTAAGATAGGCATGTTGAGCGTCGCTGATGCCCTGAGTTCCCATCCTACTCCTCAGATACAGATCGATCAGTCTTTCTGTTGTCTTGAGTAGAAAAGGCGATAGGCTGATCGGTCTATAGTCCTTGGGCTTCGAGTGAGTCTTCCTACCCGCTTTGGGTATGAAAATGTTCCTTACCTCTCTCCACCCTCTGGGAATATATCTCACTTTAAGACACTGCCTAAATATCTTCACGAGTAGTGAGATGACCCTGTCATTGACATTCTGTAACATGTCCGGTAAAATGCCATCTGGGCCCGGTGACTTATATGGCCCAAATTAGTTAACCGCCCATCTTACCTTGTCTCCACTGATCATCTCCTCTATCGCATCGATATCACCTTCCTCTGGTTTGGACTGTAGGTTATCACTGACACTACCTGTCCTCTCATCAGATTCTACATCCTTACAGCCAGGGAAGTGAATATCGATCAGTAAGCTGAGGGACTCCGAGCTAGACTCCGTCCACGAGTTGTCCGCTCATTGTATATATCCAGGTGCCACCGGGTCCTTGGATAATACCCGTCTAAATCTTGACAACTCGTTAACCACGGATTCACAGAAAATCACCAATGATGTCCGTTTCGCCCGTCTTATGTCCTTCTTATACTTAATGAAGCTTTCCCTATAGCTGTCCCAGTCAGTCAGACTCTATTGAACAGCCTTCTAACTGTAGACCGTTGAACCCTAAGTTCACTGGTCCACCATTTCGGCTGCCCTTTTTTGTCGGGATAGATCACCGGACAGATGAAGGACTTCGAATCTGTTCTTTTGGAGTTCCTATAAGGCCTTCCTCTCGGTTTCACAAAGCCAAAACTGAAGATATCATGCTATGATCCGAAAAGGAATAATCCATAGCTACCCTCCAGTCCTTGACAAATTCACTCCTCGGTTCGCTAGTGACACATCTTTAACCATTTCCCTATCTTTCGTTCTGAATGTGTGATCATTACCCGTATTGCAGATATAAAGATTGTAACTAGTTATAAATTCAAATACTAACTCTCTTGTTGATGTCACTGCTTCCCCATTGGTAGAGGTGAGTATTCGCATCACATTCAAGAATCATGAACACTCCTCTCCTCCTGCAGTGCTCCGCCAGTTGCTGCAGAGCGATGTCCGGTGAATCAGCCGCCTCGTATGGCATGTACACGGATGCCAGTATAAGCCTACGGTCTCCAGTGGCTTCCCATTGGACAGCTGTAAGGTCCCCGTTGCTAAAAGAATGAAGAATATTAATATTCAGATCATTCTTAGCTAATATACATGTCCGTACCTTCTCCAATGTGGATGGTATGAACAAGTTATACCCCGTGGCCCTTAAACCACATACCCTAGTGTTGTTAATCCAAGGTTCCTGTATAAGGGGCACGTCCACCTTGGAGTCAATGAGGAGCTTTGATAATTCTGTTGAGGCTTCTTCGCAGTGATGCAAATTAATTTGCACCACTGACAGCATCTTTAGGTTTACTCGATCTAGCATATCTAAATCCAAACCAAATTGACAACTCCACCCAGTGACTCCAGCTTCTTCAGAGACTCCTGATTCACAACGAATCTGAAGTCTCTGCCTTGGTTCTCCTAACAGGTCATGGAGTTTACAATCTTCAATTGACCTGTAACAAGACCTTCATTCTGATTTTCCAATACTGTCAGAATGGTTTCAACCTCTGGAATGGGTGGAGGAAACCATGCCGTCATTATTGTACGCAGGGGTAACTCAGACGCCAGTATCACCTCAAGTTTCGCCCCCGAATGAAGAGAATTACATTTATCTACTGCGTTTTTAAGAGATTCAAAAGATTTTTCATTACCGCAGTTGATAGTTTTAACTCCCTTCATCCAGTCCGCGCCTTTGAAGGATACCTCATGCGGCCTTCCTTTTACAAGGGCGATCTCTTCAATGAGCTTGTGTTCAATCTGTCGCCATAGCTCAACGCTGATCCTCCCATCTGGATCAACCTTGTCAATGACAGCAGCTTGAACACAGTTCTGCAGCACTGATTCCTTCACCTTTTTCGATGTTGAGGGCAGTTCACTTCCTGACCCAGCTCTTTTAATAACCTCCTTGTGTTAGCAGAGCTAGAAGGTATGCGAGCAGCCTTCTTAGCCATTGAGGTCTTCTAGTCATCCCCAGATATGGCCCTTTTAGTGACCCTCTTTTGGGGACCCTTAGAAGAGCCACTCGTTGAGCTGGTCGGCCTTTGACCTACTGCCTTCTTGCTTGTTGATGGCTGATCATGACCAGGCCTAGCATCCCTGACAATCTTTTGCGATTTGCCAGTTTTGCTGACCGGTGCATGTACAACAACAATATCGGTAGTCTTTGGCTTACCAGTCCTTACCTGCTGATTCAGAATGGTTGCAGGTTTGCCTGGTAAGCCAGTACCCTTATCCTCCGCTCCGGTACGGATTGTCGTGGATGTGCTTTCTGACAAGGTACTTTTCCTTGCCTATAAGTGGCGTAGAGCCTCTCTTAGCTATCTTATGCAGATAGATAAGGGAAGCTTTTGCGCCACTTCGAACCTTCTCTTCCTTAGTTCGACTTGTGACATCATTTGGCACTTCTCGCATTACCGCGTCCTGCCGAACTAAGTTGCCGCGAGCCGCATGATTTCCTGAGACTGTCGAAATATCCCCTTGCTCAGATCCCGCCTCGACGCTCCGGTTCCTCTCTTGACTTTGAGCGCGAGCTGAGATCACAGTGATCTCGTGCTCATCTTCAGATCCAAAAGAAAGATCACCGAGCTTCTGTGTGGCACTGGACCCAGCACAGGAATCTCTCGAGATGCCCAGAAACTCATTCGCCTAACAACTGACTTTACTGTTCTACAATGTCCCGTTGTCGCTTTGCGACCGTTCGACATCTGTCCGAATTGAGTTTAAATTTGAATTGTCTTTTATGTCTCACGAGTAAGCCAGTAAATTAAGGACCATCTCGCGCAGTGACGGCGTGCGCGGACTATGCTAGAGCCAACCAGTGCCATAGGACTTGGAGGGGAGCTGTTAGCTGCTGCTTTATTTAAGCACTAACTAACCATTCAGGTCCTCGCAACTGTTGCAGATATAAAGATTGACCTTAAAGTGTATTGCATTTATCTGGTCCACGGGAGACTCTAAGGAACTCTAGGACCAGAGATAATACAAGAGACTCCACGCGGAATATTTATACATAGTTATACAACTTTTTACTTAATTTAAAACATCACAATATGATATTATGGGCCGTTAACTTATCAAATTTTAACACAAAGTTAAAGCCTAATTGCAGACAAAGTGATTAGTTTGTTTGAAAAGAATGTCATTTTATATATAGCTATGCTTTAACACTTGCTTAAAATTTGATAAGTTAACAGCCCTATAATGTTTTCTTTTAGTTTTTGAAATATTATTGTGAGTATTTAAATCATTCTTTTGAAGGCAAAATTTGAAAAAAAACCATTTTTTTTTGCGAAATATTGGTTTTTGGGTAAAAATCTGTTTATTTGGTTAAAATTATTTTTTAATATTATTTGAATATCATTTACTTAGTTAAAAATTCGAATTTTAATAAAAATTTGATTTGGTTCATTTAAAGGGAGAATTTTTTGAGCAATTTCATTAATATAATAGGAACCCGATAATCCGGATTATTCGGTAATCCGGACGGCATTTCCTAACTTTCCATTCCATGATTCTGTAATCCCTTTTAAATAATAAAAAGTCCTTTCTTATTTACATATATAACTTGGATAACTTTAATATAAATTGGAAAATATAATAAGAAATTATATAATTATTATGCAAGACTTGATTCTAGTTGAAGTCCTTAATTTTCAGTTAATGTTTCTTCCAAAAATTCTTCAGTAAAAAGAGTACAAAAAAATTTATTATTTTTTTAGATACTAAACTTAACGAATATTTAACGAAAAATTTTAACTTGATACTCTAAAGGCATGATCAGATTAGACAAACGTTTCGAATTTGTTTGCCTGAACGTACACACAATTTTTCCAAAGTAATGCATACGTAGTTCATTTTTTGGTCATGTTTTCTCATCGGTCACATTTGAAAAATTATTATTCAAAAATTATTTCATCAAACTGTCGAAATTAATAAATTTATTTTTACTAAAAATATAATAAACAAAGACGATAAAATTTTTTTGGTTTAATGATGTAGAACGGCCTCGATAGCTTTTTTTCGAAGAGGAAAAAAATAAAAAAATAAGTAGAAAAGAAAAAGACAATGGGTTCGAAAGTGAGTTTAAAGACGAAATGAGGAAGATTGTTGTGCAAAATTGTTAAAAAAATACGGTTAAAAACTCCATCTTTATATATTTATTGGAAGGAGTACCAACTAAGGATATAAAATATAATTACATATCCTGTTTATTATATTATTTACCTTAATTAAATTAATTAATGAAATTATTAAAATTATCAACAATATTTATTAGCGAAATATATTTATTTTTTATTTTTAAATTTACAACTGTTTTCTGATATTACTTTTTCTTACAAAAATTTTGTAAGATCGAATAATTATTTGCCCAAAAAATGACAAGTATTTTCCATTAAGTGGTCAAACTGTGTTCACATTAAAAACTTTTTTGTTTGCTATTAAATAATTTTATTTGCTCAAAATCAGTGATTTGTTATTTGACACACAAAAATATTTTATGGTAATATTATGGCAAAGAAATATTTGTCGGTTTCTGTCAAATATTTCCCTAGTCTGACCATACCTTAAATAAAACATATATATTAATAATTTTTTAACAAAATTAGATCCCAAAATCCTTGATAATATGAATTGGGGTCTATAATAATTATCCAGGCTCTCGTTTTTATACTGTGTCTGGTTTTTAATAATAAATATGATTTTAAAAATCAAATGTTCAGTAAAAGAAAGAATATTTTAGTTCGTCAAAATGTTGATCTATATGTTATTTGAAATACGTATAACAGTATAATTCAGATAACTTGGATACCTTTTGATAAATTAGAATTTTGAAAAATAAATAATTATAGTACTCATTTAAACGCATCTCAGTTATTAATAACTTTTTAATATAAATAAAAGACAGCTGATTTATAAATGCAAAATTAAACAGCACAAGTTTGCGGAACCTAATAGTCGCGCAAACTTATAAGTGTTGTGCAAATGAATTTGCAAACATGCACACATTGCGCAGTTTGCGAGGGTATTGCGTATTTTCATTTCTTTTTTACAAATACAAATATTTTCTGTTCCCAGCACTTCTTCTAGTACCTTTTTTATTTTTAGCACTTTCTAGCGTTGTTTTTTTTTTATAAATTCTAGCCATGCATTAATAACTACATATTTATGTGAGAGAAAAAACCCTGATTCAATTGTCAATAACCTACTTCCTGCAACAAAAAAATACATGTATATATATTTTGTAATTGTAATTTTTTTGAAAATTTACTTCAGTGTCTCTCACATAAACTTCTAGTTGTATTCTATGATTCTAGCACTATTTCCCACTTAGATTTTGGCAACACTGGTTACAATGCGCAGTGGGGCAGAGTCGAAAATTTTTGGAAATAAATTTGTAACTTTTAATCGGCTGGTTGGAATTACATAAAATTTCACATTGATATAGCATAGGAGTGTATAATTTTAAGTTTGTAAGAGAGATCCCAGAGTATCCTCAGGAACAGAGCATAAGGGGCTCAAAGCAGGGTACCTTTGACATAGAAAATTTTTTACCGTTTACCAAATTTTTAAACTGTCTCTATTTTTCATGACCTTGATCCAGTTTTTTCCATATATAGCCCAACATTTCCAACCGATTTAGCTTGGTTTTTCTATAATGAGTTAAAAAATAAAAACGAATTTGAAACTTGCAAAACTCGAATTTTTTGTGCTTTTTTGTCAAAAAGGTGCACTATTTTCCCTCTAAAATAAAACTTTTCTTAAGAACATATAATGATTAATAATAAGTTTTACGTCAGCTGGACAAGTGAATTTATTTAAAAAAATTAGAGTCGATAGTTTTTTTGATATTTGGAATTAAATTAAAATTTTTGTAAAAATTTGGTTTTTGGAGAAACTATAAATATTAAATCTGCATTTAAATCTTTAATAGTTAAGACATCTTTACAAAATTTTCTGTGCAAAATTTTGTCATTTGAAATGAAGAAGTGCAAAAAAATTTAAGACTTTGGTAAAACGAATCCTGCAATTATCAAAAAAAAAAAAAAAAAAAAAAAACCATCGAAGAATCCAAATTTTTGTTTGAATTTTGTTGCAGGTCTGGAAAAAGACTCTGGCAAACTCTCAACAACACTTAAGAATTTCCTAAACAGCATTCTTTTGTAGATTCATGCTTTAGGATTTAAGAACATAAAATCGGTATTTTTATACAAAATAGATCAAATTCGGCGGGATCTGTACTTAGTTCTATTGAGTTTAGCTTGTTTTTAATTTTAACGAAATTGATGGCAGAACATGGGTAAGACTGCCATGTCACTCAAAGTGTTTTTCTTTTTTTGGTCTAGCCTCTGAAGCTGCGATAATGGAGAGATAATGACACTAAACATTCCTCGTGAATAATAAGATTAATTTAGAATGGAGAACTTTAATTTCTTATTTTACTTCTTAAAGTCACAAAACAAAGATAAATTATGGACAATAGTACGGAAACTTGGTACTCTATTTCATCAGAAACATGTAAGGTATTGGTTAACTATATGACTCATAGGTTCTTGGGAGCAAAAAGGATATTTAATTAAATATCGCTAAATATGCCTGCCTTCAACGGCTTTTTTAGCTAGTATAACAAATTTTTTCAAATGAGCTTACATATTTGCTCGACAAATATTCACACTGTTTTTAATTTTAAGTATACCTCCCCATTCTCTTATTTACAGTACGTATGTACTGTACTCAAAGTAATAATTACTCAAAATCCTCTGCAATAGTTTGCCTGTCTTCTAACATTATATTGAGGGATGTTTGATTTGGAGTTTCGATTCGAATTGCCTGGGTTTTCTTGAATCTGGAATCTTCAATTAATTTGTCCAGTTTGGTTTATTCAGCGTAAATGACATAAAGTAGATATTGTCTGCATAATCCAATTATACTAGTTTTGGATGTGGTCGCTATTATATACAGTTGGGATCTTTTGTTGTAAAAATGCTTTTCCTTTGAAACGAACTTCTGTGGAACCATGTTGTCAATTAAATCCTTTCCCGTTTGACCAACATAGATAGAAATTTTTCTCCTTAACAGAGCAAAATATCTTTCCAAATTAATTGAACTCATGGAAACTGTTATAAATAAACTACTCAAATAGTCCGAAG
This sequence comes from Protocalliphora azurea, assembly GCA_932274085.1. NCBI lineage: Eukaryota > Metazoa > Arthropoda > Insecta > Diptera > Calliphoridae > Protocalliphora > Protocalliphora azurea. The sequence continues at coordinate 70,653,275 of OW026523.1, read as the reverse complement.
TAAACAATCTAGCGGCAAACCAATTAATAAGGTATAAAATTTCAGTTTTTAAATCAGTGAAATTGGACGGAATTTCTAAAGATTTTCTTAAAATGTAATGCGGATCGTATAAGGGAGTCTTTATGTTCATTAGGACGGTCCTCTTTTTATGTACGTATTCAGATTTTTGCTCTCATCCTCCTAAAAATTTTATAATAGCCTAGAAACTAACGAATCTCAAGTTTTAAACCAATTGGAAAATATTTAGTTGTAACTCAAAGTGATCAAAATCTGCAAAAAACTGAGTTTTGTGAATTTTGATTGTAATATCTCGCATAGACCACATACGATTATTGGCAAATTTTAGTATGATGTATAAGATACCAAAATTAAACTATATGCTGAGTTTTGCTTCTTCACTTCAACTTTAGGTTTATCTCTTAATTTCCTGGGGTAGATTTGGTTAAAAATTACGTATTTTACTTCAAATTTATTTTACTACTACTTCATTGTTCGTAAACCAATTTTTTTTGACTTTTACCATTTATGAAAGGTTGCGAATTGTAGAATTCAAAAAGATATAAACTAAGGTAACGTCAGTTGTATTAATTTTTTAATGCTTGTGCAAAGTAAAAAATTGTTTAAAATTTTAATTTTTAATATTTCGATCGCTTTGAGCCTCTAATTTTTCTCAATCAGCCTAAAACTTTGTTTTTCATAGTTTTGAGGCTATTAGCAAATTTCAAGAGAGTGAGATCGAGAATTTGAATACCTCCACAAGAAAGACGGCCAACCAAATATCCATATTTTCAAAACCCGGGATTTGTAAATAACGAAATAAATTATTAAATATACATTTTTCATAATTAAAGCAAGATTTTTTAATAAAACAACGAAAAATAAACATATTCTAATATCTCATAGTATTTTCATTGGAAGGAAGTCTTAGCGCCAAAGAAGCTAGTCCAGAAGTAATAATTTGAACCCATATTTATTATTCGTATGTTAATATTTTATGATACCTATTCAACGTCTTTTAACTTCTCCGCTTAAAGTAAAGTTAATATAATCGTTTAGAATTACGGAGTGTATCACGACTACCATTTGTAGCTTATATAGATTCCTTTAGCCGTCACTTTATAGAAAAAGGACGTAATATAATAGGAAAATTATTCTAACGGAGCATTCTAGGTTGAATATTAGAACTATAGGATTTTTTCCATAATGTTGTTTCGATAAGGAAGAGACGATATAACATATGGATCAAATGCTCTAGGAATCAGTCATGAAGCTCGAAGGTTAAAATTGAATTCTTATATAGTACAAAACAACAATAATAATTTAAGTAAAAAAAAATATGTTTTAAAAAATTTAAGAAATACAAGCAAAAAATCAATACCACTTTTAAACACTCCATCGAAATGATTTTCTGCGACAGGCCTGGTATTTTTTTTTATCTACAAATTGTATCCACCCTTTTTGAAAATAAAACCAGAAGTTTAATGAATACATTTATTTTACCCACTATTTACTCACTGTGCAACATTTTATATTTCAAATCGAACTTTTAATAACTTCATTAGTAAATTTCAAATATTTCTTATTTTACTTTTTTACAGACTTTTTGGCAAGTTTTGTAAAATGTCAAATGATCAACTGTATTTGGTGGGTGGTATTGGTTTCAGCGAATACAATAAAGAACTAACATCCCTGACGGATATTGATATATTTAATGGGGAACAACATAAATGGGAACATGTTGGTGACCTAAATTTGGCCAGGTAAGTGCAAATGTATGTGTGTTTGTGATTTGTGTTAAATTCTCAATTAAAAACGAAAACATGAAAATCATTAAAACAAGGAAAAAATTCAATAATTACGGGAGAAAAAAAAAGAAGCATTAAAAAGTCATTAATTAAACGTTTCGTATATTTTTTTAATATTTGTTTTTTTCTTCCTTCGTTGCTACATAAAAGCATAACAACGATTATTCTTGTTGTTGTCATTGCATGATCTACAGTCAATCGTATAAATATATATATTTTTGTACTTAATTTTAAAAATATTTGCAAAAATGCTTTCTTATAGTAAATATATAAAATATATTTTCATTTATATAAATTCAGGTTTATCTATATTTTATAGTAATTTTATTCATATCTGACAGTATTGCAGAGATAAAAAGCGAATAATTTTGGGAAAATGTTTTGCTATTTAAAGTATCCGAATTGTTTCTACATTTTATGAACTACCTACCTAATAAAATGTTGAAAGGTCTATAATATGGTGTTATCCAATCACAATTTGTAATGGTTTCTTTTAAGTAATTTTAATATGGAGCCATTATTTTATTTTACACAATAGTTATATCCGATTAAAACAATGTCTTTCATGACTCGTATACACAATTTTGCAGTGTAAATATTGTGGTTCTCTTATATAAGTGGTCATAAAAGCTGGCATTATAGGAATATCTCAACACTTGTTTAGTTTTCTTAATATAGAGATATACCGTTAACTACAAAACTAAAATTTTTACAAATATTTTTAAAATTAAGTACAAAAATCTAAAGCTTTAAAAATACATACGGGTCGTATACATATTTATTCGATTGACTGTATATGTATGTGTGTTTGTATATATTTATAAATGAATGTTTTTTTTAGACATGGTCATGATGTTGCCAAACTTAATGACCATTGTATTGTTGTTATTGGCGGTGTGTCAACGTTTGAAAAATGTACTTTAAATAAAGTGGAAGTTTTTTGCACAAAAACACGCAAGTCTCTTAAGGATCTGCCAGATTTACCATGGCCAGTGTCCGGATGTGCGGCAGTAACAATGAGTTGAAATATCTGTTGTTATATTTGGTTGTTGTATGTATATATTATTTGTGTTTTGTAACAAAACTTTTCATTGTGTTGTTGAATATTTCAATTGTTGAAAAGAAATACTTTTTAAATTATATTTTTGTTATGTATGTATAACTATCATTTGGTTAGTTCTTCATTTTGCAATGAATAATTTGTAATTGAAAAAAATTTAATTAAATTAACTAAATTTACACTTTTGATATCGACAGTGAGTTCATTTGGTCTCTTTACACATATACATATACTTAATAAATCAAAATTTAAAGAAAATTAGTTTCTTAATTAATTTCAAGTACAAATATGGATAAAAATAATTATTTTTTTATTTATTTTTTATTCCCTTTTTTCCACTGTGCAATACAAATGTTTGAATATTTCAATATAACCTTTTTAGGTTCAGGTGATTTATTATATTTTTACTTTTTTTTTACAAATACATATCTTATCTCTATATTCTACAATAATTCCTTTTTTGTCTGGTTTCATAAAAAAAACTTTTTAATTTTTTTTCTGCCAAAGTTGTTTGGTATACTTTTCCCTTTTTTTCCATAGAACACGAAAGAGATAAAATAATAAACATAATAAATAATTAACACTTAAAACAAAAGAAAAAATCTCTGAAAACAAAGTTTAACCTTACGTAAAGGTTACAGATTTTACTAAATTATTTAATTTTGTATCGCAGTTTTGTTTTCAAGATGTTTCTTTGAAAATATTGCAAAGAATTTAAGAGTTGTTTTTTATTGAGGATTAATGTATTAGTGTGTGTATTTATATACATTTAAGTAGTTGACCATGTCTTCAGAAACATCGACGGCGCACAGTAGTCCCAAAACACTTTTTTTTTTAGATATAATTCTATAACTTATAAACTGTTGGAGATATCTAAATAAAATTTCATATGATCAGAGCTGAGGTGCTTTCGAGTTGATTCTGATGATCACAGGTCCCTAGCAGGTTACGGGTGTAGAGGGTAGACCCGCAAAGTTGGCCATTTAAGGTATGTTATGTTTTTTTTTTTAAATTCGACCAAAATTAATTTATGACTTGTTGTGAAAAAATTTTACATATAGGTAGTCCTTATAAATCTCTATAAAAAACAAGCTTACATGTTCACTTTGTGTCTTTTAGTTTAAGAGATATTTAGGTCAATCGAAATTTTAACCTTTTTTTGTCTAGTGTTTTTAAAGTTTTTTTTTTTTTAACTTGGGGGTCTTAATTTGAGCCCTACAATATTCATCAGATTTCACACAAAATTATAATTCATATTGTTGTAAGAATAATATAAATATATATCTATCCGATAAAAAGTTATGTTAATCTGTAGTTGAAATTTTAAACAAGTTTCATATTTTTCGGGGTTATTTTCCAAAAAGGTGGTAATATTCATCAACTTCCAAAATATTTTTTTGTTCCAGACTGTACAATTTTTGTATCGGTTTTAAAATAAATCTTAACTCAAATGTGTGTAAAGCTAAATCTGAAAAATCTTTTTTTAAATTTTTATGTAAAACTCTCAAACGTCAAAGCTGAAATCATTTTAATGAAAAAAGTAAAGTTTTTAAACAAGTTTCCCCGGAATGGGATTTTGGTCCAAAGAAGTAGGAATTTTTTAATTCCCTCATTTTAGAACAAGTTTGTCTGTATTGTGCCAAAATTTCAGTGAAATACCTCTACACGTTTAAATTTTATTTAGGTCCAAATATTAACATTATATCTCAAAAATACACTTAAAATGCAAATTTAAAGTTTTTTGGGTCATGGTCTGGAAAAATTTCATTGCATTTAATGTACTTCTATTACTTGTAATGCTTCACAATCTTACGAGATTAGAGATATTAAATTATTATATATATAGCTTACATCTGAACAAAAACACTAAGAATAAACCTTGCAAGTTTTGGCATTTTATTTTTATATTTTCGGTGAAATTGACAAATGTTTTAAAATATTTTTGTATAAATAGATGCTAATTGGTTATTAAAGCAATATTATGTAAAAAAACACTTCTTGAAAAAAGGGCTATACGTCCTTATACTTCATATATGGGGATTTATTTAAATTCGTTTGCTTTTTCAATTAAAAAGAAAACTTGCAAAAGAATTTGACACATGTTTTAATTGCACATCGATGCTATTTTGTGCCAATATTAACTGGCTTTAAAGAAACACAAATCTGTTCGCGTAAACAGATTTGAACATTTCATTAAACAATTTTTAATCAACAAAGTATTCATATATTTTTTATTTTTTTAATTTTATAAAATTTGTTTTTGTTATTTTCAATGTCTGACAACTAAAAAATTTTTTGGAATAATATTAATCGACAAGAAATATTATGGTAGTTAAAACTTAATAATTTAAAAAAAAATTTTAAATTTCTATTTTAGATCCGATATCAAAGATAAATCTACATATGTAACCTATATAAGGGTATACAAAACACAAATTAAAGGAGAAACGATATGTTTTATAATAATTAACATTATCGGAACCATAATTCTGAATTCATATACCTTTTGAATATCGAGTAAAAAACAAACTTTGCATAGATTTTTGATATTTTTTTAATTGCATTTAATTCACTTATGTGTTTATCGCATTAAACCACAAAAAAATCTTTAAGTAATGTTAATAAATAAAAAGTTGCATATATTAATTATAAAACTATAAAATAAATTTTTAAATGACAAAAATACACACCCAAAAATATTATATGTTGCACTAAATTTAAACGCGTGATTATTTTTGTATAAAAATGCAGACATGTTACAAGAACACGCGCAATGTAAATGTAACAGAAGAAGTTAACAGTGCATTGCTGCTTGTGCTGTGTTTAAATTTTTCGTAAAATACATGGGAAAAATGTTAAAAATGTTCTAAGAAAACAATATTTTTGTTAATTTTAAATAAAAGTATAAATGTTTTATGAAAGCATTTGGTGTCATAGAACATAAGAATCATAATTAGTAAAAATATCTTAAATACGGTCACATTTTTTCAGACTATTTTTAAATTTAGATTTTAAGTATATTTTTGAAAAATAATAATAATAATAATAATAATAATATTTTGAACCTAAATAAAATTTAGACAAGTAGAGGTATTTCAATAAAATTTTGGCACAATACAGATAAACTTGTTTTAAAATCAGGGAATTTAAAAAACTTCCACTTCTTTGTACCAAAATACCCAAAATCTCAGTCTAGGGAAAACTTTTTTAAAATATTGACTTCTTTTTATTAAAATGATCACCTAGCAATTATAAATGGCGTGGCTCAAAAACTATTTTTTGTGCGTTTAACCAATATATTTTTTTGTTGATCTCGGCTTTGAAATTTAAGAGTTTTACAAAAGAATTTTAAAGACTGACGTGTGTTTACATTGTATAATCCAGAACAAAAAAAAAAAAAAAGAAAAAAAAAAAATAGAAGTTATTGGAAAATAACCCCAAAATTATGAATTTTTTTTTTTTTAAATTTCAACTTCAGATTAATATAATATAATTGTAAAGATTTATAAGGATTACCCATATGCAATTTTTTATTTTTTTACATTAAAATCATAAGTGAGTTTTTGGTGATTTTTTTTTTTTTTAAATGACATACCTGAGGTGATCAACTTTGGAGTTTTATCTTCTACGGCCGTGACCATCTATGTCAGCTGTGGCCATGTCAAATGTTGTCTAGATATCTCTAAAAGTACACAAGTTAAAAAATTATTAAAAAAAGAATATTATTTTGGAACCACTATGCGATGCACATAAGACACAGTAAAATTTGACGACATATTGGCGAATCAAATGTCCGCTAATCGTTAACGGCATTATAAACAAAAATTTCGTCGGATATTATATAGAGGATGAAGGACTTTAATTTGATGTCAACGAATATGTTGGTGACATTTTTAAATTGCTGCCATAGATGTTCATAGTAACAACAATATATAATAAAACAAGCTATTTTTGGGAAATTATTGAAATTTTGTTTTATTTGGATAGACAAAGAAGGTTCATATATTAATACCTCTGAAGCACAGATCCGGTTGAATATAAGCGATAAATAATTAGACTTTCATGCCTATTCATAGAAAATTTCTTAAAAAGTCACAATATTATTATGACTAAAAGATATTATTATACTTGTGACTCGGTCATAACTAACTGTTAACATAGTCACAAAACATGCATGTTAACTATGTCAAGTAAAAATTGTGACTTTTCTTGTTAATTGAAAATAAAAAATAGAAATAAAATATTTTGTACAAAAAATTAAAATGTTTAAGGAAGAATGAATACTTTACAAAAAAGTCAGCAAGATCCGATAAAGATCTGCACTAAATGTGGATAAGAATCTGATATATATCGCTCTTTGGCCCTCAATGGCCTCAAATATGTATGTTTGCATTGTTTTTTCCACAACAAAATTAGTTATATTATCGTAGTTTTTATTTTTAATTTAAATGTCTTTTTATGATAGTCACAGCTCTTATGACTATCTATATATCAGGTCTTAATTTTGAAAACTAAAAATTACACAATTTTAAAGTGTGAATAGGATTTTTAAGACTACCCAGCAAAAATTTTTTGGTTCTCGGTAATGGCAACTGCTTATAAAAGTAGCTTTTTGGTAATAAGGCATCATTATTATTTGCCTACTCTATATTACATAAATAAGTACTCAATAGTATAATAGCACAGTAATATTGCAATCAAGTGAATCAGTTCACTAGAGCGCTGGCTTCTTAACCAGAAGGTTGTTGGTTCAACCCTATTCCGATGCTGTTATTTTTTTTTTTTAACAAAAGGTCTAAAAAGATATTTTATACTAAAAAATGTTTTTGTCAGTTAAAAAACTAAGTGCGAGATGGTGTACTGAGTGAGACGTTAGTCATTAAAAACGAATGGTAAATTTGTGCCCAAATTCAAATCTCACTCTTTCACTTTTTTATTTTCGTTTAGGTACATATTTTTCAGTACCTCTAGAGTCTTAAAAATAACTACATAAATTTGTGAACAACTCGAACAAAAATAACTAGTTATTCAGGCAAGAAATTAGTAGTTTATTTTTAATTAAAAAAAATTGAATTAAATTCTCAGTATTTAGTAAAGCAAAATATAATTTATATAAGTATTTCTATTTCACCTCTTTCTACAAAAAAATATTCCTTCTTTATTAAAAATTAACTTCTTTTCTGTTCAAATATTTTCTGGAACCAATTATTAAGAAAACACTGTTTAATACATAGAAAATAGTGATTCGATTTGCGTCGTTTCAGCTGCAAGAAAATTAAGACTATTGATCCAATAGTTTAAAAGTGCTCCAAAACAAAAATGTATAAAAGAGCTGAAAGTTGTACAAGAGAGTCTAAAAAAACCAGAAAATTGTCAAGTCGACATTGTAGACTTGAGATTCAAAAATTTCGGAAAAAATCTATTTAACATTTTATTACCGTACCCTAATACATGGTTTCCCAAATGGAGTCCGCGGACGAATTAAAGACAGAAGTAGACATTTTCCTTTTTTAAAGATATTTATAAAAGATTTACAGAAAACTATTTTAATATATTACTTTGCTTATATTTCTAAATTTTTCGAGACGTTAAACAATCTTAACATTAAACTATATATATTAAATGAATTTGGTACAATAAGTACTTTTATGTGAAAAATTTCTTTATGGGAAAGGCCTCTTTAATCCCTTTTACCAAAATATCATTTCCACTGCCGAATGATATCTTCGATTCATCATATACTCGGATTCACTTCACGATGAATTTTCCCGATATTATTCAAATCTTGCCAAACCAGTTTACTTCGTAATCTATTCAACAATGTATAGTGGAGCAGAATCGAAAATGTTTGGAAATAAATCTGTAGCTTCTAATCGGCGGGTTGCATTTACATAAAATTTGACATATGTATAGCAGAAGGGTGTAATATCTTATGTTTTGCAGAGAGACCTCATATACCATCAAAAGCGGAGCTACGGAGGCTCATCTGACATAGAAAATTTTTAAACGTTTGTCAGTTTTTTGTTTCTTATCCGATTTGAAATATTTTCACATCTTCTTAAATCCCTCGATAAGACCTATAAAAAACATGCTTTCTTGTGCTATTTATATCTTATAGTTTTCGAGTTATTTGCATATGTAATTTAATTTTCCGTGACTTATTAAACTTTAAAGTGACGTAGTTTCGGTTCAATAAAAGATATTGATTCCAATCTTATTCTACATAATAAAGAATTATGTCAGCTAGGCAACATAATTTTGCTGAAAAATCGAGTTCATACCTTTTCTAATTTTTGCAATTGAAGTAAAATTTTTGTAAAAAATTGGTTTTTGAATATGTTTTTTCGGTTGAAGTGCTGTCGTTTTTTTTTTCAAATTGTTAATTTTTCGAATGTTGAATAGACCGAGTTTTTTAAACACAAAAAAGCGGTTTAGAAATAACTTTTTATTTAAAAAACATGTACCAAATACTAACATTTGAATGGAAATTTATAAATAATTTTTTAACTCATTAATATTTATGAAGTCCAAGGTTGGCTACCGTTGCCGCTAAAATACCCTTACCGTTAAAAAAGCTATTAAAATTGACTACCGTTAGTCCTAAAATACCGTTACCGATACAATTGGAAATATCGTTACGTTAAAATATCGAAATAGCTCAAAATACCGTTACCGCTAAAATGCCATTACCGAAATAAAACAAATTATCGTTATCGCTAAAAATAATAATTTTGAATAAAATTAAAATAAAATTTGTATGAATTTTATTGTTAATCCAGTATAACCCTTTTACACTTGACCCCACTTTATATTTCATAGTTGTGAACCGATATCTACGAAATTTCTGAAACAACCGTTATCCTTAAAATACAAATACCGAAGTAATCCAAAATACAAATACCGTTACCTTTTTACCATTTTAAATCGGTTGCCAACCTTGATAAAGTCTAAATTGGTATGTTTTTTTAAATAAATTTTAATGTTAACTTGAAATTAATTCTGTAAATTTAAAAAAGTAATTAATTAATACTTAACTTGAACGAAATGCGCATATTAATGGAATTCGTTTTTCTCTTACAACATTTTTACAAACATTTAAATATTTTAGATTTTTTTTCATTTTCACCTTCAAAATCGATTTCAGAAAAATTGAGACACGCTTTTTTGCATATACTATTTATATATATAAAATTATTCTCATTCTTTATGATTATTGTCTTACCTTAATTAATATTTGTTTTCCAAAATTATTATATTTAATAAATTTAAATTTGGATATCATTAGATATATTGAATTTTTTGTTAAAGAAATATAGTCTTTTGATAAAACAGGTTAACATTTTTTCTTTGGAATTTCAAAAAATGCCGGTTTTTTCAAAATACCAACTGTTCGAACTATTCGAAAACCGGTTTCTCTAAAAAGTCGAATAAATTTTTGGATAAGCTATAAACATTTTATCTGTAATAAAATCTTCGAAATCTTCGGTGATTGTAGACTATCGTTTAAAATGAATCTCACAATTTCCAAAAAGAACTTCAAAAATACCAAAAATGGGATTTTTTACATTTTCAGCTATAAACAATATTTTCTTGATGTCCCAAAGATTACAATTGAAAACTTTTAAATTTATATTAAAGAAAGAACTAATAAAATTAGTCAGAAATACTGGGATATATAAGAAAAAAATGGACCAAGAAAATGCAAATAATTCAAAAACTATAACAGATAAATCAATGTATTTATATTTGAAATCGTATAAGAAACAATAGAATGACAAACGTTTAAAAATTTTCTATGTCAGAGGTACCCTACTTTAAGTACCCCTGAGGGTTGTGTGGGGAATCCCTTCGAAATTTAAAATTGTACACCCCTCTGTTACGCATGTATGATAAACGATTAGAAGTTACAGATTTGTTTCCAAAAATGTTCGATTCTGCCCCACTGTACATTGATATTGATGATATACCCGATAATTTTTTAAGAATAAGTAATAATACTAAAAACTTTTACTATAGTTTGTATATAGTTTGTTTGTGCGAAAATAGTTTTTCTGCCCCATAGTTCATAAAATTAAATTTAGATCACGCTTGGATGTGGAAAATTAAGTACTTTGTCAGAAATTTCTTCCAATGTTAAATAGTCATTAAAAACAAAAAGATTTAATTACATTTAATATTTTTTAATTGTTTATGAACTTTAAATGGTTTTTTTTTTGTATTTAATAACTAAATGAATTTTGGTAACGCAATTTTATTTAAAATAAATATCTTTTGAGTTTTACTATTTTTCATTTCTACTATACTAAATGGGTTCGCGATAGAACAAAAATTTCTAAATGGGTCCGTGAAACATGAAGAAGTGGGAACCCCTGCCCTAGTATATAGGACCCAATCTTTTATCTCACTGTAAAAGATTTTTTGTTTTCATTTAAGTAAGTATGTATGTATATATGTATGTATGTATATGTATTTCACCATTTTTTTATACTCGTATTCATACATGCATGCATCTAGTTTCCGTATCCGCTTAAGTTTCATGTTTGTTTTTACTTAAACAAACACAATATACCGAACGGAGAATGGAGAATGTAGTAGATAGACAATTTATTTTGTTTAGTCTCTTTTTTCATCCTTCATACTAACTTACATCTTTGCTAAGTAATAATAAATGTTTTCTTGTTGTTATTGTTTGTTTTGTCGTGATTTTTTCTATATAAAGATATAAAAGGAAACATTTTTGTGCCAACTTGCTTACTTTTTAAAACAAAATGTTTTGTTTGTATAATATTTATATAATATACCCTACATAAATTAAAAATTAAATATATTTATTCTAAAACTAAGTAACTACTCTGCAAATTTAATTCTAACAAACTGCTGTCAAATTCTATTCTCAATTATTTTAAAGGTCATTCATTCAAAAAAGTCTAAAATCCTGATTTAGATTAGATTTTTATTTGTTGCAAACATCAATATCAGTTTGTTTTGTTCTAATGTAGGGTATAATAAAACATTTCATTTTAAGTTGTATATTTCTATATAAATATCTCAGTAGGTTGTTTTAAATGTAAAAAAATCATTATTCATGTTTTATTGACAGTTTCAATATTAAATAAGACTGTAAGTGTTTGTGTTTATATGTATTTGCTTTATTGTATGTATTGCTCAGAGTAATTTATTCTAATACGTGATAACAGGTGGTAAACGTTAAAAAATTATTTTTTCGTTTATCACAATTTAAGATTTTAATGAAGGTTAAATGTGTAGAATATAGGAAATAGGAGCGTTGTTTATTTATTTATTAATTTATGTATACAAATGGTGTGCAAATTTATTAAAAATTTGAAAAGATTTTCAAACTTTTTGCGTTTGTTTTAGCGTGTTTTCTTTTTAAACAAGAAATTTAATTAAATATTATTTTACATTAGAAATGAAGTTATAATTTATCAGAACGCATACATTGATTTTTTTTTCTAAATATGTAATTTATACATATAAAGCAATTCAAAAAGTTGAACAAAATTAAAAAAAAAACTTTTTCTTTATGATTTTATTTTCTGTTCAATAATATAAAAATAATTAGAGAACGAATTTAAGACTAAATATTAAGAGAGCTTAATTTAAAATGTCTGTCCTCGAAGTGCACACTGTGATATTTAGCCATTCTGGAGTGACAAAAGTCAAAAATAAATTATATAGAGCTGAAATTTTACATATAGCAAGTATATTAACTTTTTAGCATTTCTAAGAAAATAGGCGTGAATAGTATCTGAAACGCCCACTTTTTATGTAAAAATTGCATTTCATAAATATTAAATTTTTAATTTCAATTTAAACTAATTCACCCATGTGTTATAAGCAAGGACAGGAAATTCATGCATTTAAAAAGTGATATACCTATATATTTATATATATATATATATATATATATATATATAATTTTATTTCAGTATCATATTAAATTAAAAATAAATATACAATAAAGATTTTAGATCAATTACTTGGCTGCAAAGCACGGGTTGAAATTTTGAAAATAACTTAATGAAATTACGCATTCTATCTGAAGAATTCATGTTGAAATTAGTTATATTCGGTTCATTATTTTACCTAGACGTCATACAAGTATTTTCCCTGAATATAGTTTAGCTCCCATAAATTTGTTAAATATTCCAAAATTTTAATAAAATACAACAAACAAATAAGTAAACGTTTATCATTGAGCTAAATTTTATCAAGATCGGTATATATTGACTATAGTGTGCACATAAGGCCCACTTCCAAAATCTCTTTAATGTGCATACATTTACATAAATAGAAAGATGATATTTGAGGCAAAGGTTTTGCATATATTTTAGAATATTTTAATACCGACAAGTGAACATATTTATATTATTTTTATTATATATTTTAAAATGTTAAAAAGTAAAATCCATTCCCAAAAACAATGAAATCAAAAAAGAAAGATAAGCTGTTTGTTACATACCGTAACAACATGAATTTAACAGCATAAAGGTGTAATTTTGATTTAACGGTATTTAGGAGGGACAAATTGGGTCAGAATTTTATTTCTTTATTTAATAGATTGGATGTTGCTGTTACACGTGATGGTGAACATTTTTGCGAAACTACGAGTATGCGGAACTTAAAAATTAAATATTTTGTAAAGTAATGAATCAAATTTTTTACAATATTCTAAAATTAAAAAAAAAAAAAAATCTTACTGATTTTGTTTTGAAAAGCAATTTTCTCAGAGAAAAAGTACATAGATCGAATAAACTTAAAAATGGTATACAATTTATTACAATATGTTTAAACATAAAAAAATGTAATTTTAAGCTATGAGCATTTTTAATCAATTTTAAATATATATATAAATTTTTTTTATATTGATTATTTCTGGTGCATATTCAGTTTTTTAATCAACTTACCAAAAATGGGCCTAAAAAATAATTAAGGTATTACAAATTCTTTTTTTAAGTTATTTATTAAATTTATTCAATTAAAATATACAATAAATTTTTTTTCATTATAATTTTAGAAGTTTAATATCATTTTGTATGACATTTTCCTATATACGCACTTAAACTAATGAACCAATTTAGCATTAGAGTAATTCATTACTTTTATTATTATTACTTTATTGCACTCATCTGTCCATTTCATGTATTTGCGCGCAAATTTTAAATGATTTTTCTTATGGTGCTGTTTTTAACATTGGCTTACATTTTGGTTTCTTCCATTTTATATTTTCATTTATTCGCAAAATGAGTGCAACATGTTGCGAAGTGACAGGAAGGTCAATTTTTTTTAATTGTGTAGCATTTAATTTATTGCTTCTTCTTCTTATATTTTTTCTTCTTTTATTTTATTAATTTGCCTTTTTGTTAATTTTTGATTACCTTGTGTTGGTATGCGCACTCCGTATTTCTACCCTTTCTTAAGAAATCCTCGAATAACTCCTTCCGAATTTAATTTTTAATTAATAAAGTTAATTTTTCGTCCAATTTCTCTAGAACAGTTCCTTTGGGCATCCTTTAAACTGATGAAATTTCCCAGTTAAAACAAAAATATTTTCAATAAACTTAGATGTTGTCATCAGAAACTTACCTTAAGTGAAACAAAGAACTAAAACTGTTAAAATTTTTTAATATTTTTTTGCAATAACTTTTTAGACAAAATTTTCTCGACTGCGTTTATAAGAATATTTCACTGAAATGATCCCTAATATGTTTGTGGGTAAAAAGTGTCTACACTCTTTTTTCTCTAAAATCAAATATTCTTTAAAAACATTTAAAAATTGTATACCTTTCTGAAAGACACCTTCACAGAGCTTATTTTAGAAATATTCTATAGGGCTAAGTACAAAATTTTTATATCTATTATTTTTCAAGTATTTAAAAAAATTCTTTTACAATATTTATTTAAAACTACAACCAAATATTAAATATATTGTTTTTTGTTTTTAATATTTTACAATATTTGCAATTTTAAGGAGAGAAATATTTAATGTATATAAATAAAGTAAGTATGAGTATATACATTGCAAAAAATACATTTAATTAAAATTTAATGTATGATTTTAAATAAAATCAAAATAATAATTATCGCATATCTAAAGAACTTTTACAACGAGTCTTAAAATTTTGTGGTAATAATTTTTTCATCAAATTTCACAATTGTGATGAAAATAGGAGGGGTAGGTATAGAGGTGATAGAGTGGTAGCCTCCATACAAAGTAAAAATTATTTATTGCTTAAATAAAGAACTATTATAGTAAAAGTTTTAAAATTTTGTGGGAATAATATCCTTATCAAGATTCATAATTGAGATAAAAATAGGGCGGGCATTTCTATGGGAAGTGTTAGCACCTACACAAAGTAAATCTTAATTATCCTATATCTAAGGAATTATTGCAGTGAAAGTCTGACGATTTTGTGGAAATATTTTTCTTGTCAAATTCCACAATTGAGATGAAAACCTATTTTCAGGGTAGGTTTTTGGCTAGATACATATTCAGCATGTACAAATTAGTCAGATATGATATACATACATGTGTTATATTTATATTATTTCAAAATAAAATAATTACAGAGAGAGGGTTTGCACTCAAAAAAAAAAAGAAAAAGTAAAATAAAAATAAATAAATAAAAAATAAATAAATAAATAAAAATAAAAAATATATAAAAAATAAAGTATTTATTTTGTATAAAAGAATACAAAAACGTTGATAAAATTTTAAAAATTGAAGTTTTCATTTGATATGTACACCATAGATGAGGGTTAGTATAGAGAATATAATGAAATCAAAAGCGCAATTATATGAAAACCTGAGATAGAGATTTTTGAATATAGGCTCTCGATATATTTTATTAACTACAAGATTCTTTATTTAACGCCACAGAAATAAAGTTAATATATTAATATTTAAAAGATACAGGGCCAAGATCCCAACTAAAAAAATCGTGTTAAAATATTTACTTTATCATATTTTTTCGATATTATTTGACGAAATTCAGTATCCCTTTTAAGTTCTTCACGATATACGTGGTATTTTTAATATTTAAAACTATTTATGGATTAAATAATATAAGAATAACCACAAAATTTTTAGATTGCAAAGTGTTTTTAAAGATTTTATAAAGTCATCATTTATGAGATTACGCAAATGCGGTTTTCTCCATAAAATCTAAAAATTTCGTAATTCCTTCAAGAGCTCTCGATTTTATGAAAAACCATGACAAAACTAACTATTGAGTTAAATTTTGACAGTATTTGTATGCGCCCATGAAAAATATGTTTAGATAAGGATATCTCGTTTTTGGCCAATACCGATTGCTTTTGGCAATTTTTAAATATACGAGTAATTTATATAATTCTAACACATTTTTTGTCAATCGAAAATGCTGAAGTAAAATCTGAAAATGTTGCTATATTTTCAAGTGGTTTTTAAAATTGTTGCAGTTTAGTATTTTGGTTGGGCCCTCTGACCATACGATATTAAATAAAAAAAAAAAAAATTAATTTAGGGAAGAAACTGAAGGTTGTTCCGACAATGTGGCTGGAGGAAAACTATATTTTTTTCCCATATTTTCGTTTTTTAAAACGATAAAAAATTATCTCATTTATAAATATTTAACATTAAATTAACTTTTCATAATATCTCAAATTGTTTAGGTGAGAAAAAAAGTGAAAGGCGTATGGTAAAAACGAAATTTACACAATTTTCTAAGAAAATTGCCCTAAGAAACTAGGGGACTAAAATTAAAATCTAGCTGAATAGCAGTGATTGAAAAATCATAGGTCCCATATATTTAGGCAAAGAAAAAACTTAAATGTCTTTTCCGGTTTTGATTTTAGATCCATACTTTCTTGAGGAAGTTTTCTTAGAATTCTTCATAGATTACGTTTTTGATATACGCCTTTTGACACACTAATGTACATATATAGTATATTTTTGCAAGTCCTATCTATGGTAACTGGTATTATTTTTTGGAAATTGTAATTTTTATACCGCCATCAAAAAAATGTGCATAACATGTAGAAAAAATCAAAAGTTGGTTATTTACTGGATTACAATAAAATGACTCAAACTACATCTAAACCAAAATTTTCATATTTATATCTTCAAAAATGATTCCAATATTAACAAAAGTCAAAAGGCCGTAATATCAACAACATCAACGAAACAGCCGTAAAATTTCATTTAAGAAAAATTTGTTTTGAAGAGTATTTTATGCTTCCTTTATTTTTACTTTAAGTGAACGATTAAAACAATTTACTTAATTGCTTATTTTAAAAGGCGACGATATATTCTATTGAAAGCAGTTGTCCGTCCATCTGTCTGTTGAAAACAGAATAGGGCTGGGGGACGAAATTTGACTTAAATATTTTAACGCTAAATTTATTTAGCGTTGAAAATGGGCAAAATCGGTTAATAAACAGAAAACTTATGGGCCAAATATTAGTAACAAGGATGTCCTTTGTAACTTCATTTTAAACTTTTTGGCTGATATCTCTTAAACAAAAGAATATATGAAAACAAAATTTTGTACAAAAATGGGCCGACTTTACCGCCCACCTCCCATGCAAGTTGAAATATCAAAGAAATTTTGTACAAATAGTTCAAGGATCAATGTAAACACGGAAAGAATGGGCGTGATCCGCCCACCTTACCGTCGTCCTCACATATAAGATAAAATTTTAAAAATCTGTTTATAAACAAAAAAGATTTTGTCCAAATACTAGAAACACAGGGTGTCCGTTGTAATTTCATAAATCAAAAATGGGCGGCCACTTCCCATTTAAGGTGAAACATCAACGAAAATTTTTGCACAAATAGTTCAAGGAAAAATGTAAGCTCGAAACAAAACATGGGTCCGCCCACTTTACCACCCCACTCTAAAAAGTTGCAGATGGTTGTAGATTTGGCCACTCCGAATACATTCTCAATTGTTTTTTTTTTTTTTTTTAATTGATACTTGTAATTTTTTTATATTGTTTTGTTTTTTTTTTTGTGAAACATGGTATTTTTCTTTAATTGGAATATTATTATTTTTTAATTAAAATTGTCATCAAATCAAGAATTTTTTCTTTTAAAAAAAAAATATTATTTTTTTTTTAATTGATACATTTTAGATATTTTTATTTCTTCCAAAAATTCGTACTTTTTTAAGTTAGTATATTTTTTTGGAAAATTGTTTTTGATTTAACTGGTCCTTTTTTTTAATTATTCGTACATTTTTTAGAAAATTTAATTATTTTAAAAATTTGTGTTTTTTTATTGTTATTGTGTTTAAAGAATTGGGGCTTTTTTATAAAATGAGGCCGTTTATTTTTTTTAATGAGATATAGTTTTTTAAATTGATAATCTTTTTTACAGTTTATACATTTTTTTTTTGTAAATTTGTTCTTTTTTGAAAACTCTAATTGTTTTTTTAATCGGTACTTCAAAATATATTTTTCTAGTTGCTAGCTTTTTTGATAAATTGTACTTTTTTGTAAATGATCCCTTTTTTAAAATTTGTAGTTGTTGAAAAAAATCTACTTTTTTATTATATCGTTCGATGCGCTGACGAAAAGTCCAATGTGTTTTTACTACTATTCAGGAGAACTAAAAACACGTATCATTTTGTTAATTCGTAACCTTCAATATTCGAAAATTTTATGCTTTGAAAAGAAATTAATATCTTTTACCGTTCGCTAATGCAAAAGAAATTAAAAAAAGTCTATACATAAAATCTTTTTTATAAGAAACATTTTATTTTTTTTAATATTTTTTTTTTGTTTTTAAAGAAGTCCTATTAAAAGTAAAAAAAAAGGAGGAAATCTACACTTAGAACTTTTTGCAGCTTCGAAACCCATTGAGATAATAGAAAACGCTTTATTGGGTGAACTTATGACTAATAATGATACACGATGCGATAAAAGATCCAAAAATTACACATAGGACTCTTCGTCAGCGCACCGATGATATATTTTTTTGTTCAATATTGATACTTTTTTTTGAAAATTATTGTTTTTTTCGAGAAATTTATATTTAGTTGCTATATTATTATTTATTTTATGGAAACCATAATTTTTATAATTTTTAAGTTATGATACATATAATTAAATTTTTTACTTTGTAAAATGTAAGGTCGCTATACTACAAACATATAAAAATATTGTAATCCACTTGTATTTTAATTTGTTCTAAATATCGAAATCATGACAATAAGTTGTTTTTATAAGAAAATATAAACCAAATTATTTTATTTTTAATTTTAATTTAATTGTAGATATTTTTTAATGTTCTTTTCATAATAAAAAAAGTTATATTAAAAAGTTTATGGTTTATAACTCTTGGTAAACTTTTTCTATTAAACCAATGCCCTTTTTAGAAAAAAATACACATATATATATGTATATATATATATATATATATATATATATATATATATATATGTATATATATATATATATGTAGATATATATATATATATATATATATATATATATATATATGTAGATATATATATATATATATATATATATTTATGTATATACTGTCATTTCATTTAATAAAATTTTATTCAATCTAAGCTTACTTTGTCATTAAATTACACACACTATGATGGATATCCACTTTTTTTTTGCCATGATAAAACCTTGTATATTTTCCATACAAAATAATACAAAATGTTACAAAAATTGTTAAATCTTATTGTTAAGTTTGCCTTTTAAGTGGTCATAAATTTAAATTGAAATGTAACATTTGCATAAAGGGACTCTTAAATTTTGATAGCTGCTGCTACCTTTTTTCACATCTGCAGCTACTACTACTGTTATCATGATTAAGCAAATTTAAATCATATAGAATATTTATTTGTTAGAAATTAAATAATTAAAAGCGTACATATGTCTGGCCCATAAAAAACCTAAAATACTTGTTAAAAAATTTCAACTTAAACATTTGAATACTGAAACCAAATGTAGGGCATATAAACAAATCATAATGAATTCTTATTAAATCCTTTTACAGAAAAAAGGACTAGAAAAAAATTAAATGAAATGTCCATATCATGCCAGATCATTTGATTTGATGGTTGGTCCCTTAAATTAAAGGCAACATTGAAATTATCATGAGAAGCTGTTGGCATAAAAAACCTGATCAAACAATAGACAACCACAACCCACATACTGGTACAAGCAAAACACAGCTTTCATCTAACCACACATCAACCACATCACTGGAAATATTCGCACATGTACACAAAAATATTGTTGGTATTGTAACATCAAGGTGAACTGAGTATACGATGAGATACTGACGACCATCTTGTAGAAAAGCACTTAGAAATAATCTTAAATTGGCACAGAAATGGAAAATTTTACAATGTTTAACAACGTGCAACATACCAATTTGTCTACATTAGACAAATTTTTATTAAAACAAACGTCAAAGTCAGCGCGAATGTATACAAGGTAACCTCAGTTAAACAGCTGCTTATTATTTTTGGTTGTTACAGTTGTCAAACTGCATATATGTATAGAAAGCTTTAATGACTTTACCTTATTGTTGTTTATGTGCAACTTTTGCCATCTTCCATAAATTCTGATTTTGACGTTTGTCTTGATAATAACTTGTCTAGTATAGACACTATGTAATGATGATGAGAAGAAAATAAAAAGGTTAGAAATATTGTAGACATTGACTGATACATTTAATAAAAGTAATGACTACAAATTTGTGTTTCAAACAAAAATTGAGAAAAAAAAAAGAAAAAGTATGAAATGAAAATGGTAACAATACTTTTATTTTCAAAAAATAATGACAGTCCAGCAAGTACTGCATTGTACACAGTTAGGGCATATGTGTGTATGTGAGCTTGTGTCAATTATCAAAATGATGTGTAATGAGAAAAAATATTTATTTTGCGCTGTGGGTTTACAAGTGTAAAATTTTGTGATTTAATTTTTTTCAAACGAAGTAAAGGAATCATTACCGGAAAGATCCTACTCTGAAACCCTTGTGTACTTTCCTTTTCCACCTGGCTATTTATTACCATTTTTGCGATCAGCCTGATCAAGCGTATCTTCACTTAATTGTGAATAAAGTTGACATTTATGCATCGATGAAACATGAAACTTTATGACAAACGTGGAAAAAATAATATTTTTATAAACGTAGATTTTTTACAATTTTTTAAAAAAACTTGCTTTTTAAACGTTATCCAAATTTAATGAAATTAGGAAAGAATATTAATATTAACACTGATAATGCAAATACCGAGTTTCAGTATGATATCCGAAATGGTTCGCGATTTACAATACATCTGAAATAAGATAAACAATAATCTATTCTATAAAACAGTTTCATTATAGGGTTCAAAAGATTACGTATTGGTATTCTATTGAAGTGAGATTAAAGAATGCTCCACTTTACCCCAATCTCCCCGATATTTTAAGAAATTTTAAGCAAGAATTTGTTCGCTTTATTCGGTGTGACTTTCTTCAATAACTCACAATCCATGAAGAATCCCAACATGATATTTACAGAGAATATATAGAGAGGATTCATAGTCTATATTTATGTTTTTCAAGAATTTAAAGAAACCATTTTTCGAGATACGCAACCGCGAAATTTTATTATTCATTTTATTATTCATCATATTATTATATTACTATTCAAATTCAACATAAAAATATTTTTCAGTTATAATTTATAGATAATTTTATTTTATTTTGATATGGAAAATTTAAATTAAATTATAATTGATATGGAAATATATATATTTCGTATTTATTATGACATTTTTTGTAATTCATTCATAAACTACTATTAGTTCCAGCATGCCACTTATCAGGGGTATATAAAACATTCTCACCAATAATATATATATATATATATATATATATATATATATATATATATATATATATATATATATATATAGATATACATATGCCTATTTTTTCCAATTTTCCCTCCTACTTAAATTTGCAATAATAAAATTAACAAAAGGGTAATTTTTGCTTGTCGTTCTATAAAAAAAAACTATCAAAAAATATTTTAAGCGGGAATAATTTTAAAGGTACAGTCACATTAGGCAAATGTTTGATTCAAATTTGTTTGCCCGAATGTACATAAAATTTTTCCAAAGTAATATGTAGTTTATTTTTTGGTCACATTACGCACATTTATTTTCCCATTTTTATTTGTTCAAATAGACATTAAATATAGTCAAACAGGAAAACTAATTTTCTCATCGGTTACATTTATAAAATTATTTTAATTCAAAAATTGTTTCATCAAACTGTCGAAAACAATAAATTTATTTTCCCTAAAAATAAAAAGTATCGAAAATTAATTTACGATATATTAAATCATTTTTAAGGTGGAGCTGGTTAAATTTTGCACTCTGGACAGTGATGGTAATATAATATTCCTGAAAGCTTCTAAAACATTTGCATATATTTCTTGTGATCTGCTCGACACTGCGTATGAGTAATATTAATTATAAATATTACTTATGAATACAACTACAATTCGTCTAGCGATTCATAAAAAAGTCTATCACTTGATAAGACAAAAACAACATACAAATATTTAAATTTAAAAAGTTTTTATTTAGCTCCACTGTACTTTATTATATTTAAATATTACTGAATATATTACTAAAAAAGGATTCATTATTTTTTTCTTTCTTGTTTTTCTATTTCTAAAAAATATTTCACACTTATATGTGTACACACATGAGCAATAAATACCCAGCGGTTCGTCGAAATAGTTCCGTAACATCGATTTCGTTCGCCACTAAGAACTACCACTAGTTATTCTTCAACCCTCTTGCAATGTTTTTAACTTGTGAATTTAACATGGGGATGTCATTGGAGGTAAATAATTAGCAACCCTTTGCATTACTATTCATTAGTAGTATCATATTAAAATAAAATAATATAAATCATAACAGCATAACAGTTCACTAGTATTTTTTAGTAATACAAAAACTCTAGTATTAGAGACGAATAGTTAAAAAAGAATTATTTGTACTATTTTACTTTATTATTTTGAATTTATTAAGTTTTAATTTCCCTTTATAATTATTTGTACTTATATTTTTTTCTAATGTTTTATTTCAATTTTACCATACAATTTACAGCTGTGCTAGAATTTCAAACCTTCTGGTTTGTAACCATGCACACTAACCACTGGGCTATTGATTTCTTAATTAAATTTGATATGTCTTAAACTAATCCTCAAAATATTTCGGTTTAATTATTTCATTTACGTAAGCTGGACCATTTTCAAAATACCTCCAAAAATATAGTTTTCGATCAACAGCGTACATAATTTTTAACTTATTGTCAAAAAAAAAAATAATAAAATAAAACATACGATCGACAGATAACATAATAATTAATACATAATGAGTAAACAAATTTTTAAAATTAGTTTTCTTTAGTCTTTTAAATACTATTTATTAAAGTTTGAATATTTTGGGCATTTTTCATCCTAATTTATATTTTAGGGCATAACTGAAAGGTCTCATTCAGTACTATTGATATATATATTCCTTTAACCTTTTAATTGTACAAGTAATATTTTGAATTTCCTGTCCATAATTGGTTAGGTTAATTTTTATGTCAAATAATGGTTATTAGTGATTAAATTTTAAAATCTCTAATTCGATTATTATCGCGGTTTTAAAGGAACTTATTATATTCTTCATAAATTCTTTTATATTTAAGTATTATAAATACTTCCTAATACTTATTTGTAAAAATTGCAAATTTAACCTTTTGGGAACTAAGTACATAAAATTTACCCTCTTGTTGTTAAAGGGTTAATTACGTATAAATTTCAGTAGTATTAGGATAGACCATTCCAGTGGTATACTAAAAAAATATATAAAATTATATGTTTGAATGAAGAAAATATAACAAAACACGTTAGTAAAATTTTAATATTCCGTGGCTGAAAAGAGACATAACAATTATTTAAATAAATATTCTAGGTCTTAGTATGCCTCTATTACAATTTGAAATTAATTTTCTTTTAACGAAAATTTTTGTAATAATATTAAAATATTCTTAGAGTTGTTTTGCAGCTCACATAAATTTAAACATTCTGATGTATTATTTTGGGAACTACATACGAACAGACCAATCTTCATTTTTAGAGGTGTACATTTGTAAATTTTTTCGTGAGGCTCTTTAATATAGATCATTTTACTAAATTTGTAAACGATATTTGTAAAAGGTAACTATAGGGCTAAAATACCTAATTAATCTTATTATTAATTTATAAATATTACTAAGAAAAAAGTTCAACATTATCGATAATCATTTTAGTAGTCGGCATAAGTATTTTGAAAACTTTATTTGTTAGTACGTTTAATGAACCAATTTCTGCGTTGATCTTTTTTGTCGTGGTTATTTCTGTTTCTCTCCGTAAATGGATTTTTTTTAACGGAGAAAATTTTTTCCTTTAATTACGTTGTTACTGCTTATATATTACACCGTACACCACCATAAGTGCAGGGTATTATGCGTTTGTGCTTATGTTTATAACGCATAAAAATATTGGTTGTAGACCCACCTTTATGTACACCAATAGATTCAGAATCACTTTGTGAGTCGATGTCGGTCTTGCAGGTCGGCTGTCCATGTAATCCTTATGAACAAAATACTGTCGAAATTTTAAAGATAATTTTTTGAAATTTGCACATATGATTGTTTTGGCATAACGACGAAACCTATTCATATTGTTTATGATCGGTTAATAATAGTTTCATACAAACCTTAATCAGTATTCCTAATTTTATGAACTTCGGTCCATATAAGGCCTAAAATCTCTTTAACATACATAAATTACATATAAATGTTAGTATCAGAAAATTATTGTTACGCATTTACATAATGGTATAGAGACTCATATGGTCTATAGTTTCATACTTGGTTTTACTTTACATTTATTGCGGTCTTAACCTAAGTATTCAGAACAACTTTTTGCCATTTTGTGTTAAAAATTTATTTAAAATATTACACACCTAATTTTGTTATCACTTTTTTTAATAATTAAATATAATTAAATCAGAATAGCTTGATTTGAAGATCTAAATAAATTATTCAAATTACCTGTGTCAACTACTAAAATGACTTTTGATTAATATTAGGTACTTACCCAGCAAAAAAAAAACTGAAAAAGTGCTGAAAAGTCATGATTTTAACATTGTGTTGTCATTGGAATGAAGTACTTAGTGTTAAAAAAGATGGGCAGAAGTTCATTTTTAAGTCATGTTTGGTGGGATGTACTTCTTGCTTTTGAAGTACTTCTTTTGAAACTATGTTTATAAATTTTATTTTATAAGAATTCTATTTTAGCTTAATTAAGAGATAATAAAAATACTTTTGATTTTGTGAAATTTAACTTTTTTAATTATTAATAACTTCCAAAAAAGCACAAAATATGCTGTTAGTCCTACTATTGAATTGGCGAAAAAGTTATTTTTTGAAAGCAATTGATCCTTTTTTTGCTGGGTATATTTAAGCAACTTAAAAAATATAATAAAAACATGCTATCATCTTTTAATATCCCTGGTCGAATATATTACACCAATGATAACAAAAATGTTTTAAACAAATTGAAAGAGTACTTGTGATAGTTTTGTTGTCTCTGGCAGGCAACTTATTGCATTATATTTCAATAGTATAATCACTAAATTAAGAATCGTAACGAATTCACATATACATATTTATGTAATTTTCTGAAGTCTATTGGCCATTAATTGACTTACATTACTAAAATATTTGTAGTTGTAGTAGTAAAATATAGTAGTTGTAGTAGAATTTCTAGAAAAAAAATTAATAATTTTTAGCCAATTTTCCAATAATTGAATTTAGCCAATTGGCAAATAGTGAATTCAGTAAATTATTAGTCGCATACATTAATGTGAATTTCTAAAGACGAAGAACCATCAATTGCACTAAATTTTAATAGCGTATTCACTAATTTAATAGTTGTACCGAATTCGTATATAACTAAGTTTATTTCTAGAGGCAAATTTAATCATTTTTGGCCGACTGGCCACTTATGATTAAATAGTGAATTCATTAGATTTATTAAATTAATAGTTGTAACGAATTCGCATTCATTAAAGTGAATTTCAGAAGGCGAATCGCCGCCAATTGCATTACATTTTAATAGTGAAATCACTAAAAGAAATAGTAGTAACAAATTCATATATAACACGAGAACAAATTTCTTAATTGATACTTAACAGAAATCCCATGCATTACACGTAAATATAAAAGTGTCAGTTTCCTGTATGATATTATATTTTCTAATTAAAACATTAAACATTTTCTGTAACTTATTTCGCTAGCGAAATGTAGTATAAAAGGTGATTGTTTAGCATCCACTTACACTATCAAAAGTATCTAGTGAATCGTCTAAGTAGTTATATAACTAGTGCTAAATGGCAAATTGGCACCTTTAGAACCGCTGGGTACAAAAAAATAATACATTGACATACATACACATATATTACATATATTACACATATATACACATACAATTTACTTATTTTTTATGTATTTATATATGCATAAGTATAGTTTTGCCAACATATTCAAGGCCACTTGTAAATTAACAAAGATACACACACAAACATACACTCACGCTTATGCAGAAATGCTTTACTGTGGAATAAAATAAAAGAATGCCGTTTCCCCTTTTTTGCAGTTTTTTACACTTCAAATTTATAATAGAATAGAAATAAAAAATAAAAAAGGCAATAAAATATAAAATGTAAAAAAATGATTTATTTGGCAAAGGCAAATCTCAGGTACCTTTTAGCAAAACCTAAAATGAAAAATTCGCAAATTGGAATGTAAATAAAATATTATGAGTGGACGTAATATTGGTATTTCAAGTACAGGGTCATTCAACATATTTTTAAGATTCCCCTGTTCTATAAATCGAATTCAAATGAAAGCGTAATCTCTTTATTAGAAGTGGAACCTACGATAAGAATTTCATAACTCTAGTTTCAGGTGTCTTGGCCATGGGATAACTTAATTTTAATATCTTAAAGTCTGTCACTATCTTTTAGGCTGCTTCAACAGCAATATTTCAATATTTAAATATCAAATAATAGATTAATTAGACCTACTATAGGGTATTCAAATATAAAAAAGAGGCAGTAAGGCAGATAAAAAAAACAAAAGAAAAAAATCGATAACCACTTGAAAGGATGAATAGTTGAATATGAATGAATAGATAGATGCTTGGTTAGAGAGATGGATTTAATGTAAAATAGTAAAAAAAAATTCAAGGATAGTAGTTTTGGTTATTTCCTATCAGTGTGTATGTGTAGATATTGGTATTTGTGTTTTATCATTTTTTTTTTTGAAGTGATTGTTGTATTTAAAATCATGTTAAACAAATTTACACCAATTGTTCAAAACTATAGAATAAAAGTGTTTGTTTAAATAACTATTTTGTTTGGCCTGTATCGTCGAGTCTATACTAGACAAATTTTTATCAAGATAAACTTAAAACTTTTATCAGCATAAAAATTTCTTTAATGCTGAGTGAACTTCTTAGTGTTATTGAAGTGTTAAAACAAAATTGTCAGCGCTCGAGCTATGACAATTTTGTCTTGTCGTTTTTTGGTTAAAGACGCCATTTTGATTGTTGTTGGTACTTTTTACATGGTTATTATATCTCCATCACTTTACATTTTTCACCCATTGACGATCAAAGAAAATATGCTTCTCTGAAGAGTTTTTAGGTTATATAATTTTCTAGGTAATAGGTAGAGCAAACTAGTCATCTATGTTTTATAGACAAGAAATGGTGCTATAAAAATGTGTTATAAGTTAAGTCTTCAACTTGTCACACATAGGCTCCAGAGGTCTTTAAAGATGTAAAAATCAAGAATTTCTCAATTAACCCTCATAATGAGTGAGTCGTCTAAGTAGTTATATATCTAGTGCTAAAGGGCAAATTGGCACCTTTAGAAGTGCTGGCTATATAAAAATAATACACTGACATACATGCAAACAGGCCAACACATATATATACATACAACCCTGCCAGCAATTAGGTGATAGTTTTATCCACTATCAGAAAAATTACTCTTTCTAGTATTCTCAAGATTTTATTTTCCTGTTAGTAAAAAATTTTACAAAAACAAATAACATTAATTTCGATTTTTGATCTACTTATTCTGGATTTCTTACTAACTGAAATGTCGAAAAAGTCATTTAAAAGTTAGTTTTTGGATAAATATAAAGTTACCAAAAACTGTCCCCATTAAAGTTCTTAAGATGTTATTTTCCTGATAGTAAAAAATTTTACAAAAAAAAAAATAACATTAATTTAGATTTTACATTGTTTTTCAATTTACATTGTTTTTAAATTAAAAACAAAAAATGTGAAGAAGTCGATGGTATTTAGTTGGCGAGTTACTTTCAAAGGCAAGCAATCGATTTTTAAAAATTTTTAAGAAAGCTTCGTAAAATTTAAATAAACGAAAAAAAAAGAGCGAAAAAGTGGGGTATATATATAATATATATATATATATATATATATATATATATATATATATATATATATATATATATATATATATATATATTTATATATTTATATATATATTTTGAAAGAAATTTTAAATTAAATTAATTAAAAAATAAATTAAATTAACTAAAAAAAAAAATAAATGTTATTCCGTAAAACGAAGCGAAAATTCATTTTGACAATTTACTTGGAAAACAACATATAAATTTAGATTTATTTCTCGTTTTTAATAATATAAAATTTCGAAATAAATTTGCGTTTCGCTCATAAAAATATGAATATTTTTTAGTGAAAGTGAATCCATATATGTATGTTTATCAAACCTTTCATCATTTTTAAAGTTGTTAGGTCTGTTCCAATTTATCAAAATATATCCATATTTTTATTTTTACTAAGGTAAGTTGTTTTAATTTTCTTGTTTCTCATAAATTATTATTTCATATCTGCTTCTGCTCCTCCACAATTCGTTTTTCTTTTTTTCGATTTTTTTTTTGGAAAAACTCTTTAGCTTCTAATCGCCTGGCTGGATTACACAAGATTTCACATAGAAGTAGCATAGGAGCGTATAATTTTTAATTTGGATTGGAGATTCATATGCCCTTCAGGAGCATATAGAGCTCAAAATAGGTTACCTCTGACATAGAAAATATTTCGTTGCTTGCCAATTTTTTGTTTCCTATCCGATTATAAATATTTTATATCCTATTAAAATTATTAAAACTTTAAGATTTTTGTAGATGGAATCCCACATTTCACAAAACAAAAAAAAAAAAAAAAAAAAAAAACTGAAAATCTCAAAAATGGAATTTTTCACTTTTTCGCCTATAAATTCACATTTTTCTGGAGATTATGATTCAAAACCCTTAAAAACATATTATGGAAAGCCTATAACGTATGCTATGTCATTTCTCGAGTGATTTTTCGTTGTAGCAGAGTGTATTATTTCTTAAATATGAAAATTTTAGGTATAGGTTTGTTGTTGTGATATGGGTTGTTGTGGTAAATTTTCTATACCAGCCCTACCCCCGTGGTTTTGCACCTGATTTCAATATTTATTTTTTTTATCACCAATTTGGTGTAATTTTATATTTAAAAATTCTTCTCTTAAATTGAATATTTAAAGCCAGATTTTCCTAAGCACAACTAAAACCGATTTTGAATAACCCTAAGTGACTCTAATTTGTCACACAAAAAAGCACTTAATAGTGTCATTAAAGAAGTATCAAAACTGCGATACAGTTTTGCCCGAACGATGACTCTTCTTCGATAGGAAAATAACTTATTTTTCTTTTACTATTTTAAAATAAATATGGATACTATTTAGTCAAAGTTTGGATAGTAATGTTGATAGTATTAAGTTAGAATTTCGATAGAAATAGTGACTTTTTCTGTTCCTCAAAATGACTCCAATTTGACACATAAAAAAAGCACTTAATAGTGTCATTAAAAAAGTATTAGAACTACTGCACACTTCTTCCCGTACGGTGACTCTTCTTGGATAAGAAAATGATATCATATTCGATCGTTAAAAATAACTTGAGGTTACTCTTTGTGCAAATTTGGATAGAAAATGTTGGCAGGGAATTTACTTATTTTTTATATATTTATATATGCACTAGGTTAATGACCTATTTCGAAATTATATTACGTATGTTACTATTATAAACATTCAATTGAATCTATATATATTAACTTTTCAAAATCACATGTGAAATTAAAATTTATTATACTTTTGTTTAATTTAATGTTATTTCTAACACACAATTTATGCCATTATCTACACAATACTATAATATAAGACTTGTTATTGTTGTATTTTAATTACCTAAAATAAATGAATAAATAAAATAATAAAATATTTTTTCTAGAAAAGGAAATTAATGGTCAAAAAATAGCATAATGTTTATAAATGCTTTATATTCATGATTTAATTAAAATTCGGACAAAGTGAGCTGTATGCGTGCATAAATCATTATGCCAAATTTCATGAAGAAAGGTAGAAAACTGACCATGGCTTTATTATATCAGCCCTTCTTCCTAAAATCACTTTAAATTGCTAACATAACAATAATATTTGACGCAAATGAGTAGAAAACCTTGTGTAAAGTTTTGCCACAGTCGGTCCATAGTTTGCCATAGCTCCCACAACTCCCACATAAAACCTAGTTTCGGGAATAAGGATCATAATAAATATTATTTAAATGGTAATATAATGATATTATTACATGTATATGTTTTACAGAAATATAATTTATATCATCATATCTTATAATAATTATTCTACAATTGACTATAGGTCCCATGAAAGACCTCTTCCACAAATATTAAAAATGTTTTTTAATATTTATGTTAATAAAAAATAAAAATTCCATAAAATCGTGTCTTTAAAGTAATTTTTCCGGTAAAGTTGATAAATTTTTTTAAATTATTTTTGTATCAATCAATAGATATAAATTTTTTATAAAATAGGCTTATATGCGTCCATGCTTCATTTTCTGAAATATTTTTTAATATTAAATGATATTATTTTTATTTTTTACTTGATTACATTTTTTACCTTTTCTGACATTTCCCAGTAAAAACTTTTTGGTTGTCGGTAATGGCAGCTACTCATTAAAGTAGTTTTTTGTTTATGAGGTGTCATTATTATTTGCCTACTCTATATTACATAAATAAGTACTCAATAGTATAATAGCAGAGTAATATAGCAATCACGTGAATCAGTTGGCTGGTGCGCTGGATTAACAATCAGAGGGTTGTTGGTTCAACCCCAATCTGCTGCTGTTAGTTTTTTTTTTTTTTTTTTTTAACAAAATGTCTAAAAAGATATTTTATACTAAAAAGAAGTTTTTGTCACTTAGAAAATTAGATGCGAGATGGTGTCCTAAGCTTAATTTTTTTTTTGTTTTTTTATTTTTATTTTCGTTTAGGTGCATATTTTCGAGTAACCCTAGAATCTAAAAATAATTACATGAATTTGCGGACAACTCAAACAAAAATAACTAGTCATTTAGGCAAAAAATAAGTAGTTTATTTTTGTTTCCATTTATACCTGCTAGCCTACCAGGAAAGCAAAGTTTTTGCTGGGTTGGTACTTCTTTTGTTTTTGTTTTTTGATATCCTAAATTTGATTTAGAGAACTAAATTGCTAACCAAAAACCTCTTGTTAGAATTTTTACTCTAAAATATTTTAGGATGTTATTTAACTAACGTTCAGCATCCATTTTAATTTGTACATAATATACGTGGAATTTTTAAAACTATTTTAAAACTACTATTTTTATCAATTGTTTTAAAGAAGATTTTATAACATCATCATTTTCAAGAATACGAAAATGAATTTTTTCCCCTAAATTCAATACAATTTTTAATTTTTTAGGACGCCCTTGACTTTATGATGAATCCTGATAAAAACTTTGCTATTGAGTCACATTTTGATAGTTTTTACATTGCGTTTAGATAAAAGTATTTTTTTTTTCGCAAAAACTAATTTATTTTGACAGATTCTAAAAATTCAAAAAATTAAAAAAAAATCTCTAAAATAAACGCCAAGTCTCCTAATGTACTCTATATAAATCTAAGACATGTTTTGGCATTTAAATATCTGAAAATTTTGCAAAAATTTCAAAAATTAAAAAAAATTTTTTAAATTAGATATTTTAAAGGGCTCCTCGGACAATGCGATTTTAAAGCAAAAAAAGAAAACTCAATTCACGCAGGAAACCGATTTTCAGAGAGTGTGCCTGGCGAAAAACTGTACCTTTTAAAAATGCACACTTATTTTTCGAAGATTTGGGGAGACCTGCAATTAGCGAGGACACATTAATGGGATATATCCCAAATGAAGCAGAATTACGTCGTTTTTAAATGTTTGACATAAAATTGCATTTTCACGCACTTCAGTGACACAAATATTAAAAAAGCTAAAATTTTGGTTCAAAGTTTGCCATCGTATAACATATAAAGTAACATTGTTCCTCTATGTCCGGAGGGTAGTTCTCTTATACAATTCTAACAACAAAATTTTAACTTGTGGGAAAAAAATCAAAAATATAAAGAATATAACGGACCACGGTTTCAATATTTTTTTTTAATTTTTTAACTTTGAAGAACTGTAACTACGCCCCGGAAAATTGGTGGCAATTCAGCAATAGTACCGGTCCATTAGCACCAGTTAATTACCAATGCACACGCAACCGCTCACCAAAGTCCTCTTTGAGAACCAGTTTTCACAACCATGCTCACTACGTATCAGCTGAGAGTCCATTAACAACATGTGAAATAATAATCTTTATACCTTTAAATAATAAATTAAATTTGCGAAAATTGTTTTTAAAGAATCTGGTTCTGAGACTGTGAAAGTTTATATTATTATAACCAGTATTGAACACTATCTAAATAACTTTAATTAGCCATCTCCTATGACAACCCCATGTAAAAGTGATAGGTTCATATAAAGTTCCGGAACTAGAACCGGTCACAAACCTTTTATGGTCATTGATTGAGAAGAGAATATGTCATTCAGTTTTTATAAAGGTAAATGCCATGTGAAAATTTTTCATGCGATTTCTGCAAACCATTATTTTTGGACTTATGACGTTCTTGAAGTAAATATACATAGCTTATATCGCTCATTTACTTCAAGAACGTCATAAGTGCAAAAAAAAGTTTTGCAGAAATCGCATAAAAAATTTTCACATGACATTTATCTTTATAAAAAATTAATGACATATTCTCTTCTCAATCAATCAATATATATATATATATATATATATATATATTTATATATAAGTATTTAAGAAGATCTACAAAAAAGTAAATCCTCTTAGTTTAGTTTTAGTTTTTTGCCATTTTTTTATTATTTTCTAAATAAATAAAAAAACATCAATAAATGTCCTTCATAACTTTTTTTGTGTGTGTGCCTTTTTTATGTGTCTAAAATAAACCATTATGAGCAAAATGTGAATTTCAATCAGTGTTGCCAGAGAAGGGATTTGTCCCCAAATTTTTGATTTAAACTTTAATTTCGAAAACGATTTTCATGGGCATGGATTTGGGGATTTTTCATCAAATATGGGGATTCTTTTTTAAATAATACATTTATTTCATTTTCTATACATTTTTATCTTTAAAGAAAATCTTCCATAGGTTTTAAATTTTGGAGATAATTGCGATAATTTAATATGTAAACACTTTGCGTTAAATATTCTATTTATAAAAACTTATTTGTAGTTTTCTTTTTAACGGAAATCTTCAATGAATTACATATATATATATATAATGTCGAATAACTTTTTATTTAGTGAAAATATTGGACTGATTACCATGCAAAGAAAATCTAGTTTTGGCTTCTTTTGTTTTTTCTATAAAAAACTACCTTAATTTCGTTGTTTTTTCCTTAAAAATCAAAAACAATTTTCAATTAATTTTTTTCGAAAACCAAATAAAAAGTGACAAAATAATTATCTATGAAACAGTCTGTTTAACTCACTTCATAACATTCAGCTCTCACGGCTTTCGGTAAAGTTTCAATTTATAGAAAAATTCAATATATTTGTCTTTTTATAAAACATTTTTGATAAATTTTCTTTTATAGGAAAATGTTTTTACCATTTTCTTTTTATAGAAAATTTTTTAAAAATTATCTTTTCTTTAAGAAAATTTCGGTAAAGGTTTTTATTATAGAAAATTTTCATTAAATGTCCTTTTTTATGAATTGTTGGCCAATATCCTTTTCATATTATTATTATTTTCATAACATTATTATTATCATTATTATCATTATTATTATTATTATTATTTTTTATGAAATTTTTGGTAAATCTTCTTTTTGTAGGAAATTTACTTTAAAAATAATGTTCGTTAAATTTCTCTTTATAAAATATTTTTAATGATTATTAGCTATTTAAGAAAATTTTCAATTCATTTTCAATTAAAAAAAAAACTTAGTTTTATATTGAAACATTTTTGGGACAAAATTGTTGTTTTACATTTTAAAATGGGAATTTTTAACTTCGGATTTGGAGACATCATGCAAAAGTTTTCTGATAACACTGATTTCAATATGGTTTTTGTAGTAATTTGGTATAAAAATGTATAAATGAGTGTATAAAAAATATATATTTTACTAGGTCCTTAACAAATACAAACAAAGCTTATAGTAGTAGTTGATTGCTTTGCTTTTTTGTTTTGTTTCTGTCAGGGTATCTTTTTTTGTCTTTTTGGTATGTATATGTAAGTGTGATTTTAGGTGTATGTTTGTATGATTGACAAATACATTTAGAGGCTGTTTGTGCAAAGGGCAGGTGTTGGTATATGTATAAGGCCCCAGTGACCATGTTACAATAATATTGAGATTTAAAAAACACTTATTTTTCATTTAAGAATCCATTGAAAAACGAATTATAAGATATGACTGATTTAATTTTTATTGTTTGCATCATAAACAGGATTCCAAGTTTCTAAAATTAATTTAATCATTGAAAATAATTTTATCTATAAATACCATGATATTTGTTTTGTTTAATTGAGAACTTAAGTTTTTTATATATTCTTACCTATGATTCATTTGAATAACATTCTATTGATTTTGGTGCTGTGATGAAAATCATTTTTGTTTATCTAATAAATCTCTCTATACTTCTCTACTCAATATCTATCTTACATCCCAAACGAAATTGTACCATATTAAAGTGGATACAAAATTCAACTCTTTTAACTTTTAAATAAGAGTTCCTGTTATAAAGGCTCTCACCTCTAGAGGCAAGTACATTCATTCTCAGGTACAGCTAAGACATCACTGTATGGAGATATTTCATAAAGCTTTTCTGTGAAATATAACTAGCAACTGACATCAAATTTACGATCGAAATTTCTGCTTATTTATGTACAATATTCGAAAGTTTATAAACTACGTTTAACAATTTTGGTATTTAATTATATTGCTAATGTGAGTGAATCAATCGAACATATTCAATTTAGTGTTCTTTTAAAAGACAAGATCTCAGCTTGATGAAAGCTACATTGGAGAATACAAAAATCTCAAATTTACCCATTTTTAGACTTGTATCCATCCGTATAGACTTTTATTGAGTTAATTCATAAATTAAATCAATTAGGAATTAAACGTTTGTCAAAAAAGTACATCGATTGTTTGAAATATGAATTCAAATAACATTTTTTATTAACCAAATCTGGTGAGGAAGTGCCAAAAACTTTCTACTTATTGTCGATAATCTCTTTAAATGCATAGATGGATCAAAGATTTTCTACTATTGCCATTACTAAGTTATCCCAATTTCATTGGTTCCTTGGAGCTAAAGCGAAATAAAACCAAAGTTATTTTGGAAATTTCAACATATGTATTAGAAGTATATTATAGTGTATGATATTGCCAGTTTATAAAAGTTTTTCAAAAATGGAAAAAGTCAAATTGATAAAAATACTTTTCGTTTTGCAAGAATATATAACCATTTTCTTTGAAATCGGGACAGTTGTTGACGGATTTTGTTTGATTCATTTTATGGAAGCCCAGATATTATTAAATGTGTCTGGTTAAGTGAAAAAGATTTCAATATTTCAATTTCAGTATTCAAATGAATACTGAAACTCGAATGACACCCCGTATCAAAATTGGGGAGATCAAAATAGATTTATTACAATTTGTTCATATCTCATCGTGATTTCTTAAAGAATAGAGACTGTCTCCAGGATATGTTGCTGATATTAGATCTTATGTATTTCGTTTTGTAGAAGGCCTGAGCTTATTAATTTGTCTGGTCAAACTAAGGTGAAATTCTGAAGAATTTTCCAAGGTATTATAGTAATATTGAAGACCTACGAATGATTTCCGATTGATATCTTCTTTATTTATTTATTTAAGGCCCCGTTCTTAAATCTCATTCTGTTGCATTTCTCTCTCAATGATTTTTCGTTGCTCTTTTATTTTGTGTATTTTGATGGCTCTGGCATTGTTTGCTCTAGAATGCACACAATTTTTATTTTTTTCATCCATTATACTCATACAAAGTTGTTATATTTTCATTTTTACATTTACTTTTTTTTCTTGCCATTTTGTTGCATGTTGCAAATAAAAATCGTTACATTCTTCCTTCATATTTCGACTTCATCGATGACTACTCATTGTGTGATTTTAGTTGTTAATAGTTAAAAAAGAAATGAGAACTGCTAAATGCCTGAGTGTTTCCTGGCATTGTGTTCCTGACATAAACATTATATATTTTCCCCACACAATATACACACAAAAAAAATCAAATATTCAAGTAATAAAAGCATTTGTGGTTTTAAATGTTTAAACGATCAATCAAAGAAGCAAAAAAAAAAAGAAATGAAATAAAAAAATTACACGTTAATTGTATTTTCGTAAGTGTGCCTGTATGTGTGTAATTGCTCTACTCCATTCAAAATTTACTCAAATGAAATGATGAGCCAACAAAAGCATAGAAATGGAGCAAACAGAACAAAATCCAAACCAGGTCGAGAAATTATTGATTGGAAAATGATGAATTACTCGTTGTAAGTTTAAATTGAAAATGAAAGTTGTATGCTGTTGTTGGCTCTAACATACCACAGGAAAAGAAAAAAAAAAAAAAAAACTACACGAAAAATAAATTCAACTTGGGGATGAAGAAAAACAAACGTTAAAAAAGTAAATCTAAAGATAAAAATAACAAATATTTGTGAAAGAGATATTTTTCTCTATTATTGAAGATTTATGAGTTTGAATAATAAATTGTTAGATTTAGTTCACCAACAACTTTAATAAAAAGTTGAAAAAAAGTTAAGAAAATGTAAGGTTATATAGGAAATTGTGGTTTTTAGACAAGTTTTTATAAAAAAACTTGTATTGTTTATCCCTCAAATCTCGTTTAAAGAAAAATATTCCATGCTACTGCACTTAAAATATGTCTAGTCATTATATTAAATTCATATTTAAGAAAAAGATATTTTATTTTACTTAAGTTTCTTTCTTATTAATGACCTTTTCCCATGGTGAACCAAGTAACAAATTATTCATTTCGTTACAATGTCAAATGATTTGACTTAAATCTTTAGAATTTTTAAGTGTTTGTTTCAACTCTATATGAAAAGCTCTTGAAAGTTGCCATGGAATATGTTTTGCAAGTGTAAAAACAAAATACAGACTTTTATGCATTTGTTGTATTCGAGCAGAGACATGGAAACCAATGTTTGACATTAGAACACCATCTGCAAAGTACACGAGTAAGTATTACGAGTGGTAAAATAAAAAAAAAAAAAAAAAAAAGAAACATAACACAAATTTAAGGATTTTGGAAACTAAAAAATGAAAGGAAAATACTAGAACAAATTTGCAATATAAATGTCAAATTGTTATGAAATTTTAATAAATACAAGATTAACAAGATTGGTTTGTTTACTCTTATATTGTAATGACATATCTAAATAAATATTGAATTTTTCTTGGAAATATATTTTGTAAAGGGTACGTTTGGAAGAATTTTTAAAAGATTATTAAAGTAAATGAAAACGTTTCAATTATCTTGCTGCACACAGAAGAAAATTATTCAGTTAATGTAGACATATTTTTTTAAGTCTCTGTTCTAAAATTTTAAAGCAAAATTATAGACATTAGTAGTATACTAGAAATAGGACTAGGTAAAAGAACGGGAAATATGACTAGGAATACTAATAAGAACAGCACTAGCAATAGGAAAAAGAATGTCTAGCAATATGTAATATTAGGATTAAAAATAACTTGGGTTAGAGATAGGACTAATACTAGAATTAGAACTATGTATTGAAGCATACAGCAACAGGAATAAGACTAGAAATATAACAAGTAACAGGAATGGGAATAAATCTAGGAATAGGACCAGTAATAGCCCTAGGAATAGGACATGAAAGTGTCGATATATGCATGAAACTGGAGACCATATCTAGTAAAACTACGTATCAGGACGTCAAATTTCCTTTTAAAATGGCTTGGAAATTTCTGAGGATGTTGCAGCACAAAACTTAAGAATATATTCTTTTGAAAATGTTGCTATTTATTTTCAAATATATATATTTTCAAATATATTATCACACGTGAAAAAAATCGTTATATGAATAAAACTAGAGACCATCCTTGGTTAAACATTTAAATAAAAAATGTTATTATATTGCAGGGATTCTTAGCTTTCATTTGACATCTCTATTCGGTTGATAAAGTTTTCGTAAATATTTTATAATTTTTTTTAAGTTGTATAATTTTCAAAACTTTGAAGTTCTTTTGAGGGAAAATTTGACGTCCTGGAGAAAAACTGAGTACGAAAAAATTTTTGGGAAATTGTTGTGTAATGGAATGGGACCAGGAACAAGACTAGAAATTAGACAAGGAATAAAACTATGAATAAGACAAGAAATATGGCTAGGAATAATACTTGGAATAGTATTTTGAATAAGATTAGAAATAAGTCTATGAATAGGAATAGGACAATGAATAAGACTAGACATCGAACTTTTAATACCACTAGGTATGGGAATAAGACCAGGAATAGAATTGGAAATAAGACTAGGAATAGAAATAAAACTAGGAATAAGACTAGAAATAAGACTAGGAATATGATAGGGAATTAGACTACAAATAAGACTATGAAGAGTGAGAATAAGACTAGACTATTATTGGGAATAAGACTATAGAACTAGAAATATTATTGGGAATAAGACTAGAAACAAGACTAGGAACAGGACTAGGAACAGGACCACGAATAAGACTAGGAGTACGATATGGAATAAGACTAGGAATAGGATTTTGAATAAGATTAGGAATAAGACTAAGAATAGGAATAGGACTGATAATAAGACCAAGATTGATAAACTTGTAATTGCACTATGAATACGACTAGGAACGGGATTAGGAATAGGACTAGGAATAAGACCTGGAATAGAATTGGGAATAAAACTTGGAATTGGAATATGTCTAAAAATAATAGAACTAAAAATAAAACTAGAAATAAGACTACGAATAGGACTAATAATATCACTAGGAATATGACTATGAATAAGACAGGTTATACGACTAGGAATGATACTATGAATAAAACTAACAATAAAACTAGCAATGTGAATAGCATTTGAAGTATTACCAGAATAGGAATTCAATAGGACTACGAATAAAATTAAGGGTATTATTAAGATTGGAAATAAGACTAGAAATTCAACTTGGAATAGGAATGGACCAAGCAGTAGTAACTAAAAAAAGTATAATAAGACTAGGAATAGAACTAGTTGAGAATAGGACTATATTTGATAAATAAATGTGGCTGAAAATTTAAATAGGGATATCTTAGTTTGATTACTATTTTATTTAATTCGTGTCATCATATTCTTAAATGGGTTTTGTAAAAAAAAACATTAATGGCTCATTCTCTGATAATAATGCTAATAATAATACAAAATTTACTGAATCCTTTAGTGAAGAGTTATATGCGTTTATTCCACTTCATTTGTTTTTGTTTGCTTCTGTAATTTACATAATATAAGCTAATCACTACGAATTTTGTAGTTCTACATAAAATAATTTTGGGCATTAGTGAGTTCATTGAGTAGTTTATGTTGGAAATGCACCTACAGATGTTTGGTAACGTTTGACAGATTTTGTGTATAGTGATATTATTAATTCCCTTCAATGAAACATATTTGTGTGAAATTCTTTATAAATTGCAATACGTGGTAAATAATAAATTTAATATAAACAGTACACATTTTATATAAATTTAATTCTCCCTTAATATTACGTATAATTTAAATGCAATTCATCGTGGTTTGTACAGAGGCAATTGCTATTTTTAATGTTAAACTATGAAGTAATTTAGTAAAACTAACAGAGTCGTTTCACTTACAGAAATTTGTCAACTAATATTCCTTTAGCATTTTCAATATCTTACAATTACCTACTAACTAACCACTTTATTGATTATAATGGCATTCGATATTCATATATATATATATGTGCTTTGATAAATAAATTTAATATAAATTGTTTACATTTTCTAGGAATTTTATTCTCCCTTAATATTACATACAATTTAAATGAAATTCTTCATCCCAGTTTGTATAGAAATAAATAATATTTATAACGTTAAACTATGAAGTAATTTAGTAAAACTAACAGAGTCGTTCCACTTACAGAAATTTGTCAACCAATATTTCTTAGCATTTTCAATATCTTACAATTACCTACTAACATAACCACTTTATGGATCATAATAGCATTCGAAATACACACATATCTGTGCTTTGATAAGGTGCCCACAGAGAATTTGTAAAAAATGAAACAACTTTTTTTATTTCACTGAATTTTTAAAACAAATTTCAATTTGTTTGCCAAAAATACAAAGTTCCTGTGTTGAAAAACAAAAAAATACATTTAATAATACAACCATACTACAAGTAACATACATAAGTTGGAAATAGATGCTGTCGTAGTTCGAAATGCAAGCAGCATATAGCCATTGAAGCATTTCCCTAGTATCCTATATATATATATATATATATATATATATATATATATATATATATATATATATATATATATATATATAACATGCATATTACATTTTCCATGACCTTTAAAACTGTTTCAATTTTTTTTCTTTTAGTTTTAGTA
This sequence comes from Protocalliphora azurea, assembly GCA_932274085.1. NCBI lineage: Eukaryota > Metazoa > Arthropoda > Insecta > Diptera > Calliphoridae > Protocalliphora > Protocalliphora azurea. The sequence continues at coordinate 70,612,191 of OW026523.1, read as the reverse complement.
ATAATGTAAAAAAGTTTATTCTTGGGATTTCCGGAAAAAGGGAAGAAAAATGAAAACAGTTTTATTTTTTTCTTTTGTTTTATTTCGTTTCGTTAGCTTGTTTTGTGGTGAACAAAAATTTAAGGTTATAACCCCTGGGTAGGGCGAAAAAAAGTGATTGAAGCTATAATAAAGAATTGAAATAATTTTCGTTTTGGGGAAAAAAAGAAGTGTGTGCAAGCAACAGTTGCTTTGAGGAATCTATATTTTGGTTTTCATTTGGGTTTTAGTACTATTTAAAGTAGCTGTCAACATTTTCACTATAAGTATTAAAATTATGTGCAATATTATATTTCCCTACGCAAGTTGTTTGCATCAAAATTTAGGTTAAACTTAGTTTTATTTTGGAACACAGTCGTTTCCATTGCACGTCTTTTTAAATATTATTTTTGAAGTTTCGTATATATTATTAAGTATCATTAGAAATTTGATCTTGAAATTAGACAAAAAACACAACAAAGAATAGAACTATTTAGACTTAGCTCGTCTATGAATTTGATTAGAAACAGAACTATGAAATACGAAAACAGGGAAAACAGGAAAAAATATTATATTTTAAGAAAAACTACTTAACTCAATTTTATCAATAACAAAATAATGTATGAAATATTATTCCTATTATTCAAAAAATAAAGTTTTTTTTATAAATATAGTTACTATTTTATGAATATGAAATACTAAACCTCTGTACTATTGTACTAGGTCTTCACTCGGACTCCAGTCTTAGAAATTCCCGTCTAACAAATTTAGTACTGAAAGAATGGATTCACAACTGTTGACTTTAAGTCTGTTGCACAAGTTATTTTTTATTAGTGAAAAAATTCATTCCGCCAAGACACTGCTATAAACCAAAGTAAAAATGTAAACTGGAATATAAGTATTCATCTATTTTTTAATTTGCACAATCCGGTTCAAAAAGAATCGCCATTTGATGATTTAAATAGTTGTTCATAAGCTTTATCATTAGCTTTAGTTTTTAGCAGTTTCAGCTTATTTTTAAATTCTTCGGGGTCTTGTTTTATATCACTATACTCAAATATATTAATTTCTTCGTTGGAATTAATATATAATGGGCCGAGATATATCAAACAACTTAGTTTCTCGTCATTTATCATATAGTCCTAAATAGTCGCCATTTAGTTCCATTTTAAAAAAGGTTCCAAAAAAGTGGCCAGGTGGTTGATAAGGGGGAAAATGGCGACTAAAGTCACCAAACGGTAATGCGGTAATGAAAATTAAAAACACATAACTTAAAGGTAAAATAATTAACAACTCTAGTCAATATTTAAAATTTCTAAATATTTTTATTTATTTTCTAAAAGTAAACACCGAAAATAACAAAGTTTTCAAATGAAAAGAAAAAAACTTGTTTAAATAAATTAGCTAGAATCAGTTTTTTATTTCTTAGTAAGTAAAATAATTATCGCATTATACAATAATTTACTAGTTCTAACCAATTTATTAAATGTGTATTATAAGTATATTTCCTTATTATATATAATAGAAATACAAAAAATAATTAAGTAGTGTATACAAAATTCGCATTAACAATTCCTAATTAAGGGCTTTTATTTTTGCATACATTTTTGATTTGGTTGTTAACGTTGAAGGGTTTGCTGGTTTTTTGTTCGTTTACTATTATAACAGAAACAATGTGAATTTGAACTTTGACATTTAAAAATATTGAGTTCTGTATACCATTTACTTTATATATAGAATGCTGCAAACCAGCATCCGAGTGAAAAAAAACTTGGATTGCCAAGTTTTAAATTTCGGGGAAGTGCATTTTAGGATAAATTTTTAAAGGAATTTAGTTAGACTTAAAAGTTAAGAAAACCCTTAAGATAATTAGCAATATTTTTTTTTTGTGATAGATTTTCTTAAAAATAGGCTACTCTGTAAGTTACTGCATACAATGTCTCCGACTCAATGCTAGTGGGTTGCATTTAAGAGAGTGTGTTTGGGCTTTTAATAAAACCCTTGTAAAATAGAGCAAGAAAGCAAGATAGTGGAAGAAAAAAAAAAAAAACTTTGCAAGTTGCAACACATTGTTGCAACCCACATTTACAGAGACCAATAAATAAAATAAAAAATAAAAATAAAAAAAATATAACGAGATGCAAGTAGTCTTATGTAAAGTATTGTCTTGGAAAACTTGTAGGGTTTAAGGCATATGATATTTACTCCCTCTCGTTCCGCTTCTTTTGAAATTTTACTATATTTTTTGAGCAAAGTGAAATATAAAAAGAAAAAATTTTTAACTTGGATTTTTAACTTGTCGCAGTAATAACGTAAACTGTTATACAGCGGGTCGTTCACAAGAATTTTGGTAATAAATCTTCTAAACCAAGGTTTCCCAAATTAGGGGTCAGTGTACCCTTCAAGGTCCATGGCAACATTCCAGGAGGTCTGCAAGAGAAATCGAAAATGTTTATTGAATTATTGTACATGATATATTTTTTTTTTATTTTTCGGCATATATAATTATGGCAAAGTTGGATTCTATAGGTGCCTGATTATTTGGATGGGGAAAAATCTATTGAAGCTTAGTATAATATATCAATGCTAATAGCAAAAGGAAAGAGACCACACACAATTGGCGAACTTTTAATTAAGCTTTGTTTTGCTGTCGTTGGTAGTATAATATTACATAAGCCCACGAAAAAAATACCATGAGAATTCGTGTGTCAGATAACTCTAAAAAAATAACTTATGTTATGCAGAGAAATGAAACTAAGCTAAGTAACATAATTTAGCTGAAAAGATCCAGTTTATACTTTTTCTGATTTTTGCAGTTGAAATAAATTTTTTTTAAAAAAATTGGTTTTTGGAGAAACTATAAATATTTTATCTGTAATAAAATCTTTGTTAGTTAAGATATCCACAATTCCCAAAAAAAAAAACGCCGAAAATCCTAAATAATGGGATTTTTCATATTTTCACCTACAAAGTTCACATTTTCTCGATATACAGAGATTACGATTGAACACTTAAAATATATAATAGATTCCGAAACTGTATTTGGGTTTTTAGAACATATAGACTAAAGTCAAAATTTTCATATAAAATAGGTCAAATTCAGGAGGGTTCGCGCTTACACCCGCTTGAGTTATAGGGCTTGTTTTCTATTTTAAAATAATCTTTGTGAAGATGCCTTTCAAAAAAGTATTAAACGATTATATGTATGTTAAGAAAAAAGAGTGTGGACACTTTTTCGGGCAAAAAAAAGTTGTGATTTTTAAAATTTTCAAACTTAAAATCGTTTATTTTTGGACTAGATAAAGATATCGACTTCAAATTTGCTTTATTAAATAAATAATTTTAATCTTTAATTAGTTAAAGGAAAAACCAATAAAATTTTTCAGAAACACTATGATATATACGAAAAAAATCTGACGAAGAAAATGCAAGATTGAAATTTTTAAAATTTCAAATGCAAATAACTCGAAAACTATAAGAGATAAATAGCGCAAGTAAACATGTTTTTTTATCGAGGGATTCAAGAAATTGTCAAACGTTTAAAAATTTTATATGTCAGAGGTACCTTACTTTGAGGGGTATGTGGGGTATCCCTTCGAAATTTAAAATTGTACACTCCTCTGCTACACGTATGTGAAATTTTATATAAATCCAACTAGCCGCTTAAAGGTTACAGATTTATTTGCAAAAGTGTTCGATTCTGCTCCACTGAGCATTGCTATTGATGACGTATCCGATGATTTTTTAAAAATAAGCAACAATTCGTGTGCCAAGCTGACTTCTGGTCTATGTTGGTTACATATTTTGAGTTATAATATTACGTTGGTTGAGAATGAAGCGTTGAAACCTTTGCTACAGTTTGTATCTACATAATTGTGCAAAACTAGTTTTTCTGCCCTACAGTTCATAAAATCCAAATTTAGATCACGTTTGGATGTGGAAAATTAGGTAAGATGTACTTTGTATATTTAACATTTTTAATTGATAATGAGCTTTAAAAGGTTTTTATTTTTTGTATTTATAAAATTAATTTATTTTGGTAACACAATTTAATTTGAAATAAATATTTTTTGAGTTTTTACTATTTTTCATTTCTACTATAAAAATCAAAACGAAAAAACAATAACTTCTAAAAGGGTTCGTGAAGCATTTATGGGAAACATATGTCCTAAACTACTGGTCGATCAATTTGAAATGTATGAGAGTGTTATAGAGGAGGACAAGTATGAAAAGGTTAAAAAGATCGTAACTTCTACAAATTAAGTTTTTAAGATTTTTGTATTTATGTAAAGTACTTGCCAAGATAAAGAAAACTTAAGTTATCTCTTACAGTTAAAAAGATAGTTTTGATTTTTTGACTCGATTTTATTTTGTTTTTGGGGAATTAGTCCCCAGGTACAGTGTTGGCGAAAACTAATTGAAAAAGTTACATTTTAGTTTATTTGGCTATAACACATCTTTTTCTTGGTTTTGAAAACAACATTATTAATATCAATAGATTGAACACCAATTAACATAGTAACATAAATATATTCTTCAAATTTATAACATAAATTGGATAAGAATATTAAATAAACTCAAAATTAATAAATTTGTGCGACAGTAATAATTTAACAAACTGTTGAGCTCAATATTCTGTGACAATACCTTTGCGTTTAGCCACTTCAGAGAATCTTTTAGGCTTATATTAGGAATTAAACAGATTGGTTTGTATATTATTGGCATTGCAGTCTTAGTTTCTAGATTGCACACGAAAATCTCTGTGGGCCTCCCCAGATCTCGTCTCCATTGCTCTTCTGATTTACATTTTTCCATAAGTTTTAAATAGTCTTAAGATCATGGTACTGTCTTGTCCATGACGGTTACCAGTTGGGATTAATCGTGTTTGAATATCCAAGTTGTCAGTATTTTATTTCTCGTATGAGAAAGCATTGCTTCCTGCAGAATTATTTGACACACTTTCTTATTCATTATACCATTAATTAAATTTTAGCAATTTACAGGATTTTAATTAGAGCGGAAAATAACCTTTATGTGGAGTAAATATTTTTCTAAAAAATATATTATACTGCTCATAGGAAGACAATCTTCCAAATATGAGATTTGTTCAGTTAATACCTTATATAAGTGAACAAATTAAAAAAATCGTAATTTCTTATATATACCAAAATAATATGCTGAAAAATTTATTGATTATCTCATTTCATATAGCCGTGAAAAATGTTCAAAGTGAGCATTCTGAAATTAGTATGAAAAATTACTTTTTTTACAAAAATATAGTACAATTCTTTCACATTTTTTTCAAAAGATAAGGCTTAACAAATGATTAATAAAGAAATTTTAAATTGATTTAGATTTGCACCCTACATCTAGCATTGGCCGAAATTAGTGAATTTTGAAAAATTATAAAAAAATTTCACATGAGCTTTTTTAATTTTATTGATTCTATTTAAAATGAAAATATGTTTAGATCGATTTGGCATTAAACTGCCAAAATACATTTTTCAAATCACGTTTCTAAAATAACATATTTGTATTATATTTTTACTATTATTTCTTATGTAGTGTATAAAATAAATATCAGTCTTTTATTTCTCCAAAAATCATTTAAATAGTTTCAACCGCCAATTTTTGGCAATTTTTTAAAGCAAAACAAAAAAAAAAAATTGAGGCAAAAAATCAGAAATTTGAAATTCAATCTTAAATATCTTTTAAACTGTAAGAGATAACTTAAGTGTGTTAGTTTACTTTTGGTTAGTTTAATTTGCAGACGGCAACTTTTACAACCTGTAACTCATCTCGTATTATTACAGGCTGACTACAAGGTAATTTTTTTGAAAGCTTAGTTATTCTTCTATAACTCTGCCATACATTACAGTCTGATCCGACAAGTAGTTTAGGAGATATAGATTTATTACCAAAATTTTTGTGATCGGCCCCACTGTGTGTGTGTTGTAGCTAATGTCTTGCTGACTGGCAAAATGTCAGTGGATTCCTTTTAAAATTTCGCTGTAGGAATTAATTAAAATACTTATAAAATAACAACACTTGTGCATATAAGCAATTTACTTAGTTGCATGTATTTAACAATGTCTATTGTTTTCTTTGTCGTTGAAACTTCCTCAGCGTATGGCATTTATATAATACAACAAATAGATAGCCTAGGCAATTTTCTTGATAGTTTGCTTATAATTTTGTCAATTCCATTGTAAATTGCTACAGAAGTCTCAAGGTTATCAAAAAGGTTTTTCAATGGTTTTCTTCATCTGAAAAACTATTTATTTAGAATTTACTATTGATTATGAACTAATTAATTCACTTCTTATTTAGAAAATAAAGGACTTCAGAAATTAAGTGTAATTATTTAACTGCAAAAATTCTAAATATGCAACTGTATTTTTATAACATTTCCAACAGTATCTACATATATTAATTTCGTAACATCATGAATAACAATTCAATTTTGCCATTAAAAAATATAAAATATGTATAAGAGTTTGTAGTTATCATGCCATTTGCATGACCTTGTGAATGTTGAAAAAATTGCAATTAATTCCGTTTCCGCTTTAGTTCACTCACCATCATTTATGTGCATGTTTCTGTATCGTATTAATGCAATTTTCTGTTTTCCGTATTGTTTAATATTTTTTACTTACATACATGCTGAACTTTCATAAGAATTCTACAATTTCATCCACTTTGAATAATTTAACAAAATGAAAATTGTATAGAACAAAATTCATGCAAATACTGATATCAGAAGTTGTATTTTTTTTAATTCGTTCTGATTTTATTTTGCTTTTCAATTCAATGTTTCATAAGTTAAAGTACTTATTTAATGTTTAAATTATTGTTACTTATTACACCGTGCAACAATTTTACAAAAATTTTATCAGCCCATGCACAGTGGTGCAGAATCGAAATTTTTTGGAAATAAATCTGTAACTTCTGATCGGCTAGTTGGATGAAATTTGGTATCGGAGTAGCAGAGGAGTGTACAATATTAAGTTTGGAAGGGCGCACAACTAACACCTCAGGTGCGGAGCTAAGGGGGCTCAAAGTTAAGCACCTCTGACATAAAAAATGTTTAATCACTTGACAAATTTTTGTTTCTCGTCCGATTTCAAATATTTTTAATATTGTTGTAGGCCCCGATAAGACCTATAAAAAACATGCGTACGTGTTCTATTTATCTCTTATAGTTTTCGAGTTATTTGCGTTTGAATTTTTAAGCACCATAATTTTGTATGTTCTTGGTCCAGTTTTTTTCATATATATCCTAGTATTTCCGACCGATTTTATTAGTTTTTTTCTTAGCTAGTTAAAGAATAAAATTATCTATTGAATAAAAAAACTGAAGTCGATATCTTTACCGAGTCCAAAAATACACGATTTTAAATTTGAAAATTGCAAAAAAGACTTTTTGTGTTTTTTTAGCCGAAAAAGTATCTACACTCTTTTTTATCTAAAAAAAGCAACATATAATAATTTTGCACTTTTCTGAAAGGTAACTTCACAGAAATGACTTTAAGATCAAAAACAACCGCAATAACTTAATTGGTCATGGTACACACCCTCCCGAATTCGACCAATAAGAATCTTCAATATGTTGTTAAAAGTTTTAAATCAAAATCTACGGGACTTCGGAAAAATGTGGATTCTATAGCCATAAATGTAAAAAATCCCATTTTTGGGAATTTTGATTAGTTCAGGTGATTCCCGGAAGTGGAAAAAAAATAATTTTTTGCGCAACCAAATTTCAAAGTGTTGACTTTAGTTTCCTGACGAAATATAGATATTTTGTTATACTAAAATTATGCATTTATTTAAAGACATGTATTTCTGTGGTACTTCTTCGTGTGTCACTTGAATAAGGAATATTTCAAAACTAAGCAAACTGTAATTTATTTTTAAATTTTGGGTTATAAAAATGAAAGCTATTATCTTCTAGCAATCAATTAGTAATGAGTACTGCCACAATTCTTAGAAATAACCTCAAAAATGCGATTTGACATCGACTTATATAATGACTCTAAGTAATTTAGCGAAATTGAACTCCATGCTTCCGTTATTGCATCCTTTAAGGATTCTATCGTCTGAAATTCTTTTTCCTCCTTCATAAACTTCTTGCCCCAGACATTTTCCATTGGATTCAGATCTGGTGAATTTGGGGTCCAATCCAAAAGTTGAACACCTTGTTGATTAATCCATTGTTTTACTGCTCTAGCGGTATGAATCGGAGCGTTGTCGTGTTGGTACGTCCAAGGTATGGGTCCATAGAAATCATTAAATTTTGGAAATGCTTCCTCCAGAATGTTTTTGTAAGTCGTTGCAGTCATTTTGTTGGATACAAAAACCAATTCTATGGTACCATAATAAGAAATGGCACCTCACTCCATTATACCGCCCTCTCGGCTGTGTCTGCGGCTCAAAAATAATTCCTCCTTATTTAGGTCATGGAAGTAATAGTTATATCCGTCGGGACCATCAATATTAAACTTTTTTTCATCGGAAAATACAACTTTAAACCATTTTTCGGACCATGTCATTGTATTTTTGGCAACCTGTAGATGTTGTGATTTGCGTTTTTCATTAAGTGGTGACTTTGTCTTGCAGTTTTCGTCGGACTATGTATGGGCATGACTTTAAAATACGATGCATTGTTCTTAGACTGGCACTAGCTCCACTTTTTTCATGTATTTTATTACCGACATGGCAGAATTTGATGCAATTCTAGGAATTTTTCGTCTTTCTTTTGGAGTTGTTTCCATTTTCTTCCGCCCTTTCATGTTTTTTCCATATCTTTCCACGTTATTTAAATAATTGTATACAACTGTCTTTCCTCTATTAATGTTTTTGGCTATTTGGATCGGATTCTGACCCTGAGATTTCAAAATCTGAATTTTTTCTTTTTCAGAGTTATTAAGAGCCTTACCACGCTCCACTTTGAATAAAAACTATTTAAAAACTATCAAATTAAAAGTTCTCTAGCCGTTTATATTGAAAAAAATTCAAATCATAGCCTTCCTGATTAATATTAAAAGAATTCCTTATTCAAGTGACACACGAATTAGTGCCACTGAAATACATGTCTTTAAAAAAATGCATAATTTTAGTATAATAAAAATATGTATATTTTGTATTTCTTCAGGAAACTAAAGCCAACAGCTTGAAATTTGGTTGTGCAAAAAATTATTTTTTTCTGAACTTTAGTTTAAAGTTAAAAAAATGTGATTCCTTATTCAAGTGGCAGGCAGTGTACATGCTTATACAAAAAACAACAATGATTCTATTTCTAACTAAAAAACGTCCAAACATACATAAAAAATGACTGTGTGTACTCGCTTGACCACAAATTTTGACAGTGATATGGACTTTGATTAATTCGCGAAAATTTCTCTAACAAAACCTTCGAGAACGACTATTTAAGGCGTTTCGAGAATAAGCTTGTAGAGCTCACCTGTCGTTCAGTTTGTGGCAGCAAATCGATCGATATCGAATATTCATTTATGATATCTATATTGAATCATTAGCGATATCGATAGCGAAACGAGAAAATTAAGGTTAGAGATTCGTTTTCGATATCGAGAAAGATCGATAAATGTTCGATATCTATATTGCTAACGAATCGTTGGCAATCGTTCGAAAACAATAGTCATAGATTAATAAGTAGATGTTTATGTGAAAGAAAAAATCCTGATTCAATTGTCAAAAACCTAATTCATGCAACAACAAAATACATGTAGTCACATGTATTTTGTTTTTGTATTTTGAGGAAAATTAGTATTTCTTTCGAGAATTTAGTTCGAAGTGCCTCTCAGATGAACTTCTAGTTGTATTCTACGACGATAGTATTCTACTTTGTTTCATTTTCATTTTGTTCTTTTAAAATTAAAAGCTGATTTCATTATATTTTATTTTGAACTTAACTACATATATACCAAATATTTAAAAAATAAAATAAACTTAAATTATATTTTGAAGTTAATTAACAATATAAACAATTAAAAATTTCAAAATCCTATGGCAATAGCGCTACATTTTGATGGTCCCAGAGCAAGTAGTTTAAAATTTTTCCTCTCATTAATATTAGTTTATCTGTTGTTCAAATCCACATTTTTTAGGTCAAAGTTTGATAAAGTAATCTGCAAGAAAATATATTATTCATTTAAATAAATATGCTATTTTGCAAATATCTGTAGAAAAGTAGAAAAATTACTTACAGTTTTTCTAAAACTAGAATATTAGTTTTTGAAAAAAAGTTCTTGAAATTAAACTAACAGCATAAACTTTAAAGAACAATAATTTCTAACCAATCGATGTGAACTACAACTTAAGAATAACATGCACAAGCAAGAAGATATGTTGCTTTTTGATTAAAGTAAAAAGTATCGAGAAATTAAAAAGGATAGATAATTTCTCAAAACATTTTCTTTCGAGATTTTATCGTTACAATAATCGATATTTTAAGAATTCTTGAAAGTTACTTGAATCTTTACTATCGAGATATTATCGAGTAAGTTGCGATGCTACGACCATTCACATCTTATTCACTTTCGATAAATGCTCGAACATATGTGTTACTAGTTTTTATGAACATTCAATAATTTATTCTCTCAGGTCAAGCGGTTATGTATATACAATCAATAACTACTGCTTGCTTATACAAAAAAACAACAACAATGAAAGTCATTGCAATGCTTTATATACAAACATATATGTGTTTGTGTGTGTATATTTTTAATTTTTTTTTAAGATTTTTACCTACAACTCGGTTGTTTATGGACCGATATGATTAATTAACATTTTTGTACAAAAACGAATTTCAAAGCTATATAGAAGCTTCAAAAAATCCAAAAATGCGTTTCGAACGATATCTCAGTTACGAATGAACCGTTTTTTTTTTATTTCAAAACAACGAAAACATTCCAAAAAAATATTACGAATTTTCTGTGCAAACACGAAGTCGCTAAATTATATAGGGGCTTAGATTGACATGTGTCTATTAGATGTTGTAACTTTTTTTTGATTAAAAGTTAAAAATTATGTACGGTTTTTATCGTAAACCATTCTTTAATTTGAGGGAGGTACACTTACAACATTTTTTGCCCTTATATAAATCCACGCATTTTGCTATACATAGATAATACTGAATTAAATCTTTTTATATACGATCAAGAATTATATCATACTTTTCTGATATTTGGAAATAAATGAAAGTGTTGATATAAATTTGTTTCCTGGGGAAATTTTAAATATCTAATCTATATATTTTGAGTTCCCATAGCTCTACTACTCAGGGGTCTTTGCGCGCTCTTCCAAAATTTTCATGTAAATCTAACCAGCCGCGTAAAAGTTTCAGAATTTTTTCCAACAGTTTTTCATTCTGCACCACGTTGCATTGCACAGTGGAATATATATTCAAAAAACTGGACCAAGATTTCGCAAAATTGAGATAGTTGAAATTTCGAATGCAAATAAATTTAAAACTGTAAAAGATAATTAGCATGTTTTTCATAGGTCTTATCGAGAACTTTAGGAAGATGTAAAAATATTTGAAATTGAATAAGAAAAATTTGGCAAGCGGTTAAAAATATTTCAAGAGAAAGGTACCCTATTTTGAGCCCCAAAAGCTCCGCTTCTAAGGGTATGCGGGGCCCTTTCTGAACTTCAAATTGTACACTCCTCTGCTGCGCCTATGTGAAATTTTATGTGAATTAGAAGTTATGTCGATTAGAAGTTACACACTTATCTCTAAAAGAATTCGATACCGCCCCACTGTGCATTATTGAGAATCATTACAAACTTATTCCAAAGTTTTTATTAAAAGTTCGAGAGGTTTAGTTTGCTAGTAGACTACACTTTCGGTCCCTGATAGCAACGTGTTGTAGGAGAGGATGTGCTAAATCTATAGTGTGAATGCAATTTCTCACAAAGATTTCAAGTTTTTCGCTAACAATTATATTTGTATGCCTAGTTTTAATAAAATATATCTTTTATAATAAATAACAATTTTTAATAAATAATCGAATTTGCTGCTAAATAAAACAAATGTATCAGTAGCAATATTTTAAGGATTTAAGAAATATAGTCTTAATTCAAATAAACGATTTTTTATTATAAAACTTCTCTTGTATGATCATATAAAACACTTGTTCATGGCTATTGTTGTCTCTTTCATTGTGGCGTAAAAAAAAGTATTGTACTCGTAGTTAGACAACATGTTGTTGAAACAATAGTGAATAGGCTACACTTATCACACACTTATTCAAACATTCAAATATCGGTATAGTATATTTTTAAGGGTGTAATAAAATTTCATACCACATCTATACTTGTATCATATCACAAAGATTTTTATTATTTATACCCATAGGCATACTTTTGCTTACAAACAATACATATTTATTCATTTTTCTCTCTCCTTGCCATTTTTCTTTTATTCTTATTACCCAGCAAAAAAGGAACTGAAAAAAGGCTGAAAAAGTCATGATTTTAACATTGTGTTGTCATTGAAAGGAAGTGCTTAGTGATGGAAAAGAGCTTCAGAAGTTCTTTTTTTAACCCATGGTTTCCATTGGTAGGATTTTCTTCTTTTGTGCTTCTTGTTCATTGCTTTCGACGTTCTTCTCCTAAAGTTATGTTATGTTTTTTAATAAAAATTCTATTTTAGCCTTATTAAAAGATAATAAATATACTTTAGAATTCGTGAAATTTTAATTTTTTTAGAAAATATTATCCTTTTTTCCAGCTAAAAGTACACTTCCATTTTTTTGAAAGTAATTAGTATTAGAAACTATTTTCTAACCGATTTTATCTTTTTGTATCCCACACCACCATAGGTGGTGGGGTTATTATGCGTTTAATCTAATATTTGTAACTCACATAAAAAATTATCCAACACTCACCTTAAAGTATATCAATCGAATCAGAATCACTTTTTGAATCGATCTAATGATGTCCATCCGTCCATCTGGCTGGCTGGACGGATGGCTGGTCCATGTAAATATTGTGCACAAAGTATAGGTCGCAATTTTGAAGATAATTCAATGAAATTTGGCACATAGGACGAAGCCTATTGAAATGTCCTCCCGGAATAGGAATCATAAATGCATTAAATATAGCAATATTTTAATGATATTCGGTGTAAGCTCCATAGCTCCCATATAAAACCCTCTTCTGAAAATCACTTTAACGTGCATAAATCACATACAAATGTTAGTATCAGGTTTATATTCGACACATGCTTCCATGCTTTCAGGAATCACCCTAAAGTGCATAAATTCATATAAATGTTAGTATTAACATAATATTCTGTATTCATATATTTTATTTTACACTTAGTGAAAGTATCGGTCCACAATTGTCAACATGTCTAATATAAGATCCCTTGTTTAAATTTCAAAACAGAGTTGATAATGGCAAAAGTAAAAAAAAACTGTGAAAAAAATCAAAATTTTTCCATATCAATGCACCCTACAATTCGATCACTCTAGTATTTGCACACTATATTTTTACATAAAAAAGAACAATCGTAGGAGGAGTTACGGTCGAAATTCGGACTTTTTGGAGCAGTCTAGTGTAAATATATTTTTTAATGCTAGTTTATGTGAGTGGGATTTTTATAATAGACTCTTGTTTAAAAATGTCTATTAATATGATTTTTTCTCGTACTTTCTCTTGTCACATTTTCATCGATTTTATGGATTTTTATATCAAAAAAGGACTTAAGGAAAGAATATATAAATAACATTTCTAAATGCTGGATATTGTTGTACATTTGTATATGTCTGCTTTCGTTGGACAAATGTGTATAGGAGAAAGGAAAAAAAACTGTTTATGAAAAAGAAAATAATAAACTGTATCCTTTTTATTATTGTTTCTTATATAAAAAAAAAAACAAATAGAGGTATATTAATTTAGTTATAGAGTTTGTAATATATTAAAGTATTGACCCTATGATCTCATCAATAATACATTTAAAGGAAGGTTTAATTTAAAATGTTCTTAATCTTAGTATTAACATCTTCTTTGTGAAATGAATTTATAGTATATATATCAATATTCCAGATTTCCAATAATTTCCAATAATCTCAAGATATTTTTGAAGAAAGCTGTTTTTAAATATTTGTGAGAAGTAATATAATTTCCGTCGAATACTTTCCCGGCATGAAGGAACTTTTACATTCAAAGGCATTTACTAATTTCGTTTTTTCCAACTAAGTTTAACGGAATCATATCTCATGTTGACTTTTTTTTGCTTAATATTTAATTAGAAACTTCTGATTTTCGAAACGGCATTTCTAACTATATTACCAGTACTTGTTTTTCATTCAGCTATTAGTTTTCTCTAATATTAACAGCAGCATTAAGTTTTCTTCTATATATCTACTAAATCGACACATCAGAGTAAATTATAAATTCGAAATTTTTTTCCGGGAAATATCTTCAGCCTCATTATCTTTAGTTTCTACATCAGTGTCAGAAACAATTTCTAAAGCAATACCTCAATCGGCATCCCTTTTAATGTGAAGAATCAAACAGATAACCTTTTTTAATATTATCTTACATCATGCCGCAGATCGATTATTAAAAGTGGTATTTAAGCGCGCTTTTGCTGCACTGCGAGATGGAATGGAAAAAAAGACTTGCCTAAAGCCTAGATCATCTACTCAACATTAAGGAATTCCATGGAAAATTCTTTATTTTTGAAAACAAAGTTATTTTTATTTTTATTAACATTAAGGAATTCCATGGGAAATTCTTTATTTTTGAAAACAAAGTTATTTTTGTTGTTGATAATTTAAAAATTATCTGAAGTAATTATCTATCTGAATCACACATTTTTATTAAAAATGTCATCGATTTGTAGGTGCATATTTAGTTGATAATGCAGTTTTTATTACATTTTGCTTAATAATGCTATTAATTAGCATCCCGGCAAAAAAGAGAGAAGTACTTCTAAATAAATAACATTGTCATAATTTCAAGAGTAGAACAAAGTGCATATTTTGCATATCTTTAGATGTTATTTGAAATAAATTTTACAAAGGAAAGATTAATCTCTTTTTAGTAAACATTTTTTTAATTCTTTTAAGAAAACCACACTTTTACCATTGCAAAAGTATTACCAATTACTTTTAATAAAGGTTATAAATTATATTTAAATAAATTAAAGGAATAAGTTTAAAATACATGACTAGGAATTTTAAAAGAGCATGGTTTTTAAATGATAATCATGTGTTAAAATTATTTCTTCTTATAGGTATATAGATTTTTTTTTTTTTTTTTGTAAAATATCAAAATATTCATCTATGCAGAAAAAAACGGTTACTGCATTGCCACCACAACAATATTACATTCTCATTGTTAATTTTCATTAATTTTAATAATAATGTCTTTATGATAACAATATTTTTGTTTCAGTTTTATCATTCAATATTCACATTCAATCAAAATTTTAACATATTTTTCCGCAAAAATTTTATGTTTTTGAATATTTTTATCAGAAACATAATTTTATTATTATAAAAAATCATTATTTCTACAACCATTAAATCCTTTTCCTTGTTCTTAAACCATACTTTTTTTCAAAACATATTAATATTACTATTCCCATAACAATAAAATGTTACAAATATATATATATATATATATATGGTTTTTACAAATATAGTTGAAAAATTGATAACTTATTTATTTTTGAATATAATTTGTATTTAGCGTTAGTTTTCCACCTTGATTGTAATTCTTATTTAGTTTATGTATGAATTTATGGAAGTAGACAAGGTTTTCTTGTATTTAGTATGATTCAAGCAATATAAAATATTGATTGACTACTATTACCACTATCATAATATGATAAGATGGAATAATATAATAAAATTATATCATAATTTGATGGAATGGGATAATAATGTAGTAAGATGGTATTATAATACGAAAAACTCAAACCATAAAATGAAAAAGCGAACCATAAAATCGGACAAAATATGATGAAATGGAATCAGAACAATTATTATTTATAATCATATATATTTTTAGCTGTGACCATATGTTCCAATTATTATATGTTGCTCTTAGATTATGGTCACTACAACTATATTTTTTCTCTGCGTGTAAGACCCCATAAAGTATATGTATTCTGGGTCCCTTTGAAATTCTCACACTATCTAGCTATGTACGTCCGTCTGTCTGTTTAAGGTAGGATAGGGCTTGGGGGATCACCTAAGGGGACGAAATTTGGCTCAAATATTTCTCCCATATAAGGTTTTTTCGGTGTTGAAAATGGGTAATATCATAAATAAAAAAGCTATGGATCAAACACTAGAATATGTTAGTGTCAGCCGTAACTCCAGTTCATACACGCAGAGAAAAAATATGACTATAAAATGTGACTATAATCTAAGGGCAACATATTATGATTGGAATATATGGTTACAGTTAAAAGTTAAAATGATTGTAAATAATAATAATTATTATTGCATTTTATCATATTTTTGTTCGGTTTTATCATTTAGTGATTCGATTTTATAGTATTATGAACTTATTTTATCATATTCTGTCCGATTTTATAATATAACAGTGTTTTTTAATCGTAATTCGATTCCACTTTATATTATAATTCCCTTAAATCATATCATGTTTACATTTTATCATATTATAATTCCATTTTTCATGTAATAATTTGATTCTACCATAATATAATCTCATTTTATCATATTATGACCAATAGTTATAAGTTTCCTCTACTATTTTTTTTTTGATAAAACACATAAATAATATATAATTTTTTTAAGTTTTTATTAAGTCCATTATATATTTTACAAGAGAACAAATAGAAAAAATATTTATTTGATATACTTATTACTAATTACTTAATTATAAATATTTACATGAGAACATAGTTCAGTATTTTTATTTTTTCTTTGGAAATGTAGACCATAAAATTCGATTCTAATGATTTAAGGGTATTCGAAAAATAAATATCCTCGTATTTTTCTTGATTTATTGATGGTGTATTTAAAACCTTAAAGTGAATGTAAAGAGATTTGAATACAAAGGGAATTAGTAGAATTATGTTATTGATTATCTGGATTTTTTAATGTAGTATAAAATGCTACTTGAAAGTTTTAAAATTTTACCCCTTTTATTTGCATTTATTTAGTTCATTTTCACAAATATTCACTATTTTATTTGCGAACATTTAATAAATACATAAAGACTTATTCTTCACAAATGATTTGATTTCTTACTGACAAACGTCTGAATTGATACACAAAAGTGTGTGTCCAATAGTTATGGAGAAAAAAGTATTTATTTAATAATAATTACTAATTATTTAATAATAAAGGGTGGTTAAATTTCAAGGGCCGATGTTGATTTTGAATAAAACACAAACTATTTAGGAAATTATTGTAATTTTATTTTATTATGATATATTGGTATTACTCAATTATGTATGGAACAAAATATCGGCCAAATGGGCGCCGCGACCACGGCGGCACACCTCCATCCGATGGTCCAAATTTTCGATGACCCTGAGGCATAATGGAGGTTCTATGCCGTTAATGTGCCGAATTATCTCATCCTTTAGCTCTTGAATTGTTGCTGGCTTATCGACGTACACCTTTTCTTTCAAATAACCCCAAAGAAAAAAGTCCAACGGTGTCAAATCACATGATCTTGGCGGCCAATTGACATCGCCATTACGTGAGATAACACGGCCATTGAATTTGTTGCGCAAAAGAGCCATTGTTTCGTTAGCTGTGTGGCAAGTGGCACCGTCCTGCTGAAACCACATATCGTCCACATCCATATCTTCCAATTCGGGCCATAAAAAGTTCGTTATCAACTCACGATAGCGAACACCATTCACAGTAACTGCCTGACCGGCCTCATTTTGGAAAAAATACGGCCCGATGATGCCGCCAGCCCATAAACCGCACCAAACAGTCACTCTTTGTGGGTGCATTGGTTTTTCGACAATCACTCTTGGATTCTCATTCGCCCAAATGCGGCAATTCTGTTTATTGACGAATCCACTGAGGTGAAAATGTGCCTCATCACTGAAGATGATTTTCTTCGAAAATTGATCATCCACTGTTGCCATTTCTTGCCACCATTCTGCCCATTCACGACGTTTGGAAGAGGCTTTAGTTCTTGAGCCAATTGCACCTTGTAAGCATGTAAATGCAAGTCTTTATGTATAATGTTCATCAACGACGAGCGTGAGAGGTGCAATTGTTGGGCACGACGACGAGTTGAGGTGGACGGCTCTTCAGCCACACTATCGCGAACAGCAGCAATATTTTCTGCAGTACGAGCTGTACGAGCATGCACTGGTGTTCTCACATCTTCTACAGACCCGGTTTGCTCGAATTTTTCCACGATTTTTGCGATTGTTCGCACATTTGGACGATCAAATTGACCAAAAAAATCACGAAGTGCACGATATGCATTTTGATTTCAACGCCCATTTTCATAATAAGTCTGGATAACTTTAACACGTTGTTGGATTGTGTATCTCTCCATGGTTCAAATTGAGTAAGTCTGAAATAGAGAAATGTCAAATAAAATTCGGAAAAAAGCTTGGCGTTTAGGTGTGGTTCACATTCAACATCGGCCCTTACAATTTAACCACCCTTTAATTACTTTAATAATTACAGAAGCAATGAATAGAAATCATAAAAAAATTACATTCTTTCAATGACATTCATTTTTCAGCACATCTTAATAGTAAATCCTACAACTTTTTCTTTTGAAGTTCCTTTTTCACAGGGATATTTTAATATTTTTTGACCCTGCAAGGTTATACTTCGTCGATTCAAGGATGCATAACTGTTTTTGTATGGTTTTCCATAGTATTTGTCATTATTTTGATTTAGTTTTTCGTATAGTTCACATATTTGTGGAGATGTTTCTGTATGAGTTTAATAGCTCAATTCTAAGGAAGTGTAAATTTTTCGTTTTTGGGAATATTTTTCGTATGTTGTATTTTTGCTTTTATTTTTTTTAATGTTAGATTTTGGAACAGCGATATACCATATGTACTGTAAAATATGCCAAAAGCGCAAAATTGAAACTTGTTCCTTTTGCACCTTATACAAATTAATAGTACTATTAATAGTTTATGTTCATTTTTAGAAAAAATAGAAAACAATATTACAAATCGCGTAACTTATTTTCCAAATTTTTTTAAGCTAGACAATCCATAAAAGATCATGGAAAGAAATCATAATTTCTACTTTCATAATTGTAAAAATACCTTATAAATTAATTTAATTTGAAACAAAACATAATCCATATTAATATTATAATATCAAGCGTGTGTTTGTTTGTTTGTGACGAAATCACGTCTAAACCGCTGAACAGATTTTAATGAAATTTTTAATATAGAGGAATTTTAAGGTGGAAGGAACTGTAGGGTACAAATTAATTGTATTTTGAAAAAAATGGGGAAATTATCGCAGTTTTTTTTCAAATATTATTGTTTTTAATTTTTATAAAAAACTGGAAGTTTTAAAGAAGCATAACGGGAAACATCGATGTTTGAGAAAAGCTGGACAATTTAAAAAAAAAGTTTTATTCAACTTTTAAATTCCATGTAAAGCATGGCCATGCAGCTAGTAAATAACAAAACAAACTAACATTTTATTTGTTTTGGTTCATAACAGGGATGGAAAATTAAAATATTTTTTGGTATCAAAATAAATTTCAATTAGTGCTTTTTTCACCCTCAGAGTACTAAAATTCAAATTTTTGATAGTTATTGATTATTTATTGAACGCAAAATTTAAAGAATGTAATTTGTATATCTAAAACGAAGGATTAAATACGATACCAAATTATTCAGGTTAAATATTATAGTGAAATATGTAGATCTTAGTAAAATGTGGACCTATTATTGAAATAAGCCGTCCAAGATCAATTCCTTAAAATCGAGTACCTTAGCTTTAGTTCTGTTAAAATTCGGAATATTTTCACTTCAATTTGATTTGTTTGTCTACCCTATAAATTTATTTGAACCGTCCTAATTACGTGCATAATTTTTAGGGAACTCGAACAACCAGCTTTTAATGAGAGATAGTGTTCATTAAAATTTCATTACTACTTCTAAACACTAATTGTATGTCTAAATCAAAGGCATTAAGAAAAACATAATTTTTTATTCGAAAATTATATATGTATCTCCAAAATATATTTTCACTTATAAATTTTTAATTCGAATTGTGGAATATCAAGTTAATCGTTTGACAGTATCAAATGACTAAATGGAATACTTCGTTACTTTTGAATGTTAAATAGTATCAAAGAAAGTACTATAGTATTAACTTTTTCATTCCTGGTTCATAAGTATTTTTTAAAATGGGTTTAAAATATGCGGTCGCCGATTCGCTGAAGTGAAACTTTTAAGCCATATAAACAAGTGTAACCTTGCTGTGCGAAAAAAGAAATCATTTTCACTTGGACTTTTGTGAAGTTTAGCAATCAGGAGATATTCCTGTAATAAAAATTAACTAATCCGATTTTATTGAATTACTTAAAGACCTAAATAAATATCGACGGAAATATCGACGGTTTTTAAATGTAATTTTTAGTGTTTTGAATCATAACGTTAAATACATTTCTTGAGTTAGTTATATTATTAAAAAAAATGATAGTCAGCAAAAATTACTAAAATTGTTTATCCAAAATTCTTGAACGAATCCTTCTTAACCTTATCCGCATTACAACGAGTAGCTGAGAAAGTCTGATTAGTTCGTTTCATGGGGAAAATGAATATAATTAAAAGCTCCTGGCTAAGTTGGTTATTACTTGATTCAATATTTACAGCTGGATGTTGTAAAATACTACAAACAATATTTTGAAGATTTTAAAAAAGCTATGGAAAAGTTGTATGGTTTAATGAATTTCCAAGGAAATCCCAAAAAAGTATCGAGCGTTTTTCAATTTTCATAAAAATTTATATGCACATATCGGATTTGGCAGAACGAATTAATTCCCAACATATTAAGATAAAAAATTATTTAAAATTGAATTCAATAATTATTTGTTCCAAACGATCATGCAATTCATATAAGAAATACTCTGTTTAGTGTATTTTTTAACTCATCATTGACAACTTTGTTAACAAGATTGTAACTCAATTGAAAAAAGTACAAAATAATCTAAAAGAAAAAATAAAGAAGGTCGATATTTATTCAAGGGTGGAATTTGATTTTTATTGGGAACTAAAGATTATTTGTTTCATAGCTGGGTGTTAAAGATGAAAATTGAAATGAAAAGACGAAAATTAAAGTTTTATGCCAAAGACAGCCAAATATATACAAAAGAAAAATCATATTATAACGCTTCATTCAACAATAAATTAATAAAAATTTTTATAAAAAAAAAGGATTGAGTGAAGTTACTAATATGTATGCACTTATATGTATGTTGTATATGGGCAAAAACATAAAACTTTTAAGATTTAACTACAATTTTTTTCGGATTTTTTTCTATACACAGAGCTTTGAATGAATAAAAAGCAATATTTTAAGGTTTAAAATCTGTAGGCGAGTTCGAGAGGCCTAAAAGTTCTCTCCGCTTAAACTTGAAAATTTTGAAAAAAATCCTCTAAATTTCACAATTTTTAAAATAATCAAAAAAGACTAAGTTAATATCTTTAATGGTTTAAAGCCCTGTAGATTTAAAATCATCCAAAACCTTAATTTTTACTGATCGTATTTTCAAATATTTTTAATTTTATTATTATTATTATTATTATTATTATTATTGTTATTATTATTATTATTATTATTATTATTATTATTATTATTAATATCATTGTTATTAATATCATTGTTATTATTTGTACTTAATTGCGACACGTTTTATATTTTTTTCTGGCATTTGGTCGCTTTTTTTTGGCATCCTAAATTTTATTTGGAGTGCTAATTTGCAAACCAGAAAGCTCCTGTTGGAGTTTTTACTCTAATATATTTTTACGAACATTCAGCATCCTTTTTAAATTCTACACGACATACGCGGATTTTTTTCTTTTTGAAACTATTCTTGTATTAATCTATAGATTAATCTGTAGAAAAATAGTCATAAACTTTTTAGATCACTCAATAATCTATTTTAAATAAGATTTCATAACATCATTTTTAAGATTACAAAAATGCATTTTTGTCCGTAGGATTTTTTAGTATAAACCTTGACAAAACCTAACTATTGAGATACTCTTTGATAGTTTCTACACAGGGGCTTGGATGTGCCTAAACAAAATACGTTTTCCGCCAAAAATTATTTATTTTGATAGATTAAAGAAATAGTCATTCAGATAAACTGTAGCAAGTCTCCCAATGTGCTTTGCATAATTCCGAGACATTGTTTTGACATTCAAAAATGTTGAATTGAAATCTAAAAATTTGTCTGTATTTTCAAATAGTCTTAAACATTTTTGCAATTAAATATTTTGGTGGACCCCTCCTACCATACGGTGTTAAAACTTAAAAACATCAATTCACGCAAGAAACCGATTTTCTTAAAGTAGTGTGTGTCTGGCTGAATACTTAATTTTTTTCAAAATTCATGCTTATTTTTTCAAGATTTGGAGAGACCAAACTCTGTTTTTACGAGGGCGCATTAATGGGATATATCACAAACGAAGCAGAATTGCCTTGAAAATAAGTATGTGATATAAAATTGCGTCACATATACACCTAGAGAAAATATATAGTTGCAGTGACCATAATCTAAGAATAACATATTATGATTGGAACATATAGCCACAGAAAAAAATAGATATGATTATAAATAATACTTATTATAATTTCATTTTATCATATTGTGTCCGATTTTATGATTCACTTTTTCATGTTATAGTTTGAGTTTTTCAAATAATTATACCATGTTATTACACTATTATCCTCATTATTATCTATCAGATTATGATTTCATTTTATCATATTATTGTTATACCATTTTATCATATTATGATTCCATTGTATTATTATCCCATCTGAACATTTTATTATCCAATCTTATCATATTGTGATTACATTTTCTTATATTAATATTTCATTTTATCATAGACTAAAATAAAATACATTAACTCAAAATTATTATTTTTATAAATTGTTTATTGAGTTATATTATTTGTTCATTAATTAATTTTATTTATTTTTACCATCATATGTTGTGAAAGACAACACAAAGTATTTTTTATTAACTAAACCCTTTAATAGTAGTTAATCGATATCTTGTATTGCTTGAATCACACCAAATGTAACAAAAACTTGTCTACTTATATTAGTTAATACATAAACTAAATGAGAATTATAATGAAGTTGGAAAATAAACGTTGAAAACAAAATATATTCAAAAACAAACAAGTTATGAGTTTTTGAACCATATTTGTGAAAAACATATTTATTTGCAGCATTTGATTATTATGGGAATAATATTAATATGGTTTGAATAATATTAATATGATTGTAGAAAAAATTATATTTTTACATTAATAAAATTTTGTTTCTGGTAAAAATATTCAACATTATACATTTTTTGTAGTCAACTATATTAAAATTTTGATTGAATGTAAACATTGAATGATAAAACTGAAACAAAAAATTAACAATGAGAAAATTAGATTGTTGTAGTGACAATTCCCTAACCATGTATTTTCTCTGCCTGTGCAGTGAACAAAGAGTAGAAAAATATTAAAATAGCTAAATTTTTGGTTCGCCATAGTGTAACTTTTTGGAAGTAACATGTTTAAAATTAATAAAAATTTCTTGGAAAAATTGTTATTTATTTATTTATTTATTATTTATTATGATGATTTATTATTATTATGATAATTTTGTTCATGTCATGATAATGATTAAAGCTATTCTGCAAGCACACCCACCCCTACGAATGGTAATACAGAGCACTTGCTTTTAAACATACCACTGCACGAATAATGATTAGAGAGATATTAAATTAAATAAGAACAAAGCATCTGTTTAAACGGGCCAATTCGAAATATAAATTGTTAAAGAATTGTTGTAAGCAGAGCTTATTAATTTAAAATTTTAATAAAAAATAAAACTAACTAAAAAAGAAAAAATAAAACATCCTCTATGATGATATTTACTAGCAAAGTATATTGAGTTTATAATACTTAATGATCATTATCAATATTAATAGTCATTTCATTTCAGACAGAGTAATTCTAGTTAGTAGGGTTCATCAAATCGACTTTCGAATAATCGAGCAACGATTTGTTTGTTGAAAACAGTCGAAAATTCGAAAATAGTGGGAAAAGTCGAAAATATTCGAAAAGTCGAAATAAGTCGAAAATATTCGGAAAGTCGGAAAAAGTCGAAAATAGTCGAAAAATGTACTTTATTTAATAGGAATAGTTTCTTAGCAGTTTTTATTTAAACTACATCGAAAATAGTCGAAAGGTTGGAAAAAGTCGAAAATAGTCGAAAAGTCTGAAAAAGTCGAAAAGTCGACTATTCCAAAATTTAAAAAAGTCGAAAAATTAGCTATTTAAAAAGTCGAAAATTCGACTTTTTGTTCTAACTATGAAACCCTACTAGGCAGCTAATAAAATAAACAAAAGAAAAAAATATTGAAGGTATATTATATTTTATTAGATAAGTGAGTTGTATTCCTTTTGAGTCATTTAATGATCATTAAATTAAGAAGTGATTGAAAAAGTAAAATTCACAGAGAGTTAAGAATTCCCTTGAAAACACATGAATGAAACACGAAAAACTCTTGCACTAATATTTGGAGTTTTAAATTATTGAAATTTACGAGTTTATCATATATTTAAAGCTCTTGCAAATCAATTCAAACACTTTTTATGTAGACAAGAACTATAAAAGATTTCATTCATCAAAATTCATTATTAATATTTTTGTTTATGTGTAACGAGAAAATTTTTCAAAGGTATCAAAATTGTTCAATTATTTTATTTACGTTTGTATCACAAATGTTATATTTTTGAGATCAATATATGTATGTAAATTTGCTGATTATTGTTTTATCTCAATGTTTTTGGATATGTAATAAACTTATTTCATCTTAGTATTTTAGAACAAAAAACTCACAATGTTCCCGAAATTGAAAATTTTGTTTAATAAAAGTGAATAAAGCCTTGTTCAGACTGGCGCAGCACATAGTTGACAAAAAGTATTTTTTCCAACCATGTACAGAGTTGCACGGAAATGGGCATCGTAATTTCAAAGTAATTTCGCCGAAATTACACAAAATTATGTAATTTCGCAAGTGTCAAAATGTATGGGAAATTACGTAATTTCAACTTGATTTCGGCCGAAATCACGAAAGTACGTAATTTCGCGTCGGTCTGAATGCCCTATAAAATGAAAATTTGACTAAACGATCATTACAAACATTAACCCGATTTAATTGATTTTAAAATTTTTATGTAAATTTTCTACTACTGAGTGTTTACAACTATTTATAAAATTATTCATTTTTATCAAGGACATAAACAAAGTAAACAAAGAAAAGGAAGCTCTATAATTAAAAATAATAAACAAATAAAAAAACAGAAACAAATTTCCAAGGAAATTATTTCAAGGAACTGCTTAAAGATGAAAAGTCTGGTAGGAGGTTTTCTTTTCTTTTTAAATGTAAAAAAAATTCTTTATTCGAAATGGAAATTGAAAATAATGTGAAAATATTATAAATGTGACCCAAATGTTGTAGTAGCAAGTGTCACGTGCGTCATTCTTGTTGCCGCAATTGTTGGCGTTCTTTAACAAATACCAGAAAAGCAGAGAGTTAATTTCTTGTTGTCTGTGTAAGCTAAGAAGAGATGGGTTAATACCACGTATACATACATTTATTTTCTTTCATTTTCTTCTTTAATATTTTTTAGTTTTTCCCATTTTTGGGTCAAATTAAATTATTACGCCAAGGTGACCTACAACAATAAGAAGAAAAAAAAGGAAAATATGTACCAGTAGATACATTCACAATAAGTGCGACAGCGTCGGGGTGTATTTGTGCAGCAGTTTTTATACAAAAGAAATAAAACGGAAATTAAAGAAAAACTGTAAGTGTATTAAAGATTTAACCCTGCCAGCATTTGGAAGAGTTTTTCCATCCATCCACTAAAAAGTGTTTTTTTTATACCCTACACCACCATGGTGGTTGGGGTATTATGCGTTTGTTCTGATATTTTTAATGCACAGAAAAATCATCTAACGATGTCCGTCCGTCTGGCTGGCTGGACGGCTGGTTGGCTGTCCATGTAAACATTGCGTACAAAGTACAGGTCACAATTTTGAAGATAATTCAATGAAATTTGGCACGTAGGACTTTTATGACTCAAGGATGAAGCATATTGAAATTGGTTATGATCGGTCCATTATTTCACCTAGCCCCCATTCAAATGTCCTCCCGGAATAGGAGTTTAACGATCATGCCTTAAATACAGCAATATTGTAATGAAATTCAGTGTGAGGAAGTTTTATATAAGTATGAATCTTTGTGCCAAATTTCATGAAGATCGACACAAATAAGTTTTATATAAGTAGAAATCACAGTGACAAATTTTATGAGGATCGCTCCATAATTTACCATAGCTCCCATATAAGGCCACTTTCGGGAGTCACCACAAATAAATTCATATAAATGTTAGTATAAATTCATATAAATGTTAGTATTTTGTTTTTTTTTCTTTTTTTTTTTTTTATTCACAATCTTCGATGTTCAAAAGTAGAAAATACACATTTTTGTAATAATAAAACATATTTTTATCGAATATTGATCTAAAAAGCCTGACTTGGGCGACTGTTTAAATTCCAGAGTAAAGAAAAAGAACAAGCACGCCATAATTTCGCTCAATAAATGTATAACTTTTAAGATGATCAATATAGTTGTTTATGGTGTTGAATAGAAAATGTGTTACTTAATATAAAAAATTTTTGATTTTTAATTAGTGATTTTTGATTTTAAATATTTCATATTTTATTTTAAGTTTAAAATTATAGTGAGTTTTTATAGTGTGTTTAAATATAAGGTAAGCATTTAGCTCAATTATAATTAAAAAAATTTACAATAACTGTTCCAAGTGCATTAAAAGCATATTTAATTATTATACAAAAGCGATTATATTTTGCTACTTTATTGATGTACTTTTTACACTTCTAAGGAATAGTATTACGGCACTCAAAGAATGCACTAAATAGTGTCATCGAAAAAGTATTAGAACTTCATTCCCGAAAGGTGGCTTTTCTTGGATAAGAAAATTATATCATATTCGACTGTTATTAACTACATGAGGTGTCGCTTTAGTTCAAACTTCGATAGAAAATGTATGTATGTATGTATGTATGTATGTAGATTGAAAATCGATTAGAATATTAAACTAGAGATACTAGTATAATACATATAGCGAGAATTTATTCCTGTTGTCTTACACAGAAAAAAGTTTGTACATAAATATAAAAATTTACTTTCATTGATTTCATTTCATAATATTTAAGTACAATTTCTTTAGCATTCAAACTTTTTTTTATATTTTTCAAATGAATAAAAAATCAAGAAGACCGAAAAAATTGTTTAAATTTTCAATTTGTAAAAAATTATGCAAATTCCTAAAAATTATTTTTTTAACAGATCTTCCTTGGAATTTTGCTATTTTAGAGTATTTATGGTTAATATTTTAATTAGAACTATTTTCATTTATCATTTGCAATCAAATATAATGAAACTAAATCAAAGATTTAACAAATTTTTCGCAAAATTCAAAAAATTTTCATTCTGAACGAAATTTTATTTTTTATGAAAAAAGTTTGGGAAAAAAGTCATGTTCTATTCATAATATTTATGAAAAATTTTTTCAAATTTATGAATTTTTTTTCTCTGTGTAAATATAAACATTTATTTTCAGTTCATAATATTTAAGTATAATTTCTTAAGCATTAAAACTTTTTTTATATTTTTTCAAATGAAGGTCGGTCTGAATATATATAGGTCACCGCTTTAAAGTTTAAAGATAACTTAATGAAATTTTGTATACTTAGGGGGCGGATTTTCATGCAAATGCATATTTATTCTTGAACAATTAAATACTATCTAAGGTACATAATTATCTATCGGAGTCACTCTTTTTTGTGAAAAATTTTATCGAATTGTTATCATATCGATAGAGAAAGAAAAGATTGTGAAATTATATTATTTCCGAAAACTAAAACAGAAACCCATAAATGGATTCCTTTTAACAATTCGGATATTCCAGCGATTTATTGTCAAAATATTTCCATTTGGACGAACGGAGAATTCTGGTTTCAAGGATTATTTTTTAAAGTTGGTTATATTATTCCCCCAAGATATGTTTGTTTTTCAAATTAATAAAATATGATAGAAATTTTTGAATTATTACTGAAGTAAATGATTTTTGTTTTTTTACTAAATGTTAATTTTCTCAGCATCCGCTCATGGTACTGTTCTAAAATTTGTATATGTTGTTGTCAACACTTTAGGAAATATTTTAATGAAAAATTATAAAAATGGAAGATATGGTTTTTTTTAATATCCTTGATACAAGGACGTGTATTGCTTTCATCATCTTTTTCTTTTCAAAAAGGTCGTTTTTACAAAATATAACTAACAACTAGATTTATTAAGCATCAGTTTGTGCCAAAAATTTTATTTGAATCAGACAAATAAGTCCGAAGATTTATGGATATAAAGAAATTTCCGCAAAAATTGAATTTTAAATTTTGATAAAAACTGAACTTCAATGAATTTGAAAATTTTGAAGAACTTCAAATTTTGTATTGAAGTAATGAGTGTGTATACCAAATTTTATCTAAATCGGAGATGGTGAGGTAAAAAATTGCGTTTGTTTGCTGTTTTTGAAAATTCAAATGAAATTTTGCAGATACATCAAGTATTTTGTGGAGAAAAATATAGGCTAAAATATAATTCGGATGCCACGCCCATATTTTAGTCTGCTTTAAGTAAAAATTAAGTTTGCTACTTCCTTGACAATTCAGATAAATGTTACATACCCAAGGAAACAAAAATACTGCATATTATAAAATTTAATCTGTATGGGAACCACGCCTTTTTTAACGCCCATTGTTATTGTACTGTGATACTTTTTTATCACTGTCATCAACATTTTATTGAAGTTTGAAATTGTCTTACTCAGAAGCAAGGTTATCACTTTTCAGAAACGTAGGCGTGGCATCCAGTCAATACTTCCTTCAATGGTATATTTGCCAGGTTTCATTTTAATCGTATCAATAGTTTAAACATAAAGTCAAGTTGAAAGTAAAAAACAATATTATGACAAAAATGGGAGTAAAAGCGTGTGGAATCTAGTAAAAATGTATGAATTTAATAATTTAAATATTTTTTATGTACCATTTACACCAAGCAAAAACTATTAAGTTTTAAATTAAATTTAAATTTAAAAAACCAAATCGTTTACATACCTGGTTTACTCTTTTATTCGGCTTTTGTTGACACATATATTTTTGTATAAACTTTTATTTAAAACTAATGCGGTTTATTTTTCCTTTTTAAAAAGTTTTAAACAACATTTTATAAATTATTTGTGAACAAAATTTTTATAACATATAATGAAAAAATGCCAAGAAAAACCAAAATATTTTTATCTACATTTTTGTTCTGAAATCAATTGAACAGGCTGTATCATAAATCGTAATTTTAGTAGTTTTTATTTGGTTTTTAATCATAGGTAGAGAAAGGGTTCCGAAAAAGTCGAAGTTCAAGAGACCGTAAAACCAAAATTCAAACTAACTTTAGAGGTTTTGCTAGATTTCAGTTTGCGCTGGAATTATAGAGGCAATTATTTCTCATTGCACTGCGTGTGAAAAGCCACCTGCAATAATTGCACAATAGCTATGCTTTACAATGAATATCTTAATCTGTCCAATGGAAATCCTAATCTATCCAATCCGATAAGAAGCTTGGCTTAATTCTACGATGGGAATTTATTACTGTAATGTCTCCCAAAAGTTGCCAAATAACAAAAACTTCTGGTACTTCAACACCCTTGCACAGATTTTTCAAATATTTAATTTTGTTTCTTTGCGAAAGTTCCATAAATCTTTATTTTCTTTCCTAATAAAAAAAATTGAAACCAATGCAAATTTCATATTTATATTACAAACACAAAAATGAAAATAAATAACTTCAATAAGAGCCAAAAAAGTGGAATAGAAAAAATAATAATAAAACTGTAAATAAACATTTGCAAATAATTTATATTTATGAATCCAAAAAATTATGACCACATTGAAACTCCATGAAAACGGGCAATACACACATACTTTACACTCAAACAACAACTAAATTCAAAAGGAAATTGTAATTTATAAAATCAGAACACATATTGAAATATGCTAAAGCTACTAATAAAAGAAAATGTTAGAGAATTACAATCGATTTCTTTTCACACTCATTGCATTTATATGGTTGACCATAAATTGTTTTCAAATGAAATTTGATACTTTTTTAACAATAAAAACAAAAACACAACAAGTAATACTTATAATGAACTTCAATTTAGTGTGTGTATGTGGTCAAAAATGAAAAGAATCAGGGTGGTTTCTAATGTGTTTTGAAAGCGTTAGCACGTGTTTGAGTGGTTATACTTTCATTAATAAAATAAATTTTGAGGTAAAATTGTTTTTCTTTTTTTTTAATTCTTTATAAAAATTGCATTTGTCTTGAGTTGTTTAGAAATGTAAAACACGTTTTCCAAAAGTTGTAAAACTGTTATGATTTTAATCTGTTTCTTAAAAACCACGTTCATATTTACAACAAAATATGTATGTGTTAAACCACAGTTATATATGGTGGAATTTGCAGGAGCAAAGTTACGAGTATTTGTATATAATAAACAGCAAGATACATTACTTTGGTACAATTTATGGGTAACCTTATTTTAATGGGGGATTTTAAAGATTTACTAACTACTAGGTCGTTTTAATTTTTTAAATTTTGGGAAAATAATTTTTGGGAAATTAAAAGAATGTAATGAAGTAACTTAGAAGGCTATATAGTAGTGACTGGTAAATCGATTTCCATTAATGTCGAAAATCGATTCTCTTTGTCGATTCTTACCAGCCAACTTTATAATGAAATCGATTTTTAGGCTTCGATTAATCAAAAAATTGCAAGAATTGCAAAGCAAAATTTTAAACTTTCTAAAAAATAAATGTTGGAACAATTTTTTAAAGGATAAAAAAATCAGTAAAAATACAATTCAAAAAAGAATTGTTAATTATAATGGAAGAACTTTAAGTACTAGTTATACAAAATCTACATTCATTCCCGCAGTGTCGAACATTCACATAAAGAATGTTCCTAATCCTCAATAAATCAAGTCAACCTTTTCTCAAACTCCTATTTGACAATTCAACCAGAGGAATATGATTATAAGTCTGTGTTTCTGTTATATCCGCAGGCGACCAATTTCTTTTGCATTCATTCGACATTTCGATCCCACGAATACCCTGTTATCAAGACTAGGTCGAGAAGTATAAGAACAAGTGTCCCGTCTTTCAGAAAATATTCCAAACTCGATTCCAGTGTCAGCATTTTATATCACTGCATATTTGGTGAAATGATTAATTTACTCCTAAGTTTTTACGAAATACATGTATTTGAATTCTATGGTGCTAAATAGAAGACATTTATTTACGTTATTAAAGCGAACTACGGAAGTAGGTTAATAATAAATATATCGATTCTTTTTATTATCTTTTGATCTTCTTCGAACAATCATACAACTTTGTATTCATTGCATTACACCCTTAAAATATTTGGTTTAAAGAGTATACTCTCTGGTTTAGTTATTAAACATATCGACATACAATATATACACATTTAAACGTTTAAGGGTCCTTTAAAACATAAACTAATTTAATTTTAGTTCATTCTTTACTAATTTTATAAATAAAAATCGATTAAAAGATCGATTATGGGGTTTCGATTAATCGACTATAAAAATCTAAATTAAAGTGGTTTATCGAAAAATCGAAAATCGATTACTAATTTTCATACCATTCATATATTCTAATAATCATTTCTAAAGAATGAGATTTTGGTTTTATAGGGTTCGAAAAGTCCATTTCAGCAGGCAGAGCGGCAGATACCTATAAGAATCCAAAATATATTGCCCATTTAGGACAAGATGTAATAATACAAAAAACATGATTTTGAGTATTTGAATATTTTAAGTCATTCGGTTATTATTGAAAAAAATTTATACAAATCAGGATATTTCGAAAAATAAAAACTGATGTATGTATATTAAAGAACCTTACGAAAAAAGTTGCAAATATACTCCTCTAGAAATAAAGATTGGTCTGTTCTTATATGATTCCCAAAATATTACATCTGAATGTTTAAAATTACATGAACTGGACTGTCCTTCGGCACAATTAATTAAGTTTAAAGTTATTATAATATTTTTCATAAAAAAAAAATTGGAAAAGGTGAACAATTCTTTTTCTGAAGAAATAGCAACACATTTAAAATATCGTGTTCATGATAGACTTTTAAAAGTTTTAAATGCACTTAGCTCCAACAATTTAAGGTATAGCTCCAAATGGAGAATTAGGAAATGAGATATTTGGAGGATTATTTTAAAAAGAAACTGTGAGAAATAAATCGCATGAACCTATGTACATGGAGGTATCTTTTGAAGCATTTAATAC
This sequence comes from Protocalliphora azurea, assembly GCA_932274085.1. NCBI lineage: Eukaryota > Metazoa > Arthropoda > Insecta > Diptera > Calliphoridae > Protocalliphora > Protocalliphora azurea. The sequence goes on along the minus strand of OW026523.1, from coordinate 70,579,459 downwards.
TAATTTGCTATCGGAACAGAATGCAAGTAATAAAAGTGTACAAAATTTAAAAAGTTCAAGAAAAAACTCTGATACCAATATGAACGAATTTTTTTACACAGACAGTACGCAGAAGAGAACGGATAAGTTGGAAACTTCAACAACTAGCGAAAGAGCCTTTTCTAAATAAAATTTTATAAAAACTAAAGAGTAAAATCGATTTTGTTCCAACAAAAATTAACAATTTATAATGAACTGTTGGAAAGTGCTCCTCTTTTATTTATGGATAAAAAAATGAATGAAGATTGTATATTCCAACAGGATAACGCTGCAATCATGCCTCGAACTAATCTAAATCGTGGTTTAATGAACATAATATTCCACTATTGAACTAGCAGGCTTGCAGTCCGGATTTAAATTCAATGAAGAATCTGTGGCCCGTAAAGTTTACCCAAAGAATGCACAGAATGAAACCATAATGACAATAACGGAGTTAAAGATACAAATTAAACAAGCCTGGGAAGAAATTGACAGTGATTTTCTTCAAAAATTAGTCAAATCAAAGCCTGATCGAATTTTTGAAGTTATCCAAAGCAAAGGTTGATCAACACATTATTAACAATGCTAAATTGGTTTATTAGTCTAAGTGCGTATATAGGAAATTCCATAAAAAATGGCACTAAACTACTAAAATTACAATGAAAAAAATTTAGTGTACATTTTAAGTTTTATATTATTAATTTTTTAAGTGAAATCAATAAACAATTTTAAGAATTAATTTGTAGCACCTTAATTACTTTTTAGCCCCATTTTTGGTAAGTTGATTAAAAAAATGTATATGCGTTTATAGAAATATGCACCAGTGTATATAAGTACGTATTTTTTGCATTAACACAAGTCTATCTCTATTTATTGTATTAAAAGAAGTGTTAATTTTATTTTATTTTTTGTTTTTGTTTTTGGCATACACAAAGTATATTTACAAAGAATTGTTAATTTTTACCTTGTTTTTGTTATCCTTTTACAATAAAATTTTTGAAAACTTACCAAAATTTAACATTTTTATTTTATATTTTGAAGCATTCGAACAATTCGAATAATATTTAATGCGTGATGGAATAATATGAATAAATCAAAATGCTTTTTTTGTATAATTGCATTTGAATTCTTGAATTCAAAAAATTATTTTAATTACCAAAATAATTCATTTAATGAAAAAAAATATTTAAATTAGCAACTCTCACTTAAATGAATAAAATCAATTAACAATAATTGTAAAAACTGATAAACTACGATTTTTTCCAATTAAGCACTTTTAAAATTTTAATTAAAAAATATAATTTAAATAAATATCAACTTTAAACAAAGCGTTTGTTAAATGAATCCAAAGGTTGGTTAGGAAAAAATCAATATTTTAATTGAATCAATCTAGCTTATGATTGAATGAATTAATTCGTTAATTGAAAAAGGATACATATATCTTTCCTTTATTTTCTAAATTTATTTCATTTTTTACCTCCTTAAGCATATAAATATGTTTTTTATAATGTTTATAACATTGTTTTACATTTTATTCTTTGCAAATTCTTATATTTTTTTACATTTTTGTTTTTAACGCAATCATAATTCTCTTCGGCTGATATTTTGGTATTTGGATACCAAATCCTTCATATTGATTCTACATCGATTTCGATTAACCTAAACTCCCCTTTGGGCAGCAAAACTCTTCTCTTTTATTTAACAAATAACAAATGGCGGTTAACTTACCACTGGAGGTATCAAAAATGATTAGACGAAGGTCTTCAGTCACCATAATATGAGCAGCTCTTGCTTTTGATGTGATAACGGTGGCATATGCAACAATAAAATACTTAAATACAATTGGTTTATTATATTATGATTAAAATGTTGTACTTACTAGCCAACTGTGCTGTTTATATCATTAAGATTTCATATTTGATCATTTCTAACCTATAAAATAACCGAACTACTTAACAAAAAAATGTTAGAAAACTACATATGAATACAAACCTTAAAAGTAATGAATGTAAAGTCCCACTATATCCAAGAAAGACAACAACACCAAAACTATTTCACAAACATTCATAACCATTCAAAAAATTATTGAATAAGTTAATCCTTTGGATAATAATTTTTCCTATGTTTTTATTTGCTTAAAAATTAAAGTGTGTGTAATAGTTATTATTGTCCTTAATTTTAAATATATCACTTGATTAAATATCTCTTAGAAACATGTCAGATTTAACAGCATATCGAATTCTTTAAATCCAATCGTTCGTCCGAATGCAGATGGCAGTCAAAGAAAAATATACAAAACATTATTTGAATTCTTTTTTTATTTTTTGAACATACTAAAAAATGTTGATATGAAAAAATTTTGACAAAATATTGCATTTAGGGATAATAAAAATTCTTAACAAGAACCTAAATAATGTGATGGAACTTGGTTCAGAAAAAGAAAAAGTCACAAGAATGAATTCCAAACTTAAAAAGTGAAGAAGCTTCTAAGAGCATTGCCAAATATGTTCGACCGCGTAATGGCACGTTGTGTTCATTTCTTCAAAATCAAATACGAGCCATATTAAAGTTACGCTTAATCTTTACTCAATCAAAGCTAAAAATATTTTAAGTAACAAGGCTGAGTAAAATTCTGAAGCAAAGATTGGTCAAAGTTCCTGGATAATAAAAAAATAAAAATATATTCAAAATTTTGTATTAGCCTGGAAAACATACGTTATTGATGCCTTTTTTTATGTTCCAAGATACAAGTTTTGTATATCGAATAATTAAAAAAATGGTGCTGAATAGTATGGAACTAAAAACAACACAAACTTATAAAAAAATTTGCTGTATGATAAGTTTGCTCAAAATTCGACAAGATATGTGATTTCTTTAGTCTGAATAAACTCGAATATTCATAACAAAGAGTGTCATAAAAAGACATTGATGATACTCGTGATATGCAGCAGTGTTTTTAAAGTTTTCGTTACAGCAGAAGCACCCAGAATTTTGAATCTTATTTTAGTCCCACAGAGTATTAGTTAAACTACCCTATTAATATCTCGACCAAAATCATTTCTCCAAAGGCTCAGATAATTAGAACATGTGTAATAAATGAAAATTTTGACAAATCTCTCAAGGGAATTGGATCCAATTTAAGAGCGAATTTTAGAAGACCCTAGCAGTGCTCAATAATGATTATTAATTTTAAATCTTTATAGAGAGCTACCGCGAAGAATTCCGTTATTTAAACATTTTTTTCCAGAAGTCATACAAAAAAAAAAAAAAAATTAAAAATAATCCTTTTTATACAAAATCAAATATCAGAAAAAGCTGGAGAAGAAAGTTATTGATTAAGTTTTAATCCTAGCTTATTCTGTTCATCTTTTATTAAAAAAAAAATGTTATGTTTTAACTGAACTCACACCTTAGTTTCTAGGACCGCTCTGCTTTTATTGCAAAAATTCCCGCGAAAAAAATCAATTCTACTATTACTAAATAATTTTTCTGAATATACTTTTAAATTTTTGCAGTTTTTAATAATTAGTAAAGATAAAATTTGTTATCGGAATATCGTCTGAGTTACGACAATATTATTGGCTATTAATATCTCGAGCAAAACTAATTCTCCAAGGTCTCAGATAATTAGAGTATGTGTAACAAATGAAAATTTGACAAATCTCTCAAGAATTTTACTATTGAAAATAACAAATTTTTCATTAAAGTACTGCTTATATTTTTCAAAATCACTTTTTTAAAATGTTAATAATATTCGGAAGCAAGTAATGGTGGAATTTAGCAATAATTAATTCCTCAGAAACACCAAAGACTCTTGGGGTTTCAGGATTTAATTTATTCAAAATAAATGACATAGGCGGATTAAACATTGATAAACCTTTGAAGCATTCATAAATTTGTTGGCTCCAAAACAAGATAAATCTTCCTTCTGATCTTTCCGTAGATCAACAACTATAATTTTTGTTTTAAATTCATATTGATTGCAAAAATATTTAAAATAATGTTTTGGGAAATGAAAACCCAAACAATCGAAATAACTTTCTGAGTCGATCTAACGATGTCCGTCCGTCCGTCTGGCTGGCTGGATAGATGTCCATGTAAACCTTGTGCACAAAGTGCAGGTCGCAATTTTGAAGATAATTCAATGAAATAGCATGTAGGACTTTCATGACACAAGGATGAAGCCTATTGAAATTGGTTATGATCGATCCATTATTTCACCTAGCTCTCATACAAAAATTTTGTATAATATCAATCTTTGTACTAAATTTTATAATGATCTATCCACAATTTATCATAGCTCCCATATAAAACCCTCTTCCGAAAATTACTTTAACGTGCATAAATCACATACACATGCTAGTATCAAGTTTATATTCGACACAAATAAGTTTTATATAAGTAAAAATCACAGTGACAAATTTTATGAGAATCGCTCCATAATTTACCATTGCTCCCATATAAGTCCACTTTCGGGAGTCACCATAAAATGCATAAATTCATATAAATGTTAGTATTAACGTAATATTTTTTATTCATATATTTTATTTTACAAGTAAAAGCATCGGTCCACAATTGTTTATATGTCTAATATAAGACCTCTCCATGAATTTTGATGGACATACACAATGGTGTGGGGCATCATATGGTGGGGCTTGACCGAATATATCTTTCTTACTTGTTTTACCTTATATTTATCACTGCCAAAGGGTTATAGATATATTTCTTGTTTTTATTATTATATCTTTGCCTTAGACATTTGCCTTTAGGCTACTGAAGTTAAGTAGAATCTAAATATCTTTGAATATGAATGAAAATATTATGAATATTATTTAATAATTATCCTACTCACAACTAAATTTGTAGTTCGCATATTATTTAATTTAGATATGATATGCATTTTATTCGCTTGAGATTATATGCACACAAATTTTTAAATTATAAGAAGCATTATAATTGAAAAATCCCATTATAACTATCTAAGTAAGTTGTGTACCATGCACATAAACATAAATACATATATTTGCAGAAAGTTGTTAAATCCCTGTAAACATTTTCTATTGCGGAAGACACTAAGAAGAGTATTCGAGAACTGTTGCCAAAGTATCATAAAAATTATTTTTAGTTGGGAAGGACTGTTCCTCGTGAAACTGTGTTCCATACGACTTGAAGAAGATACTTCTAAAAGTGTCGTAAGAGAGTCCTCCTACTATTGCAGTGGTATCTGTTTTTAATAATCAATGCAACATAAAAAATTTTTAATACTTAGGTATCAATTTTATTTCACAAATAAATTGCATAAAGAACTATTTGTTGAATTTAATTTATTAGAGAAAGAACTCCAGATAAAATTGAAATTGAATATGAAGGTAAATTCTATAAGAAACTTATATCATATTGAATTGTTAAACACTACTTGAAGTTACGATGGAAAATGTTGGCAGGGATAATATGTCTAAACTACTGTACATTAAAGTTGCTCATGAAAAAATGTTGGAAATATAACCCTCTACAAATGAATATTACAATATTACATCTGAATATTTTCATTTCCGTGAACTGCACCATTTTTAAAACACCTCCAAAAAATACTGATTTCTAACAACAGCATTATCAAAATTTTCATTAGAAAATTTATTAAATCAGACCTTTTCAATAAAGCTCTAAAATCTGAATTACGATGGAAAATGTTCGAAATATTCAAACTTTAATAAAATAGTATTTAAACAAATTTGTAGAAAGTTTAACAAATATCTCGATTTCACAAGAATGAAAACTAAATTAATTAATTTTAGCACATGATGTTTTAATCGACATGTGTCTATTATATGTCGTATTTTTTTTTACCAAAATGTAAAAAGTGTGTGAACTGCACACTGGGCCCTGAACCAAACTTGGCATTAAGTGAACTAGCAAGTTTTAGTATGTAAGTTTCAGTATGAGTGTTTGGTATCATTAAAAAGAGAAAGTCTGTTAGATATAAAATAAAGAAAAATAAGTTTCGTTTAATTAAAATTTTTGTTGCAAATTTTAAAAAGAAAATATTTTATATTTTATGAATGGAAATTTTAAAAATTTTATAATAAGTTTTGAAAAAAAGGAAATTAAAGGATTTTTGTCAATTTTGAACAGTTTCACTGATGGAAATTAAAATAATTAAATCAACACTGTAAATAAGTCAAAAATCACTACATTAGAGATTTCCGAAAACTTATGATCCGTTAAGGCGTTACATTATATATAATTTAAAAAAGTCAGAAACGGTGCAATGAATCGACTATGGAAGCCGACCAAAATGGTCAACTATCAATAATGATACAAAAACTGTTAGACCAACTCAAAACGATGATAATAAGACTGCTACAAGTGGTCTTAAATCATTGAGCATTAAAATAATCACACGTACAATCCAAAGAAAAACAGACTACGGTCTTAGTAGAATTCCACAGGTCTGCAAAAGTCCATTTGTTTCCAAGAAAAATAAATAAAATACGACTGAATTTGGGCAGGAGCACCTACACTGCAATCGAAATCAATGGAACATAGTTTTTTTTTCATTAGACAAATCGAAGTTAATATGAGCAATTTGGATGAATTGTGTAATGGTATAAAATGCTCATCAATTTATGATTAAATTTCTCTGCTACACTCGATAATAAATTTAAATAATTTTTTCCGGCATAGCTAAAACTTGGACATCATTCAGTGGTAAAAATGTATGTTCTAGAAATTAATTTCGACACAATCACACACGATGTCTTGCATTATCATAGATAAACCTAAGGTCAGCGAGACACATCCTAATAGCTAGCTTCAGTGGTTATGGGGTGGTTCTTGACCTTGGCCATTATATATTATTTCAGAGTCCCTTATTATATATTTATCCGTAAAATAAATAAAACAAAAACTATTGATACTAATGGAAATTAAATGAAATGCTAATGGAACAGAATAATTGAAATACTAAGGAAAAGATATATATTTTATATATAAATAAGAGGAAGTGGTTGTTATGTTCTTCATGTTCCCTTTACTATACGAAGAACCATAACAAAATGTTTATATTCCCAGCCTTAAGGAAAGAAGAAAACTGTGGACATTTTTTTTTATTAATTCTTTAGAGTATATTCTTAAAAGGACAACAATGCAAATAAGAATAAAAAGATATAATTAGGGTCTTACTGGCGTAGTGTTGAAAGGCCTTCCAAAAGCTTCGTGCAGTAGAAAATTTGAGTCTCCTTAATGCAGGGAATTGTGATGATTTCTTTTCTTTTTTGATTATTCTTATTTAGATAATTTTTGTTTTTTTTATTAATTATTATTACTTTACCAATTGGATTTTTTTTCTCTTCTTATTTTCATTTTTTTTATTAACACGGTAGATTTAAATAAAATTTCTAAATTTTTTAATTTTTAATTTTTTTGTTTTTGTTTTTTTATGTTTTACTTTTTTTAAAGATTTTAATTAGTAAGATATTTCTTTTTAGTAATTTATCTCTTCTTTTTCTTCTTCTTTATAATTTTTCACACTTCGACTACTTTACACTCTTGAACTTTATCAATTATTATTTATTTACTTTAATATTCGTAATATTTCTTTATTTTCAATGCATTTTTTTATTAAAGATCACTGCGCAAATATTATTATCTTTTATGTTTTAAAATAAACACCACACATACATTTTTGCGTTGGAAAACTCTTATACAACAATGATTTTTTTTTTACTTTCTTTAAAATATCTTCTTAAAAATTCGTATTTTTCTCAGCAATTATTGGGCTAATAATGAATAATTTGCACAACTTGGTACACACTACTTTTAGTATAAATTTTTCCTTTTTTCTTACTTTAATTTCCACCTATTTACCATATATTATTAAAATTTACTTAAAAAAATACTCTTTTTTTTCGTAGTACTTGTCACAAATATTTCAGAAATGATATGATGGATAAACGGCACATGTTGGTGAGAATCCAAAAACTATTCTTATTCTTTTGTGCGTTTTATTGATCAAAAGAAATCTAATAAAATACCTTAGAATAAGGAATGTCAAAATTTGCTTTTTGTTATCTGCTTATTGGACTTCTTTTTACTAAAAACGTGAAAGTGGAAAAAATCCAATTTAACCCTTAAGGCTTAGTGTATCGATCTGAAACGTTTTATTATATCGTAAATTTTAAGTTCTTCTAAACTCTAATTTGTAAAATTATTACCTTTTATATACGGATTTAAATTTTTGAATTTTTCCCACAGTAAGCTTTCCTTCATCAAAATATTCATAAATGGAATAGCCATACTTAAAGTTACAGTGACAACTCGCTTCAAGAGAATTAATTATTACCAAGATGTTGATGCCTTCAGCGATGAAACAGGAAAGAACTTATATTTCCTTGACATGTAACTTCCTTAAGCTCGTGAGAATATTCTCAAGCTTGAACTTTGGAGCTAAATTTCATTCGGAGTTAAAGAACTGTCTTTAATTTGTCAAAATTGGGTTTGACATTTATGTCATTAGAAAACTTGGCATCCTTTTAAACATCCGTGGTGAAAAAAACTTAGTGTATAAAGAGTACAGATCGACCAGATAAATTTTTGAATTTAATTTGATTTATTTATTTATTAAATTATTTATTAAACAAAGATTAAGAAATATATTATGCCATAACGTATAACGTATGTGTATATAAAAGGATAAAGCTAAATATTATGAAAACTATGTTTTAGTACTAATTTCTCTTTTCTCCTTTTTATATCACTACTTTCACTTTTTCCAAATACAAATTAGGTATTAAGTTAATGTATTCTTTAGTAAAATTCAGAATCAATAATGTTGTTTTAAATTTTCTTCATATTTATATGTTACTTTCTGAATTTAGTTTTCAAATTCTGTATACATAAGTATAATATAAAAAAAAAAAAAAATAATATGTAAAAGATTTCCATTACAAATGGGAAGTGCCAGTCAGCCTATTTATCAACGTTTGCATTCTGTATGCTGTCAGGGTACTATATGTAATGACTTGGGATGTTTTTCGGGACAAAGACCAGGTCCGGTACATAAAATTAATGGTATAATGAATAAGAAAGTGTATCAAAAAGTTCTGCAGAAAGTAATGTTTTCATATGCCAGAGATAAAATACAGACCAGTTGAATATTCAAACATTATAAAAACGCAAAATAAACCTAAAAGTTAATAAAAAATTGGTTACATCCGCAACTGGTAACCGCCATTGACAAGTCACACAGTCCCATGATCTAAAGAAAATAGTAAATAAGAAGAGCAATGGGATATAGTGAGTTCCAGAGAGACGCTCCTGTGAAATCTTGCATGCTCGTACAGAAATCCCAATGCTAGTAATAAAGCCAATTTTTTAATGCCTATTATGAGCCTGGAAGATTCGATGAAGTTGTAAGAAACAAAGGGATTGTCCCAGAATATTAAGCTCAACAATTTATTCAATTAGTTTTGTCACGCAAAATTGTGATTTTTAAGTTTATTCAATAATCTCATGATTTTTATATCAGAAATATGGAGAATATATTTTTGTTATTATATTAGTTGGTGTTCAATCTTTTAATATTAACAAATATTTTTCTTCAAAACGAAGAAAATTTTGCATTATACCCAAATTAATTAAAATGTAATTTTTGTTCAGTTAGTTTTGGACGACACTGTACATAAATATAATATACAAATTAAAGTAATCAAAAAAAAACTATGCACTATGATGTTTTATTAACTTTATAAATAAAGATGTTAAATTAATCAAAATACTAACAAAATGTTAAAAAATATCTCTTAACTCCGATATCTCTAAAATGGTTCAATGAAACATAAATTAAAAAACTAATTATGCAGTTATATGAAGAAAAGTCTTGGCTTTTCAGGCATGTTACATTTTTTGCAAAAAACTAATTTTTCAATATTACGAGAGCAAAATAATTGAAACGATATAATTTGAGAATTACTTTATAACATATCAAACTTTAATTTTAGGGGGTATACTTACAAAATTTTTTTCCCCATAAAAATCGATGCACATCACAATACATACGTATACATAGTTATATGAATTTGACCTAATTGTTTAGCAAAATAGAAATACAGACGGAAATATGAAATCTTATAAAGTTTTTTAATATAAATATGAGAATATCTTTATATTAAAATACATTTGTATACTTTGTTTCTTAAAGCAGACGAATAAGCAATTTTCTCGTAATTTAATAAAAAATATTATTTAACAATATGTATCACGAAATACATGACCTCTTAATAAGCAAGCAAAATAGTATTCTTGTTTTGTTTAGATCCATAAATGATCAGTATTATGTTTTGTAAATAAAAAATCTATATATTTCAATGACAATTGAGCTTTTCCGGATTTCGGGAAATGATCGAAAATTAGTGACTTTTTTACAAAACCGAAAAAACTAATTTTAGAAAAAACCGGTTTTGGATTCTTGCATATATCTGTTAAACGGTTTTCCGTAAGTATATATATATATATATATATTATATATATATATATATATATATATATATATTATATATATATATATATATATATATATATATTATATATATATATATATATATATATATATATATATATATATATATATATATATATATATATAATATATATATTATATATATATATTTTGTAACTTTAAAACAAAGCACAGTGTTCATACCTGTTCTAGCGGCATTAAATTCGTAAGTGTAAAATAACGAAGTCTAGTGTTAATTTTTAAATTGAATTGCTTAAAGGATTAATTTTTATACAACTTTTGCTTTGCTAGAGCTTGATTGAATGTCATCATGCCCATATTTTACGCCCAATTTTTTAAACGAGTAATTTTTCACGTAACTAATTCAATCAAAAATTCGACTCACATATAACACAAAATATATTCTTTAATTAAAACAGTTTCTTTACTTACAACTCTGCCCCCATTACGCTCATTTTGACACAACTATGTTGCAATATTTTGGCAGTGTTGCCTAATAATTTTAGAATTTATAAATATGAAATTATGGTCGTATGTAGTACACATAATTGGATTTATTTAAAGATATGCCACAACTTTTAGGTGTCATACCCATATTTCACGCCACTTTTAATAAATATATATATATGAGTCATAATATTATAATGATAATATTATAATAATATTTCATAGTTTACTATCGTATAATTTTTTACCGAATAGCGATAGAGCCATAATATATGAAGTAATATTTTTCCTGTAAGACCAAGAATTTGAACTTGTAGGAAAAAAGTTATAAATATGAAAAAACTCTTGCACTTTAGTGTGACTTCCGAAAGTTGGTCTTATATGGGAGCTATAGCTTATTATAGACCGTTACACATTTTTGTATTTTCCTTTCTACTTGTATAAAAGTTGTTTGTTTTAAATATAATCATAATACTAATATAATTATATGGTATTAATATACGTTAAAGTGATTTTCAGCTGATGAGTTCATATGGCAACTATGATTAATTATGGACCGATATTCATTAAATTTGGCACACATATATATAATTATATAGAATTTATTTGTGTCCTAGTTTCATTAAAATATTTGTATATTATAGGCAGTTATGAGCGGAATAGGGATTTAACCTATTCCGGGAGGATATTTGTATGGGTGTTAAAATAATAATTATTCGTGACAAATTTCATCAAGATATCTCTAAAATAGTGAGCTGTACTTTGTTCACAAAGGGTGCGTTTGGCAATATTCACTGTGTATGAAAAATGCATTAACATTAACAAAAACCCAAGTTAATAAACGAAATAAGAATTTGGCCGAATCCGATCGAGTCCCAAAATTTGCAGTCCACTAAACTATAGAGTGTAACTCTTTAAATAATACTATCACAAATGTTACTTTCTGCAATAAATTTTTAATAAACTAGGTAAACATGGGGCACAAACATTTATTCCTTATTTAATACATACCTTACATTTTCGAAAAAAACTCTAGTTTTGAAAATTGGTAATCACCTGCGTTAAAAATGACCAAAACCATACACTGAATAAATAGGCTCAATATCCTTTCAAAGCACTTGCTCTAAGATATGCTATATTTTAAGGCTTTCAGCTGTGCGAATATTGATAAAAAAAAAAAGTAAACACGTTAATTTACTTAGTGAAGTACTGGTAATGAGTAAACCATAAAATATTTATCGATTTAAAGCTTTCAATATTTGAATTAAATGCCGCTGGATCAGTGATTTTGACTACTGTGTAATTAAAAGTTACAGAAAATTATTATAAAAATATGTTAAAACAGCCTTGCATTTATGTACATAGAATGCTGCAGCATATATTTACCATAGAAATGAAGAAAAATGTGCAAATTTTGCTGAAGGAGATCAAGTTTCAGTTTGTTTTTAAACGAATTGGAAAGGTTATAATTTGAAAAATAATAATTTGTAAATAGCAAAGTACTAGTACTTAATTTCTTCATTAAATTTATCCAAAAAAAGAAATAATTTTGATGTTCAGTATTTAAAAAAAAAAAAAATAGTACGAGTATTTGAACTTAAATAAAATCTATTTAAATAAATCTGTTATTATGAAATTTTAGTATAATAACAAAAAGTTGTCTTTAAAACAAGAACATAAATAGGTTCCCACTTTTTTATTCTGGAAAAATCTCCCTTCAGGGAAAACTGGTTCTAAAAATAGAATTTTTTTTAGGAAAATGGTTATCCTGCCGTTATCAGAGGCGTGGCTTATTAAATATTTTTTTGTGTCTTTAGCGAACATATGTAGGTATGTAATCAAGGTGTTTTCTTAAATTTCAATTTTGGCATTTTTGAGCTCCACAAATAAATAAAAAATTATAAATAAAACTAACGAAATTCTGATAGAGCTAGCGGAGAGAATGTTACCCCAAATGCCTTCGGATTTGCTTTAAATGTATTTACGTTAAGTATTCTTTTAAAAACATAAAAAAGTATGGTCCAGAGGATAATAATGGAATTTTTTAGAAAAATCAAAAAAAAAAAAAATCATAAATTTTTAAAATTTTCTATTTAAAAATAATATAACTTTTTATAGCCATATGATTCTTGCACGGAAATTATTTAGAATTTTTTACAGAATACTAGGAATATTTGAGAAAAATTTTAGGGCTCATATTGAACCTGCCAAGTTAAAAAAAATTAAAAAATATACTGCGGTCTAAATATCTCTTAAAATAAAAAATTTATCCCACACATATTCTAAAGTAAAAGAATTATTTCCAAAAAAATCATTTTGGAACCATTTTGCGTTATAGAGCAAACATTTTAAGGCACTATTTTTTTTCGGGCGCACTCAAAGTTCGATTTATTTAAACTGTTTAAAGAGAATTGTACAAGTTAAATAAGTAAACAGTTATTTTTATTGCATTTAACAAGGTACATGACCATTTTATTTTTAGTCATGTAATTTTTATTTTTTTTTCTCTCTTTTGGATTCCTTTCTGAGTAAAATTGCATAAAAAGTTAAATAAATGTGATTTCAAAAGGCCGCCTTAAAAAATACGGTTTCGAATTAAAGAAAAAACCAGAAACGTACAGCGTTTGTAGAAAACCGGAAACCAGTTTTCGGTTTCGTTTTTGGATACTCTAAACGGAACTTTAATTTATTTTTTCCCTATAATTTGTAAATATTTATTTTACATGACTATAAGTTAAACTTTTTTCATTCAACTTTTTAAAGCTAAGAAAAAACAATAAGAAAAAAAATTTCCTTTATTATTCTTCTTATTCAGCTAAAGTATATTTACATTAGGTATTAAATATATAAGCATAAGCGAAATTTGAACATACTATGAAAGAGATAGAACATATGAATTATTAAAATTAGTGGGTAAAATAAAATTTCATACAGGGCAGAGATAAAAAATCTGTTTACTCAAAAATTGTTTAATTGATTCAATGAAAAGTCTATAAAGAAATCTGAAATAACTTTAATGTTATTAAATAAATTTGTTATCAAATCAAGTTTATCTATCAAATAAAAGAAATTTGAAGTCTATATCTTTTCTGAGTCTAAAAGTAAACGATTTTAAATATGAAAATTGTAAAAATTATGATTTTAAATAAAATTTTCTTTAAGAACATATACTAATTTTATACTTCTCCGAAAGGTATATTCACGGAGATGATTTTATAATTAAAACCAATACAATCACCGAATATAATTAAGTACAGACTCTACCGAATTTAAGCTATTTTCTATCAAAATGATAAAATCTACAATCAGTGAAAATTTCGTTAATATATCTTAGCTAAAAAAGATTTAATTACAGATAAAATATTTATAGTTCACACAAAAACTATTTTTTTTTTTTTTAAATTTTACTTCATTTCAAAAAATTGGAAAAAGTATGAACGTAATTTTATGGCTTTGGCACAATTCTTAACAAAAACAAAAACTACGCTATTTCAAAGTTTAATACTCAAACTTCAGATTCAAAATTAACGTCTATTTTTCAAGATTTGAAGAGACCAAACTCGGTTATTTATGAGAGTACATTAACGGGACAAGCAAATAAAGCAGAATTTTGTATTTCTTAAGTATATAACATAAAATTCCGTCTTAATGTAGGGGCACACATATAGTGAACAAGAGGTAGAAAAATATTGGGATAGCTAAAATTTTGCTTTCATAGTTTACTATCGTATAATTTTTTACCGAATAGCGATAGAGCCATAATATATGAAGTAATATTTTTCCTGTAAGACCAAGAATTTGAACTTGTAGGAAAAAAGTTACAAATATGAAAAAACTCTGGTTTGATTCAATCACTTTTTTTAATTTTCGAACTTTGAACAACTGTAATTATTAATGACAAAAATCGTGAACCACAAAACTTTTCAATTTGATTGCTTATAGTCTCGCTAATATAATGCTATAAGCCACTTTACCAAAAACAAAACCATGTTCGAACCTATTGCAACATTAACTCGGTTTTATTAATTTAAAATGTTGGTGTTTTTGCCCATATACATATGTCTTATTTGTTATTTCAAATAATAATTGCAAAAATCAAATATCACGTTTCTTAATATTTTCCAGGGCCTACACGTCAAAATTTTAAAGGTTATACTAATCTCCGTATTATTCATATACAAAATAAAAAAGAGTTAATTTTTGGCGGAAGTCGATTTTCAAAAAAAAAAAAAAAAAATTTAGATAACAATTAGAATCTGGCAACCCTTATGAGTTCAAACAATACAAATTTTGAGTATGATCCTCTAGTCGTATCAAATATAAATACAAATATCATTACGTGTTCTATAAGTGTACTTTATTTAGTATAAATAAAAACATTTATAAAATATTTCTATTTTTAATAAAAGCCGGTTAACTGGGTTTTAAGTAAAACTGCATTCGAAACCAGTTTTCATTTTTAAAAAAGCTATTTTTCGAATACTTTGAAAACCGGTTTACTGAAAATGTCGGTTTTTTTTAATAGAATATATGAGTAGTCGGGGAATTGAGAATTATTATTATTATTTTCATTCGCTTATAAAGCACTGTTGACATTAATATAGTGAGAAATTGTTTCTTTAAAATAAAACACATTAAACTTGAAAATTTCTCCTTAAAAAATTAAAGAATGTTTGAGTTTTAAGAACTTTTTAGTGTAAAAAATAACGTTTTGTCAAAAAGAAATTGAAAAAATAAATAAAAATTACGTTTCGAAGTGCGGATATTATTCTGAACGTAACTTTTAACAGTATATTCCAGAAAGATCCTAATTTGATAAAAAAAAGGCAAAACCCAAATATTGTATAAAAAATTTATAAGTTTTATTCCAATAATAAAAAAGTTTAAACAATTTTTATATTTATAATTAAACATGGGTTTCAATATTTTCTTCAATGCAATTACATGAAATATCTTCGATTAATAGATCCTCAGAATTTCATTTTGATTATATATAACCTCTTTGTACCAAACTAATGATTGATTTTCAGACCAATCATCACCAAACTGCTTTTTCAAAAGATTTTCAAATCTCTTCTTTTGTCTACTTTAATCCAACTGTTTGCTATAACTTCTTCAAGGCGAGAAACTGAAAATGAATTTTTCCCCGTTTAAGGAGATCTAAACTTTTTTTCTTTCTTCCAATTCAATTCCAAAGAACTTAAAAGTTTTAATCAAACACTTTATACTACCATTTTTCAATATATCTTTACAAAATATTATATATTGAATATTATCACTTTTCATATAAATTAATTCAAGTTTTTTATACTTAGAATACTCCAGTCCTTTCCCAACATCAGAACTTTGCCATGATGAGAATATTTTAGAATGTTCTCCTACTGTTGTTAAGCGGCATGTTTTTCAGGTCTTTTTCTATACGAGCAAAGTCTCTATCAGTTGGTAAAAAGTGTATCCTCTTACTGGGAAGGTAATTTTGTTTGAAGCCAATATAAGATAGTTTGAACTATGTGAGAATTTTTGTTCTGTCCACTACAACCATCACAAAATAATCGAATTGAATGAATTTCTTTCAAGCGGATAGTATTTAAATAATGTATTAAGACGGATCCAACTTCCGAAGATCGCCGACCTGCCTAATTTTCAGTCTAGTAATAAAATGAAGGATTTTTACTGTCAACAAATGCAAAAGCTATAAAAACCTATTTGGCGAGAGTAATATGCTTCTTTAATTGGATTTTTTCGGCAACATTTGAACTTTTTACATATCAAAAACGTTTGTTAGAGTTTTATCCGTTGTCTCCTTCATTATTTCGTAGAACGCATTAGTCCTAAATTTATGAATTCTAAAATCTGTCATAAGCTCAACTTTCCTTCGTGGATCAATTTCAAACGACACATAATGTAAATATCTGATGCCGGCGTTGAAAATCAAATATTAAAACTATTAGAAAAAATGTGTCGAAAATAAGTTTGACTAACTAAAGTAGCATCGGTTGATTTGTTATATAACAAAAATATTTTTGTAACGTTAAGGTCACTAATCAAATATATATTTTCAGACTTTGATCTTTAATAAATTTTTAATACTTTCCTTTTTGGCAATATATTTTAGAGCATATTGAACTCCTCCTCTTGAGAAAAACAAACTATTCTTCTTTTTGTGCTTGAAAGTACTTTCATAAAGTATGCTTTACAAAATAATATTTCGACGTTTTAGTGTTTTTTGTGATATCGACGAGAAAATGTTGTTAAATACAAGTTTGCTAAATAGATATCTTACTTTATCTTTTCTCCATTATTAAACAATAAGTAGCGATTTTTTACATTATCTTTTTCAGTAAAGGTTTTGCATTAGAACTTACTAGTTCCATAACGACTGCACTTGTAATCACATTTGTCAGGAGCATTATCGTCTACATAGAACTTTAAAAATAAAAAGTAATACTCGAAAAAATTCCAACATAATATTTGGAAGTTATATTTTTTCTGCAAAATATTTCTACCTTTTTAGAGGTTATCTAAATAATTGCTTCCGTCGAGTTCCCCTATTTAGAGTTTCAACTGTATTCATCATTTTTTTATTTATATTTTTATATACATATAATATTTTTCTTGAATAATTTTTAAATTATTTCAAAATGTTTAACAGAAAAAACTTTTAAAGAATTTATTTTTTAATGACTTTTTTTCTTTAACTCAAATAAACGTCAAAGGGCAAAAATTTGGAAACTTCAGTTATAAAGAGCCCAAAAAGTTTAATATGAACTTTGCTTGCTAAGATATAAGAATAAGTAAAAATTAGTTTGAAAAAGTATATTATGTAAAAAAATAAATAAAAAACTACGTTCTGTTATGAATATATTTTTATATAAAAAATAAAAAATTATCCTTGCAAGACGTTTTCCTGAAGATTTCAACT
Organism: Protocalliphora azurea; assembly: GCA_932274085.1. Lineage (NCBI taxonomy): Eukaryota > Metazoa > Arthropoda > Insecta > Diptera > Calliphoridae > Protocalliphora > Protocalliphora azurea. The sequence continues at coordinate 70,561,556 of OW026523.1, read as the reverse complement.
TAACTAATAAAAGAAAAAAAAAAACAATTTCTTAAAAAATGCAAAATAGTACGTTTTGTCCTGCGGTTCCTCATATATAAGTTTATTTACACTCCCATGTCGAAAGTGGACTTTGATTTCCTAATTTAGGTGTTTTTAAAGAGATTATTTCGAGTATTGCCAAACTTTAAAATAGCTAAAACTTTAAAATAAATAAATCCTGGATTATCTGCTTTTTTTCTCTTTTTACCAAAGCTTTAATAAACTCAATACCATACACTACCTCTAAAGAAATGTATTAAAAAAAAGAAACAGTTTTTTTTTTATTTTAATAGAAATACAAAGTGGAAGACAAACAAACGATAAAAACTGTAGTAAAACAAGTTGGAGCGCTATATTCGGCTATGCCGAATCTTTTATACCCTTCACTTTACCCACAAATAATAAAATATGCTTTATTTTCACATTTATATTTAAAAAAAATAATATAATTTTTATCCAAACACAAAATAGAGCTATAATATCTAATATACTTATTGTTTGTATGCATGCATATATCAAGCTTGCTTGCATATACAAAAAACAACAACTCTAATGATCATTGCTTCTATTGTCAACTGAATAAATGTGTGTATGCTTCAGTTTATATAAATTGTTGAGTGTATTTATTTTTGTTAGATTCTTTTCAGATTTTTACCAATAATTCAATTGTTTATAGACCTGTTGGGTTCATTAAAAAAACTTAAATTTTATAAAAATTTTTGTAACCGATCTATACAAGAACGAAGTCTCCAAAAAATTCAAAAAAATTATTAAAAATTTTCTGTGAAAGAACGAAGTCTCTAGCTTATATACGTGCTTCAAAAAGTCGAAAAAACCTGCCAAAAACTGTTTTTCTTTTGAAGATTCTTTGCCATTTTTTAACCTATTTGCTGAATTTCAATATCAAAATTCTCGAAAGGATTACCGATCTTTTGATACATATATTATATATTTGCTATATCGAGTGCTTTCATAAACGCCATTTCAACCGACGGAAGGACGAACAGATAGACGGACATCGTCCTATCGACATCGTTACATAAAGAACCAAAAAAATATGAGCTTTTTTGCTCTGCGACGAAAATTGTGGAAATTACAAACGGAATGACAAACTTATATAACCTTTACACCTTTGGTGAAGGGTATAATGACAAAAACAAAATTAATAAAAAAGGGGAGGATAGATAAAAGAAGGGTAAAACTTATAAAACCAAGAACTACAACTACTAAAACTTACTATAATAGTTTTTGTTGCTATTAAAGTGGCACACATACTTATACAAAAAAAAAAAAAAAATGACTCCTGACTGACTGACACACTTGAATGAAACTCACACCATAGTCAACAATTGAGGGAGTTAAGAGAAATGAAGGTGAATCAAAATAAATTTACATATTTTAAGTGCTATTTATACAAAATTACTGCTTAACGTATAAAGCTAATTTTACATTTGGCAAATATTTGATCAAAATTGCGTTACCACTAGTTTTATAAAAAAATTGTTTGCCATTGTTTGATCTTGCAAATGTTTTGTAAGAAAAAACAGCATTCAAAAAAATTCGATAAAATGTCAGCTATGATTAATGATAAGTAAAAAATCATTTCCCATTGAAAAAGAGAAATTAGGAAATATTTTATATAGTGGTTTCGTCATTTTGGTCCAATATTTTACTAGTCTGAACGTACACGTAATTGTGTATGTGTGTAGTTTTTTGTTTCAAGGGTGTCTTAGCATTTTGTTAAAACAACTATTGTATGATGGAATACAGTATCAGTTAAAATTCAAAATATACTAACATTCAAAAAGGATTTTAGAAGCAGAAACAGAATTGAACGGAGTAAAATAAAAAAATATATATGAGGACTTTCAAAATTTTTCGAAAGTTTTTGAAAGCGACTTTATGTGTCTTATATTTTTAAAGTTTGTTTTAAAAACAAGGAAACTGTTAATTAAACTTTTTTTTTATAGAAAATTAGGGTACATAAATGAAATTGAATTTAGAGAACAGAATTTTAAAGACGAAGTGATTCTCTACAGTTTGAGGTATATCTGATTGATGTCAGGAAACTGGGCATGGGATACCATCATTACTAACTTAAGTATAACACTGTTCGGCAAAAAAAAATTTCGTCCTCCTTAATATATATATATTAATATATATATATATATATATATATATATATATATATATATATATATATGTGGACTAGATGGAATTTGACCTGCTAAAACAAATCTGCTTTTAGTTTTTTCCATTAGGTCGTGATTTTTTTTATGGGCATGTCTAATATCTCCCAGCCCCTTAATAGAACAAATATATATAACTTAATAGAACAATAAGTATAACTCGAGGTCGAGTTAACCGATTTAAACAATTGAAACACTAAAAATTGCAAACGCCCGCGAGTTTCGGAGTTATTCACAAATTTGTGTCGGAAAAAACAGTTTTTCATGTAAAAATGAAGAATCTTTAAATTACTTTTAAGAAATGAAACTGACAAAAATGTGCGATTTTTAATTCATTAGGGGACACAGGGTGAGCAAAAAAAAAAAAAAAATAGGTAAAATTCTTTGCCAAAAATAGGTGGAAATTGACGTGCTGAACATGAAAATACCTACAGTTTTTTCTATCAAGTCTTGATTTTTTATGGGCATGAATAATATTTCCCCATTAATAACAATTACGGGAATATACTTTACTATAAGTCCGATTTAAAAAATTTAAACACCAAAAGATGTAGACGAAAATTTAATTCAATTCATCTTAACATTATTTATTTATAGGTTCAATATTTATTTATATAAACATTGACCGGATAAAAAATAATGTTAAAATAATTTGAAGATAATTTTAACCGGCATCTATGGTAGTTTTATCTATCTAAATTTGACAAACCGTACTCCAGTTATACAAGTGTGACCGTGGAACAAAATGGTAAAAAAATCAGTACGTGATAGAAAAAGTAAAAGCCAATTCTTATTTGACTCGTTTAAAAACCTATCTATTCTACCTATTTTGTTTAACGAAAAAAAAAAAAAAAAAATTTTTTTTTGTCCACCAGTCTATCCCCACTTGATTTTAAGTATACATGGGTATTTTCACTTATCTGTGAATAAAATCAAGATTTGTACATCAGTTTTGATAATACATGGCTTATTTTAGTCCAAACACTAACAGCTTTATGTCAAACATTTTTGACAATTTCACTTCTTAAAAGAGCTTTTAAGAAAACAAATCTTCAATTTTGAAAGAAAATTTTTTTCGGACAATAATTTCTAAATAACTCCGAAAATAATTAGCACATAAAAAATTATGTTAGGGTGATTTGAAGACATTTTTAATCCGCATCTTTTGGTACAACATTTATATAAATCTTATGCACCGTTCCTGAGTTATAGTGAAATATACTCGTGTAATGGCCTTATTACGGGCGAAATATTAGACACGCCCATAAAAAAACATTCAGATCCGATGGAAGAAAACTTAACATAGAGTCGTTTTTACCACACCAAAATCCATATAGTCCAACTATTTGTCTTTAGGGGGCTAGTGTAATTGGCGTAAATCTTTGTAAAATATATGTTTTTCGCTGCTGACAAATACAGTTTTTATAGAAACAAAATATCGCGTTCACAGAATTTTTTTAATAAGTGACACTTCCGAGTCAAAGGGCCTTTAAAAAATTTTAAAATGCAAAAATTTTATTTTTTTAAAATTTTTACTAAATTGACAAGAAGTGAGTTTAGATCTTCGAAAAATATCTGCAAAGAATCATCTTAATAGTTAAAATGAGTAATGTGAAAAAGAATTTAAGAAACATCATTTATACCGGCTACAACGGCGTCCTTTTCCAAACACATATTGCTTGCTGACAACTCCCGTGAAGTAAAAATTATGTTAATAATGATGTCAAATGGGAGCATTTTATATGCATAATTCTAAAATTCATGTGACGTCAAAATATTTTAAGAACTTATAATTTTATGGACCAAAACAGATGTTCTTAATCTCAAAAATCAGCCCCACAAATTTCGTATAGGTCGGGTTTTAAAATAATAAAATATATTTTCGATGTAAAACTTATCACAAAATAAGATACATGTTTAAAATTTTCCAAAAAATTACTTAAAAAAGATCTAAATAGCAAAATATCTAAAAATATGTCTATTATTACCCGCAATTTTTAGAGATTTTTAATCAATACGAAATTGTGCAAAAAATAAAATTAAGAAGTTTTCTTTTCAGTGCTGATAACACCTTAGAAGTTCTAAGAAACCGCGTTGTTTTGACATTAGTAAACAGACTTTGCACAAATCGACGTTACATTAATAATAAGAGCACAAATCGACGTTAGTGTCAGAAAAAAAAAAAATTTTGAAAATATTTTTACTCAAAATTTTCGAAATTTCTCATATATTTTTACACATAAATGCACGTACATTTACACACGTGCATTTATTCATTTTTTGTTTGTAAAATTTTTGATATATTAATTATGCCCTTTTGCTTTTTAGTTAACGATTTATGAAGTACATTGTTTCAACTTATATTTTCTTGTAGTATAGGTCCTTACATTAATAGTTGTTTTAATATGAATGAATAATTTCATATTTATATACCACTTATAGACATACACATTCATATAAATACATAAGTATTTCATGACAGCGGTGTATTTTTAGTGTAGAAAATATTGTGCGTGTGTAGATTGCTAAGGAGAGAAATTATTAAGTACTTGTTTATTCTGAAAAAATGGTCAGTGGTCATTATGTTGATTGAAGTGTAAACATACATGCAGTAAAGAAGTCATTAAGAAAATATTTGTTAAGAATCTACATTAAAGGTTAATTTGTTTAAAATTCATGCTGGTAATTGTTTTTTAATGTATTTAATAAGGTTTTAATCATAAGGCAGCATATGACATGGAGCTCAATTTCATTGCTAACAAATACTTGTTTATTCTTTTTAAAGAAATTAGAAAATATGCTATTCCGAATTTAAGATATTTTTTTATAGAAAATTTTACTTTGGGCTATTTGTTCTAAAACTCCAATAATTTCTTCATTCTTTTGAATATCTTAAAAACACCCCATACACAATGAGGAAGTATAAAAATAAATCTGTAATTTCCATCTGGCTAAAAAGAAGTTGAAATAATCGAAGCAGAGGCGTATCCGAACAGAACTATGGGATCTCAAAATGGCAACTTTGATATGGAAATTCTTAAAACTCTTGCTAATGTTTGGTTTCTCATTTTCTTAGAGCTTTAAATGCCTTTCAAAACATGCTTACATATCAAGGTTTCGCACTTTTCTAAAAGATATCTTCTTAGAGATATTTTTGGTGATCATTATCTAACAGAGGCCAGTCTAATTCCTTCCGAATTTAATCTATTTTAAATCAAAACTTTGATTTACCTATTATGTTCTAAAATCCTATAGATGGGATTAATAAAAAGCATGGCGGATATACCCTACTTTTAGACCTATTTTAAATCAAAATTCAGACTTTACCCGTTATGTACTAAAATATCATAACTGGGATTAATGATAGAGGTGCCCTACTTTGAGACCCTATTCCTCCGCTCCCGAGGGTTTGGTGGGATCCTCTTTTAAATCTTAATCTCAGATACTACTCTGTTACGATTATTCAACTTTTATATAAATTGGACAAGCCTTAAATATATGAAAGATTTATTTCCAAAACATTTTGATTCTGCGCCACTCTGCATTGCAGTTTATGTATAAAATTATTTATCGAATAATAAAAGCTTTAGGTTGATATCTCTTCCGAGTTCAAAAAGTAACGACTTTAAAATTGAAAATCGCAAAAATTTTGATTTTGTTTTTGCCTTTGTCTACACACTTTTATAATTTTTTATAATTTTCCTGAAAGATATCTTCACAGATGTGATTTTTTAATTAACGTGTTAAAGTGGTATATTATATATCTTATATATCGCTGACCCGTGTTGATGTGTTATATGAAAATGAAGTACATTATGTTGGATGTAATTACTAATATGTTTACCTATACTATATCTATGTCAACACCAAAAACTTAAAATTATTTGCATTTTTTTAAATCAAGATTTGATTTTTACAAAATAGTACAGATAGTACCAGCGCCAGAGGAGGTTACATCTCGATTGGACATGGCATGCACATTTTACGCCCAGTTTAAAAACAAAAATCTATTCTTTCAATTTTACACGTTATAAATGAAGGAATTTATATGAAATTTGATGCACAGATATGCTTGCACAGAAGAATATTATAGATTATGTTGGTTCTGCCGTGCCCAAATTTACGCCTATTTTTTTAAAACTCTTAAAAGAATGAACCGATTAGCTTAAAATAGATCGAAGCGGATTTGTAGAACCCTCCCATATAAAGCAAGTATTCATTAAGGCACATCTAAGGAACTATTACAGTGAGATCCTCCAAATTTCGTGGGAACCTTTATCCTATCATATCGCATTGACGAAATAAAAATAATAAGGTCCAGCTGGAGAGGTAGCCCCCATACAAGAAATATACATTTTCTTCCATATAAAGTAAATATCAGTTATCACATAAAATAGGGTAGCGAAGCACATCGGTAAAAGCTAGTAAATAACAAATTTAATACTTTGAAATTTTACAAAAGTTCGTACATATTTAACGAAGCTATAATCACTTCGGTGCAAAACAAATATTTTATAAATATATACATTTTATAATAAAGGCGATATTAAATTAAAAAAAGGTATGGAGAAGAATTTATGGACCGATTTTACTGATTTAAAAAACCGAAATTCTAAAAAATAATATTTGTGATAGATTTATGCAAGAATGAGGCTCATATCTTATATAGGAGCTTCAAAAAATCTAATAATGCATTTTAGTCTATAAGTGTGTTAATACTGGATCTACTTGGTTCATTTTTTCAACATAAAATTTCTTTAAAAATTTTCGATTTCTCTGTGAAAGAACGGAGTCTCCAGCTTATTCGGTGATTCAAAAAATTAAAAAATAAAAATATGACTTAGTTTATTGTTTTTGCTGTTTTTCAGTACCCATAAAAACAACAACTATAAGGGAAGCTGACATAAAATAAAAAACAAAAAGAAATTTACCAATAATTCGGTTGTTTAAGAACGGATTTGGTTGATTCAAAAAACCGGAATTCAAGAAAAATATTTGTGATTGATCTACCGGATATCGGTCAAAAATGCGTTTTGTCCGATATCTCTATAACTAATGGAATACAATGTAATAAGTTCATTTCTTCAGCAGAAAAATTCAGAAAAAAATTACCGAATTTGTTTTGTAAAAACAAAGACCCCAGCTTATAACCGGACTTCAGAAAATCGAAAACTGGTTTGAAAACACGGTTTTTTTTTAATATCTCCGCTATTTTACAACCGCTTTTTTCCGAGTTTTAATAGAAAAGTTCTGGAAAAGGTTTTTGATGCTTTCATATATATATATCGTATATCTATGGAGGCTTCACAAACGTCATTTAAACTATTTTTAAAACCTCAAAAACCGGCTTTTTACATATATCCTCGCCATTTATAAACCGATCTCGCTAAATTTCAATACCAAAATTCTCGAAAGGATTTCCGATCGTTTGATATATAAACTAAATATGAGAGTTATCAGTGGACTCCATAAATGTCATTTTAAACAATGGACGGACAGACAGACGGACATCATTCCATCGATATCGTTTTTTATAAGAATCCAAAAAATATCAACTTTTTTCTCTCCGACGAAAATTGTGAAATTTACAAATGGAATGGCAAACTTATATATACCCTTTATACCTGTGGTGAAGGGTATAAAAAGAAAGCCAAACACCCAATATTAAAAATTTTCTATGTCGGAGCCCCATTAACTCCACTGTTGTTTTTAGATAAATATTACACTCCTGTGAAACCTGCCGATTAGAAGTTAGATTTTTATTTCCAAAAAAATTCGATTCTGCCCCACTGTGGAATGCTTCAATCTCAAAATATTACTAAAAATATGGATTTCGCTAAACTGTATACACAATTTTTAACTTTTTGTAAAAAAATTATAATACGTAATAGCCACATGTCGACTAATACGTAGTCAGCAAAAAGTTTTTTAAAATTAGTTTTCGGTCCCGTGAAATAAAGATTTTAGTAAAATTTTCTACGATTTTTTAAATACTATTTTATTTAAGTTTGAATATTTCGGACATTTTCAATCGTAATTTAGATTTTAGAGCATCATTATAAAGGCCTTAAACAGTACTATTGATATGTGTATTCATTTAGCAATTGAGTAACAAAAGTACTACTTTAGGATAACCGGTCCATAATAGGTTATATAAATTTTTATGCCAAATAAATGGTCTTTTAGGAAAATAAATATCACAAGAAACATAAACTTGTCATAAAATTATAAATGAGTGTAAAATAGCGTCTTTCTTTCATTCGATTATGACCGCGGTTGTAAAAGATTTTTTTTTAGTTTTCATAAATTCATTGATGTTTAAGTTTAACGAAAGAAAGAAATCTACATTTCTAGAGGTGTTTTGAAAATGGTCCAGATCACGTAAATTAAAATATTAAGATTTAATATTTTTTGGTAGCATATAAGAACATACTAATCTTCATTTCAAGAGGGGTACAAATGTAACTTTTTTCGTAAGGCATTTTTATGTATTATTATAAACTACACCACTATAGGAGGCAAAAATGCATAATACCCCAATTATGCATTTTTGCTGATGTTTGTAGAGCACAAGAAAAATATCCGGACCCATACCTCAAAGTACACCATTCGACTCAGAATCACTTTCTGAGTCGATTTAACGATGTCCGTCCGCCTTGTCGGTTAACTGTCGATGTAAACCTTGTGAACAAAGTACAGGTCACTATGTTAAAGATATCTTACTGAAATTTGACACAAGTAATTCTTTTGACAGAAGGACGAAGTCTATTAAAATTGGTTATGATCGGTCCATTATTTCGCCTAGGCCCTCATACAAATCTTATTCCTGTATAGGGATTTTATGATCAGAAATTCCTTAAATACAGAAATATTTTAATGAAATTCGGTGAAAAAATAATTAATCATAGCTCTCATACATATAAATGTTAATATCAAATTAATGTTCGACACAAATAAGTTTTATATTAGTAGAAACCAAAGTACCAAACTTTGTTACGGTCGTTAAATAATTTCTCATATTAGTATCAACTTAATATTTCTGTATTCTTATATTTATTTTACACTTAATTCAAGTGTCGGTTCACAATTGGCATCAGCTCTAACATAAGATACGTCCCCGAATTTCGGTGCACATACACAACGGTGTAGTGTATCATATCGTAGAGCTTGACCGACTATGTCTTTCTTACCTGTTTTTCATTTGATCCACTTCGAAAGTTGCAGGAAATCATTTGCCGAAAACTTTTTTATGTTACTTTAGGAAACAGATAAAAAATTTTTCAAAACATAAGACCCTAAGGACATCAAATTTTAAGTTTCCGGAGTCAGTATAAATATACGCGATCCAGCATTTCCTTTTCACAAAAAATTAAGGACGTTCTTTGTACTTATTGAACCACACTTTTGTTGAGCACATAATTTGGCATTTTTTAAAAAAATTTCAGCAGAATAACTTTCTGAGTCGATTTAATTATTTCCATCCGTCCGCCCATCTGGTCTGCTGGTCTGGTCTGTCGATGTAAACTTTGTAAAAGAAGTACATACCGCAATTTTCAAGATATGAAATTTGGATATTTGGCACTAATTATTAGTTTGGTACAACGACGAAGCCTATTGAAACGGGCTATTATCGGTCAATTACTTCAACTAGCCGACATACAAATATGCGATCCTCTAAAAAAATCTCTTAAACGTACATAGTTAATGGTGTAGGATATCATATGACCCGGCTTGAATGACTATTACTTTATTACTCGTTAATAATTCACATTATTTGTTATTTTCTAGATTTACGTTTTGCGAAAGGTGTTTAAAGTGATGAGTTATTGCAGTGGTGCCATTAAAAAGGTATACATTTATTTCTTTTAATTGTTCCAACCCTGATTTTACTTTATAAGAAAGTGTGTTGTTGGTTTCTTATTTCACTTGCAAGCAAAGAGATGTATGCAATTTGGTTAATCAGTTCGCGTTAATCATTTCGTGCAAGGGGCGCGAATATTCATTCAAATAGTTCTTAAATCGCTTTCCATTCGCGGAATAACATATTATTTTATTTTATTAACACTTTTTGTTATCTTTTATTTATTTCAACGTGTAATTTTATATGTTTTGTACATTCTTCGACACATATTGGGTTTTAAGATACCATTGGAAAGGTCCATCCTGATACTGCTGAAGAATATAGGTAATTAACCCACTGACAGCAAAAGGGCAAATTTTAAGCATTTGATTTCCAAAAGCTTAAATCACTAATTTTTCAAAATTATTTATATGGAAGTATTTATTACACTTAAATACTATGAAAAATTTAATATATTCCCTAACAACAGCTATAATAATTGAATAAAAGTGAGTCTTTGAAATTTAGTCGCTATTTATCCAAATTTATAGTTTTTTTTTGTTTCTGATATTTTATGCTTCTGGTGATATTTTTTTTTCTCGACTTACTATTTATTTTATTTACCATAAAAAATTTTACACAAAAATTAACTTAATCTATTATGGACCGGTGGTAATATTAATAACTTTATATATATATGCGTATTAAAGGCCTTTCTTACGATATCAAATTTTCATATTGTTCCTTTGGCAGAAATATAAAAAAATCCGAAAAACTCGGGAAAAAGACCTTTTTGATTTTGGTCTAGCTGTTGAAAGGATAATGTTATGATGAAAAAATTGAGAAACGGTATCTTAGAATGAAAACAAATGTTCAGTTGAGCTGGGAAAATCGATACTTTTTATTTTAAGGCCACCCTAATATAAGTATCAATAATTTTTTTTAAAATAGAGTAAACTTTTTTTATTATGGAACATAAAGGCCTTTGAAGCTTGGAACTATATTTTTTTCCATAAAATTATTGTCAAAATTTCTTTGACCTTTGTTCTAAAAACGCCATCAATACATATGCATACTAAGTCTACATAATTAATAATAATAATAACAATAATAATAATAATACACCTATATATTATATTATTTATTATTGAATATTAATTGAAACCTAGAAATTAAAGTTATTAAAAAGTTAAGAAAGTAATATGTATGTAGTTTTTTTAATTTTTAATTAAGATTTTTTTAATTACTATATGAATTATCCCTTTTACATTTATTAAAAAAAGAAAACCCAATAATAAAATATAGACATACATTCATATGATTGAATACATTGTGAAGGTTTTTGAGTAGCTACGTATTACAAAAAAAAAAAAATCAAAGCATTAAAAATACTAGCGCATCTTAAATATTTCTCATTGTCTTGTATGATTTGCGTTTTTTGCTCCACCACTTGCGCCGTTTGTTTGCAACAAATACCTTGAATGCCTGTATTTGGAATCGCTCATACACACGACACATTTGCTTTGCTTCGGTCAACGAACACTACAAACAGTATTTATTGTTATTAGTGTACATGCTGGCTATGAACGACATACTTGAAAAGCAAATGGATTTGCTTTTCTAATCATCGTACGCAGTTCTTTATTTATAATGTATTAAAAGTTTTCATTTTGTTTAAATTTAATTAATTGAGATTTATCTTAGTTATCTAAGAGAGTTCTGCTCGCTGCAATGATAAAGAAAGCTTTTTGTTAACTTGCTTATGTGTTATCGAAACATGTATTAGGTAAGCTGTTTTAAATAATTGTGCATGTGTTAATAAGAAACTAAACTTCTAAGAATAATTGGGAACTTTCCATATAAAATTAAGAAAATTCCAAAATAAAATTCAGATTTTCTATATTATATAGAGAAATCAAATTGAGATTTTCAAGCTGATATTGTGAAAAACTCATTTGAAATTAAGATTTTCCAGTTAATATTGAAAAAAATACAAATCAAATTGAGGATCTGTAGTTGATATTGAGAAAATTCCAAATAATTCTGATATTCAATTTTAAATTGAGAAAATTTCAAATAATATTTAGAAAATTATAAAAGTTTCTAAATTAAATTGAGAAAAAATAAACTGAAAATGAGACTACCCTACAAGCAAAATGTTAGAGAAAAAATTTATTGCCGCAATAATCATATTCGTATTGCAGAAGTTTCCCCCATCGGGAAAAATTTTATATCACAGGCGATACATCTAAGCAATAAGAAATCAATACGCCTGGAATAAAAATAGGCAATATTGCTAGATAATAATCTAGGTGAAAAAAAGATACCACCAGATAATCTTTTGGAGGATGTAATAAATATATATAGAAACATTATCACTAAATAAATCTTGAAATAATATAATAAAGAAAACTTTTACATTTTGTAAAGTATGTAAATAAATCATAACATCATAAGGCAGAAAAACTAAAACCAAAACATAAAATATCCATAAATATGACGAAAGACAAACAAATTTCTTCAATATTTTTTTATTTTTGTAAAATTTTTCGACAACTGGATAAATTGAGACTGAAAAATTAAAGTGTTATATTAATTTCTTCCAGATAATCTCAATGGGATATCATCAATCTATTGCGGAGGTGATAATCACCTCACTGAATAAATGGCGATATTTTGAGGACAAAAATAATAAAAAAATATAAAATTTTATATATTTTATATATATTTATATATATAAATATTTATATATATAAATACAATATTAGAAAAATATTGCCTTGATCATTTTCGTCCAAATAATAAAAAGAAGATATTGCGTAAATTTCTTCTAGCAAGATATCTTCCAAATGTATAATAATAATTAAAATGAAGGAATTGTCTTATTGGTTAACTAACATATTATTTTTGAAAATCCAAAAAAGTTGTACAGAAGGGTGAAATGAGTAAAATGGCGATTAATTGAAAATTTAAAATAAATATTTTGAAAAATAATTTATTCTAGATAAAAATAGATAAAATGAAGCACTATTATCTGTTAAAAATATTTCTCAATTTCTTTCACTCTCCGTGTAGTGTGCCGTTAAGTTCACAGACTTTTTTGCAATTTTTAACCACAGTGGTAAAAGTTTATGTTTTTGCATTCTATTTCATTAAAAGAACTTATTTTACAATGGAATTGCTAAACATACGTGTTTAGAAACATATTTGCGTATTCCTTGTTAAAGTTTTATTGTTGTGGAAATATTTTTGATATATTTTTTTAATCGTTCAAAAAACGGGATTTTTTTCCCCTTTTATATAGAAATTCAAAAAGGTTTTAGACAAACTTGAGTGAAAACAAAAGTTTCGTAGTATGTGTAGTATGAAATTCCAAAAAAATATATTGCGAATTTTTGCGATTTGGAAGAAAAAGTATTTTCTAAAGAATTTCAAAGAAAATATGTTTGTTTTCCGAACAAAAACAATATGAAATAGGAGTATTATATTTTTAAAATTAAATTTAATTATATAATACTTCACCAAATTTTATGGTTTTCTAGTAAAATTTAAAAAATTTTCTTTATAATTAAAATCGGAATTTTAAAAAATTTTGCGAAAAATGGGGATCGAATCTAAGTTATTTCTCCATATACAATACGAAAATATATTTTATATTTTTTACAAAAAAATGCTATTTAATATTATGATCCTTTTTTAACACAAGAAATTTTGTTTTGGTCCATAAAATTTGCATCTTTCGAAATTCTTTTTATGCGCTTCTATATTAATAATACATTTTAAAATTAAAAATTGTTTCTGATTACGGGTATTAATATTTTCAAATTTATTGTTATTAAAAAATATTTTCATACTTACATCAATTAAAAAAAAAAAAAATGTTTTTTGCATCGACAAAAAAACTTAAAGAAATAATCCTCGACATCGTTCATCACAGACAAAGAGCATTTTTTAGGAAACCATAAATAATCATGTTTTCGAGAATAAGTTTTTCGAAATCTCACTTAGATCCCTATCGATTTCTCCAAGAATTATTTTTAGTCTTATACCCGTATTCTGAACTTTGTTTCAATAACAAAATTATTTATTATTATTATTTATTTTTTTTTGACATTTTTTCATAAAAATTGTTTTTTAATTGTTATTTGTTATAGTTTTGTCATTAGTCATAAAGTTCAGAATATGGGGATTAAATATAGAAAATTAATGTGCAAAAATTGTTAAAAATGAAAGGTCAAATTAAAAAATTTTACGAAATTGTGACGTGCATTTATCTGACATTGGCGAGGTTTTCTAAATTTTGTGTTTTAATAGCAGTGATTTCCAACAAATTTTAAAATATTTAAGTAGTTTTATCATTTCTGTACTTTGTTGTTCGGAAATTATTTTTTCTGATATTTTAATTTTCAAAAAAATATAATTTTACTTACAGTTTTAAGTAACAGACTTTTTAAGTTTTTTTTCAACTTTCACGAACAAATTTATTTCTTGATACTTTGAACACACTACCACAACTAATCAATGCAGTTCAAATTACTGCACCATCCAACTTAGCAGATCCTTTTATTTGAAATCGTAAATAAATATCGGGAGGAAAAATCATACTGCATCCCATTAAGCGAGAAAGACTGCAGGTTGTAATTTGGTAAAAAAAAAATATGAGTTTAATGGAAATTTCTAACTTCTTTTTATAGCATAGTCGAATGCGCATCAATGATTAATAATTTTTACTCCTTATTAGCACTTAAAAAAATTTTTGCAGGGTGTCAACGATATTTGACTTAAGTTTATCTATATATCCAAGATTTGTACAAATAAATTGCAATTTGTACTTTATAAAAATACAAAACCAAAACGTGCAATTTTTACTCGTTTCAAAAAAACGTCCATAAATTTTTTTTATTAAATTTATTTTTACTGGTCCTTTGATTTTATTGGGTAAAATAATAAGAAAAGTAAGTCCACGCAGTAATCCATGCTATTCTATATAACTGACTTTTATCTACTACGTTGACTATATCGGGCACATCCACAAAGTCCGATTAGTTTACATAAGATCGAATAAGATTAAAAAGTATAAACGCGCGGACAAAAAGTGTAGAAGAATGGGAAAAAGCAATTTTTAGTCCTTTTTCTAAGGTTTTGAAATTTGAACAACAATCATGATTATAAAATGAAACCTATGGTCCTAAAATTTTGCATCCTATTAGTTTCGAGTCTTGTGAGTTCAAATCTGTGACCCGTCTGTTTAAGGTAGTATCACGAAACTTTTTATTAAGGATTAAAGCCAGTTTCAGCCAGGTTATGCCCACACACAAAATAGAATAACACTAGTTTATTTTTTATTATATCATTCATACTCACCACCACTCCTTTTCCTTTATTTGTATTCTTTTCTCTTTAATTGCTATTCAGTTCTCGTATTCTTTGTTTTTTTTTTTTGTTGAAGCTTTTTGTATTATTTTATACATTGTTATAGTCATTTTTATCTTTATCTCGAAAATTATGTCAAATGACAAGAAAATTAACACCTCAAAAGGCAGTCAACCGGGCAGGAAGGCAGACTGGCAGCCAGTCATTTGGCAAAGCATATAAGCCGGTCTGGTTGGGCCTGGCCTACACAACAAGTGTAAACTAAGGGTGGTATAATGTTTTTTTTTTATTTATTTTTTTATTTTGTTATCGGTAAGAAGCAAGTAGCAAAATGACATGCAAATATTATTGTTTTATTTGAATTTTTATTTTTATTATAATGTTTATTTAGCTCGCACTATATTAAATTTATGTTACAAAATCATAACATCCCAGGAAACATTTTACAAATTGTTCTAAATTCATTACTTTCAGAACAATTTTAAACCGTTGTAATCAGAACCACTTCAGATTCTTTAATAACATCCTTAGAACTAGTGGTGTAGCAACCAATTCTGGAACTCATAGAGTAAAACATGGTTTTTACGAATTTTTTTAAGAACTAGTAATTAAAAACTAGTTCTGTAAACTTCTTCATCACTTCTCTGAACAAATTACTGGTTCCCAAATGACTTTCTAGAACTGTTTTAAAAACTTGAAAAAAATTCGAAAAATTAAAAAAGAGAGTAATTAAATTGATTGAAAAAGAAATATTTAAGAAATGGCTCGTTAGAATAAAAAATCGATCAAAGAACTAATTTTGAACAGTTTCCTAACGCTTCTATAGAACTAGTTCTGAATGTGGCAATTTCGTACACAAATCATGGATTAAAGAACTAGAACTTGGCTAGGTGATACTTCTAGAGAATTAGTTTTAGAGGTGACAATTTTAAACAAAAATCATTGGTCGTAAAGCCAAAGCAAAACGTGTACAGGCTATTTTCATGCGTTCTGGAACTAGTTGTAGAACTAATACAAATTTTCCTGGGATAATATTTAATATTGCATACAAATGCTTACACACCAAATTCTATTCAAATTCATATACCTTTTTTATGGTCGTAAACGGAAGGGTGTAGCTTTTACAGTTACAGTTTTGTTAGCCGTAGGGCAAACTAGAAATTATAATATCTATAAAGTTTTTGTAAAAATTGGTTATCGAAATAATCAAAAGATGTTTAATATAGTGGAGTAAAAATTTAGATTAAAATTTGAAATTACATATGTACGTGTAATAAACAGAAAGGGCATTTATATGCCGTTTTCATGAAAATATTAGTTAAGTTTATAAGCTGAAAACCAAAATTTATCTTTGGGTAGTTTTGCCAGCAACAATTACGATTTATTAATATTTTCAAACAAGAAAGCATTTGGTGCATGTATGTGTATGTTTTTGATAAAATAAGAAAAGTTGATCTATGTATGCCTTAGAGACATAGCATGATTGGGTTTGAATACATCCGCTATCTAGAAGGAAAACGAAAGTGAAATATTCAAATTAAGGAAAGTGAAATAGTAGCCAATAAGTACTGGTATAAATAAATTAAAGAGAAAAAAAAAAGAAAAAATAAGAAATATTAAAAAAAATGTGAATAATGTGCTTCCGCTGCAACTGTCAAAGATGTTTCAATTAATGTTTCTGGAATATATTTGCTATAGAAAATTATCCAATATTCAATTCAGAGAAAAGAGTAAAAGTTCTGTCTGGATTTACTCCAAGACTTCAATACTCGTATTATGTCAGTTTTATTTTTAACGTTCTTCAATATCCTCTCAACATGCAGAGAAAAAAACATGGTTGCGATAAGCTCGCTGTAAAAATGTTTCTGTTTAAATTAAATAATGTAATGATTAATTTCAATAAAAATGTTTGTATAGTTAACAATAAAAATATTATATAATTATTATTATTATTATTATCATATTTGGAAACTATTTTTACCAGCAACAAAATTTTGTAAACATGCAAAAAATTAATTGTTTCTGTAATCATTAATTGTTTCCAATATTTTTTTTAAGCAATATTTTGTTTTGTACAACTGTTAAATGTTTGTTATTAGTTATTTAGACCAAGTTTTGTTTTGAACAACTGTTGAGTGTTTGCTTTTAAAATATACTTTTTTCACCATAACTATTGGATACACATTTTTGTGTAAAAATTAGTTTATAAATGCAAATAAAAAAGGTAAAAACTTAAAACCTTCAAGTGGCGTTTTATACTACATTAAAATTCAGGTAATCAATAACATAAATCTACTAAAATCTCTTTATATGCACTTTAAAGTTTTAAATACACCATCAATAAATTAAGAAGAATACGAGTATGTTTATTTTTCGATTATCCTTAAGTCATTAGAATTGAATTTTATGGTCTACATTTTCAAAGAAAAATAAAAATACTGAACTAATTGCCCATGTAAATATTTGTATGTAAGTAATTAGTTTGTAAAGAATTAATAAAATAATCACTATTTATATCCAATAAATAATTTTCCCTATTTTTAGCCCTTTGTAAAATTTGTAATGGACTTAATAAAAAATTAATAAAAATAATAATTTTTGTGTTTTAATTTAGTAAAGTTAGTACAAGAAAACTTTTAACTCTTGGCCGTAATATGATAAAATGGGATTATATTACAATACAATCAAATTATAATATGATAAAATGGGGTTATATTATGATAAAATAAAGAGATAATATATATAATTTAAGTTATAATTAAATATAAAAAAATTGATTAACAATATGATAAAATAGGATCGGAATATAAAAAAACGCACCATAATATGATAAAATGGGATTATAACATGATAAAGTCGAATATAATAATACGATAAGAGCACACTGACACAATAATATTAAAAAAATTCATAATATTATAAAATCGAATCACTAAATGATAAAACAGGACAAACATATGATAAAATGAAATCATAATAAATATTATTTGTAATCATTTCAATTTGTAACCGTAGTAATATATTCCAATCCTAATATGTTGCTCTTCAATTATAGTCACCGTAACCACATTTTTTCTCTGCGTGAAGTTTTTAACTTAATTAGTTAGTCTAAACCATTTTTAAACTGAATAGTTTTCATACACATTTTCTGCTGCTGTAGTAGAAGTGGCAGTTAGTTACTAAGTAAGTTAATTTGGAAGAATTTATTCAATACTATAAGCAACAACATTGATCACTTTGTTGTTCTTTCCTTTGCTTTCTTTGCTCCAGCTTCCATTTCGTTGGCGATAGGGGTAGGTTGATATTTACTAATCTCATTATGATAACAGCTATAGATATAATTATTTTAAATATGCATGCTATATAGAGAAAATATTCTAGTACCAAGGATAGAAAAAAGACGCAAAAGAAAATATAGAGAGAAATTAATAAAATATATATAGCTCCAGAAAACAAATAGCTTAATTAACCTCAGTGCGTGTAGATGTGAACACTCTTAATCCCCTCCCAACCATGATCACCTCATTGTATGCTAAAATTGGAGACATGATATCCATAATATCTTAACGAGTGGTCAAAAATCAAGACAAAATAATTTACAAGTTCATTCTAAATTTCATAACCTTTATTCATAAAAATAAATTTAATACCCGATCATTAACAATGAAGAATTTATATCCTGTTTTCATAGTACTAAATTATATTAAAATTAATCCTCTTAAATTAAATAAATTTGGGCAAACAAATATATATATAGTAACTATTTTAAAATTACCAAAAAATGTGCAGTAAACTCCATTGTATATTTTTGAAAAAAATAAAATATCGAAATTGTGCATTTTCCCTAATGGGATCTTAAAACGGTATTTAATATAAACGAACTAAACCGTTATATTTCTTTTTTTATTTTTTTAGAATTTTAAATTAATTAAATGCAAATATGTAGTTTTCTTCCAAAGTATTTCAGATTTTCATATCAAATTTGGTATCGTTTTCCTTAATTTTATGACATCTATTCATTTATTTACATTTTATTTTGATTAGATTATATTCAAAAAAATGATCATACTTTGGCATAGTTGACAGATACTTAGGTTAACATTAAATTCGGGTTAACATTTCACTCAAGATTGTTAACAGTAGTAATGAAAACATGTACAAAATTATTTCACACTACCGGGTATGTATACATTCTGTTAAATACATTTTTGTACGAGTATATTGGTAATAAAAAAAAAATATAAACACTTACGTTCTGACAGGATTGCGGTGAAAGATCTTCCTTGAGGTTGTGAGATCAGCAAAAATAAAATGTATATCTCCAAATTTGTATATAAAATCATAAGTATGTAAGTTTTTACATACTTATACGTGTGGAGTCTTTACTTATTTACTCCCATCGGACGTGTCCCCAGGTGGCGGATAGGGGGGTTCGGATGTAAGGTTTCTGATCCGATTGTAGTCAATAAACTGGAGATCACTTAACATTGGTTACAGATCTCCATTTGCTGACTATAGTCGGGTCCTACGCATTACATCTAAACCTAGAAACTCATAGAAGTTCTCGCGGACCAAATAAATTAAGTGCATTTTAAGATCAAGGTGAGAGGTAGCAGTGCCGAGGATCTGTATGGTTAGTTAGTGCTTAAAGAAACTAATCGTTAACAGCTCCCCTCCAACGCCCATGGCACGGGTTGGTTGTAATTTTTAAAAGCCTAGTCCGCGCACGCCGTCACTGCGCGAGATGGTCCACTTAGTACGTGCATTTTCGTGGGACTAAGATTAGTGATAAAGAATATTTTGAAATAAAGGATGTGGAGAGGAAGGATAGGGCAGTTTCAGTAGGAGTTTCGGACACTGACTCTGACCTTTTAAGGATTCACGGGGACATAATTGCTCAGGAGGGACAATTATTGAGTGAACTGGCCGAAACGGACGACCTCTTGGGCTCACCTGGAGACTCTCTCGAGCGGACGGGCACTACGGAGAAGTTGGAGGATCTTACTCTTGATTCTGATGAGGAACATGAAATAACAATGATTTCAGTTCACGCTCAGGAACGGAGTTCTCCAGCATCCGAGGTGTCACCCGCACAAGATGAAGGGCAGGTGGGTTCAAAATTAGTTCGGCAAGACGCGGTGAAACCAAGTGTAACTGCCGTCGTCGACAGCCGACCAAAACAAGAAAAGGCGAAGAATGGCGTCAGATCCTCCTTGGTCTTTCTTAATAAGATGGCCAAGAGGGATCTGTCGTCAGTCAGTGGTAGGGATAAATACCTTATCAAGAGGCATAGGAAGAGTGTGATTAGATTTGAAAAAATCTATGGCTCGACCTCCGCTATCTTGGGAATGTCTTATCCCGAGGGACTGAATGCGATATTTGACACCGCTCCGGAAAATGCTCGGGAGAGTATAGGAAACGTGTCAGGCGTCGCAATGAAGTCCAAGCATAAGGACAATGATAGCAGCCGACCAAATAAACCGATCACATCTTCGGAACGATCGGTTAAAACTGGGAAGCTGGCTATCACTGCCAAAAAGGGGGCTGATCGTAAACCATCCGGCAACTCTGGTGAATCAATCACCAAAGGAGCAAGGTCTGGAGTCGACCAACCCTCTAGCAGCAAGAAAGGTGCGGCAAACAACACTCCCAGCTCTCTTAAAGGTCTTCAAAAGAAGATGATAAAGAATGCTGGAAGTGGGGCTGGTCATAAGCCATCTGACTCTCTTAAGGATCACCGTAAGGAGGTCGTTAAGAGAGCTAGGTCTGGCGATGACCAACCAGTCCCTACCGCCAAGAAGGCGAGTCACACACCGTCTGTATCTCTTAAGGTAAATAGTAACACCAATATTTAAAAATAGTCTAATAAATAAAATACAGAACTTTTTAAGATTACAACCAAAATTAAATAAATATAAGCCAACTTTTAATTATCACTTCTAACAATAACCAAACAAATAATAATTCAGCTATTTTAGGTGCTGAGGTATTACACTAAATATATATATTTACTCGATTTTAAGTTATTTATTATTACTTTGACAGGATTATATTTGCAAATAAATAAATATATACAAGCGCTCTACAATCTCAGTTACTAATGAACCGATGTTATTCACTTCTTCCGCAAAATCATTAAAAAAATTCCTAGTTTTCTATGCAAAAATGAAATCACTAGTTTATATAGGGCCTTAGAAAAGTTGAAAACAAATACGTTTTTCAGTTTTTGGCCATATCTCGGCTTTTAGTGGATCAATTTTGTTGATTTTTGCTAGTATCATTCTAAGGAATATTCCCTATAATTTGATGTATTAAATATATATACCCGATAACTGAGCTTTCTAAAGACAGATTTCAACAGACAGACGGACACCATTATATCGACTTTCCAATCAATAAGGATCCAGATATATATTTTTAGGGTCTTAGATGAATGTTGTAGAAATTACAAACGGTATGATGAACTTATATATACCCTTTACACCTGTAACGAAGGTTATTATAATAGTAATTATGCTATATTGATATTGATCAATTTGGCCATGTGGCCACTGCATTTTTACTCATTTAAAAGTATTTAAATTTTCTTGCACTTTGAACTTCAGTCACCACCACACATGGGCGTCGACAACAAATGTAGCGAATAAACATTGTGTAGAAAAATGTCATTTTTAAAGTTATATAACAATTGTGTCTTAGAACGCATTTTTGATATTTTAATTATTGCCAATGGTCACTATAAAGTTGCCTTTATGTGCATTGCGATGAGTCAATACAGTTGAATATGTGGTCGAAAATATAAACATTGAAATGTTGATCACAACAATATAATTCTATTTCATTTCCGCTCAAATATAGCTGGCATAAATACGTGTAGTAAGGAGAATTAATTACAAGATACTACATAATAAAAAAAAAAAAATAATTAAAAAATTGATTAAATTAGGATTGTAACATAATGTAGTTTGTAAATATCAATGGATAGATTCTTACACCATTTTTAAAATTTTTAATATATCCCCCAAATCGGAATTTATTTTCAGGACTTTGCAGCTTCAAAAAGTTTTATCTCAAATACCTATTATTCAATTTAAGAAAACATTTTACCTTTTTTTAAAAAAGTAGCAAAACTGTGTAAAATATAAACGAGAAAGACTCAATTTTTTATTTTTTGAGCTTTTCAGCTACTTCTGACCCACATTTTATTCCAAAACATTTTTTTTCCTTTTTTCATAAAACTATATTTTATTAGGAGTGAAATAAGCAGTCATTTGATAAAATCGGATTAGAATTTTAGAACAAATGATTTTTTTCGAAGTTCATAAAAAGCTGTTATTTTACGTATATTTTGTTGTTTCCATACTTATTATGATAATTCCTAATAAAATATAGCATTTGGGAAAAAGTATGAAAATGGCTGTAAAATTCAAAAAATATGAATAAAAGTTAAAAAATTGAGTTTGTGTCCTTAATATCTTTCACGTTGGTTAGCAGACATTTCATATAAAAATTCTTAAAACTGCAAAGTCCGAAAAATTGTTTTTTTTAATAACTTCCGATTTTGTGGATATGTAGAAAATTGTATGCATAAACTACACTATGTCTCATTCAAGTGTTTTTTCACTGTAGCACCTTATTATTACTTGAAGTTGACATTTAAAAGATGTGTTTATTCCAAAGGATGTTACAGCAGATCTTATGACCATATTATCAATAGATTTTGATTTTTTAATACTTATGCCACCAAAGGCGCGGAAAAATTAATACGATCCGTCACAGGTTTCTTTAACTGTCATTGCACATTGTTCCCGTGTCATGCAAACTGTCATCTGCAAAGCAACTATGAAATCTAAAGGTTTTGAAAAATGTATATAACTTTTTGATGCCGCTCTAATGCATAGTGCTTGTTTTGGGATTCAAATGCAATAGTCTATAAAAATTGTTCTTCTTCTGGTTTTATTAATGACGCAGGTATACAAGTTTTTGGACTTGAGCAACTAAAAGTGGGTTTTAAGATCATTTGGAGCGCTGAATTATAATCTTCTTTAATTTGTTTAAAATTGCTTTTAGTTTTCGAGATATCAAGCAAAATAAATTTTTGCCATATTTGAGATCTGAGAAGCAATTTATTTAATAAAAAGTGATAAATCGGAATTAGAAAATCTGTCAAATTGCATTGTTCATATTATTTTGAATCTGTTTCATGTAATATAGACAAAAATTCTTGGAATTATTTTTCAATTTTCGCCAAATTTTAAAATATTTGCTCTTGTTTCTCGTAACTTGCAACATCAAACTTTTAAGTGAAAAATCGAAATATCGAATAAAGAAAACTAAGTTTTAAAGATATTCGATGTCCAAACATGTGATATTTTTGCAACAAATTCTCCAATATTTACTGAAAAAAAGGGGATTTGCGATTATTGATAATGTTTCGAATACGATTGTCTAATTTTCCCTCCATTGGCGATTTGTTAGACGTAAAACATTTATTAAAGATTCCGTCAGTCACAATTTGCTAATATTAGATTTTTAAATATACCTCGTGTAATTTTTGTCATTTGCGGGTAGGCGCTTTGAAGATGTTCTTGATAAGATGAATTTCTATGTAAAGATATAGGTATGAGCTTGGAAGTGGTAAAAAGGAGACATTTTACTTTTCGGCGCAAATGATATCGAACTGTGTTTTAATGAATATCAGCACCGAAGTGTATGAATACTTTCCTCGAGAATCGGTAATAGGGAATAATTTTTGATCCCGTTTACGTTGACGATTGTTAGAGTGTCCAACATTTTCTTTCCTGTTTTTTCTACTGTGTTAGTAAATTCAAACTTCGAAACAAGTTATTCAGTTCTGTTAGTAAAACATATAAACTGTGATAATGAAATTATTCACCTATGAGCATTTAACATAATGTTGACCATTTTCCTGAGTATATAACATTCATAAACATAACAAAAATGCTTGAAATTATCTTTGCAATGTTTTTCTTTATATTTCCACATGATCTGGAATAAAATGCAACATGAAGAATATGATTATAATTTATTTTCTTACGACGTCAACATAAAATCGTTATGACAGCTGATTTCTCCAATACGTGAGATTTCGAAAACTAGAACCAATCTTGAAAAATGAGTTCCATATTTGAATTCAAGTTACATTAGAATTAGTGCTCATGTACTCAGGCCCAAAAGTTGACCCAAATTTGTAAATTTGTGTAACATTTTACTTTCTACATATCTAACTAAAAAATTTTATTCATGTATTCTACGAACTAAATTAAATAAATGTTTTTTGCTAACGACTGAAGTAATTACTATTAAATCTCTTTAAAAATTTTCTAACATCTTCAAAAAATCCAAAAATAAAAATATAGAAAATAAAATAAAATAGAAAATATCTGAAAAAATAGCTGCTGCCTTCCACTCGTATAAACTTTAAATTATTTTATTTTAATATGTCAAGGATTTTAACTTTTTAATATGTAAAATAGCTGCTGATACTGTATTGTGTAAAAGTGCTTACGAAAAACTGTTTGCATGAAAAGAGTTATTTTCATTTTGTTTTTTTTTTATTTTGTTCAAAATTTTCCACTCACAGTAAATAACAGAGGGGAAGGTGTACTAATCTAGAAGTTGTAGAAAATAAGTGCTTATATTTATCGAAATTTATTTTAAGAGTTTAAAATTTTAAGAGTTTAATTCCATAAGTGTTGCATATTACACTCACTAAAAGAACAACATTGGCCGACATCACTGACCGCTAAATTTTATTTCTAAAATTTAATTAAGTTTAATAATATCTCTGTTTCACGTGCAAGACATTTGTTCCTTTTGGTTTCAATCGTAATATCAAAAAAGAAATATTAAGTAATTAATCCGCATTTGTTTATATAAAATGTAATAGACATTTGATTGACCACTAAATGTGATGCCACACTTTGTGACAGTTTGATTAAAAATCGTTGCAAGGAATCCTTCACACAGTCATCATCAATGTAAGGAAAATAAAATAATCCAAAAATTATATAAGCAGCCAAATGACTTTTTTATTTTTATGCAACTTTAAAAACGAAAGATGAAATGAAAAACACATTTAACTAGTTTTACGCTGTTGTGGCCTGATATTGAATAGTTCTAGTTTTCTCTTTTTTGCACTTTCAAAAAGAAAATTTCTTCCAGTTAGTAAGAATGTGTGCATGTACAGCACGCATATACAGTGATTGTTGGTGTATATTTCTAGGAAAAGGAAAAAGAAAATAGTGCAAAAAACTATTAAATTTTCATTTTCACATTAAAATGTTGAAAAGGGCAACAGCGGAAAAAATAAAAATAATAAATAGAGAAATAGAAACGTATACATTTTCATGTAAACAAGTGTTAAAAGCGTAATGAGAATTTATACAAAATCTGGTGTTACAGAGAAATAAGTAGTTTTGGACTGTAGTAGTTGGCGTAGTTGGATAGATGTACTCGTAGTAATGCAGCTGTGGTTGTAGTTAGTAGTCATAGATGGAGCCAACAATCACATAAAAATATGCATATAAAGAGGGTATTTTTAATAAGGATGTAATTTAAGATTTTGGTCAAACTGGGAATTTTGATTTATATATTTTCAGAGTCTGGTGAAACTGCCGAAGTCACTGTACATGATCGATCAGAGCTGAAGATGCTATAGAATATTCAAATTTGATTAATTGAATGCATAAAGAATAAAATGTATATATAAAAAATGCAAAAAAAGTACTTCTTAAAATAAATTTTTGTTTTTATTAACGTAAAACGTAACTAAAAATAACAATACATCAACATAGAAAAAAATCAGTTTTAAACCGATTATTATAATAACTACTGATGGCGGCAATACATAGCATTAAAAGCAAATCTAGTTTTTCTGTTCTTTATAGATTTTTCTAAATAAAGTCAATGATCATCAATATTGCTAAAATCTATTTTTTAAATTTTGTTGATTGATTGACTTCAGTTAACAAACCATTGTTGTACATTTCAGAATTTTTGGTTATTTCTATATCGCTTGAATCATTAAAATAATTTTTGAAATAAATAATAAATATACTTTTGTTTCACTTTTTGTTGAATATTAAAAAAATATATGCACTGGAAGTTTTCCAGAAATTTATAAATAACTACGTCTCCTTTTTATTCTAACTTTAAAACGTTTGCTTAAATCTTTAGGAAAGCTATTTTATTTTTTTTCCAAATAATGCTGAGATTTTGGTGTCCGTGAAAGGCTTTAACTCGAAATCTATTAAAACATGGTTTACACATTTATATATGCTAAAGAAATTTTCAATTATTTTCAATAGGGTTTTCCAACTAAAAAAAACTTTTTACACTTGTAATTTCAAAAAGGCGCAATAATTTAACAAAAATTCGTTTTGAAAAATTATACGATTATTTGATTAATCGTTAAAAATTGATCGAATAAATTTTTATTCTAAGTTTAAAAATCTTGTTTGTTCGAAAGGAATAAAGAAATTGTTCCTCGAATAATCGAATAATTCCTTGAATAATTCCAATGACAACCCTAGTGCTTATTTATCTATATTGTCTCTTACAGTTAAAAATAAGTCCTGAGGTATATGGGGGAATTTTTTCTTTAAATATTCTATAATTTCTAATACAATTTGAAATAGTAGGCAAACATATTTTTTTGATTATCTCAATTTGTCTAGCAGTGAAAAATGTTCAAAGTAAGAGGGCTGAAATTATTATGAAAATGGCATTTTTTTACCAAAAATATAGTACTATTCTTTTTTTATTAAAGAAACAAATTCTTTATTTATTTCAAAAGACAAGGCTTCATAAATGGTTAAACAAACAACAGCAAACAGTTTTGTTTAAACTAGTCGTCACGCAAGTTGGTCAAATATTTGCTAAATGTAAACATAGCTTTATTTACAAATACAATTATATATATGATATGTATTTGGAAAATATAATGGCCTCAAAACTGACAACTCAAGTCAACTCTCACTAAATTCACTATTTTATAATATTTTAATGTGCATTTCCATATGTACCCATACGTTACACACAATTGTACTGGCGCGTGTTGTGTGTGTAACAAGATAATGGTCGTAATAATCGATTAAATTTAATAAATATTATTTATTTTTGAAAAATTGCTAAAAATTGGTTTGTAAAGCTTTTTAAATGATTTTTGCAGAAATGGAAGACTGATATTTATTTTATACACTGCATAAGAAATAATGGTGAAAGTATTATGGTAATATGTTTTTAAGCAATTAAAAAAAAGTCATTTAAAAAATTTTCTGTTTCAATAGGAGCTGCATTCCTGCATACGTATTTTGGCCGTGCGTGAAGAAATTTAGCATCAAACCGATGTAAATCTATTTTAAGAAGAAATGTCATCAAAAAAATCAAAAAAGAACTTGCATAACAATTTTTCTTTTTTTTTTTGTTAATTGATAAAAATGAAACTTTTTAAAATCCACCTTTTTTGGGTGTAGGATGTTGGTTGTAAGCCTAATTCAATTTAAAATTCCTTTATTAACCATTTATGAAGCAAGCCTTGTCTTTTGAAATATGTAAAGGAAAAAATAATTTTATTAAAAAAATTGCAATTTTAGTTGTAACTCTAAAAACTGTAGTATTGAACGACTGTATGATATATGCATATCAAGTATCTTTATCACCAAAATATTTTGATTCAATATTAGTTATAACTCAATTACCTTGTATCAATTTATTTTCCGAAATACCCTGTAGAATTATTTGTTAAAAGCGATATCATATTCCCGTTTTATTTTCTTTCTTTGCTTGATGAAATAATGGTGTAAAATTGTTTCAGTTGTATGCAGCCAGTATATACTTTTGACCTACATATGTACGTATGTACTTGGCTTATATGCTTAAAAATACATACGTGTTTTTATATGTACTCCATTTAAAATTCCAATATATATATATATATATATATATATATATATATATATATATATATATATATATATATATATCTATGTATATATATATATATATATATGTATATATGAGTATATAATGAAATTGTATAATGTGTTTGTGATTATGATGATGACGATAATGTTGATAATGGTTGGTGGTTGTCATGAGGATTCATTCAAATTGATTGAATTTATACTTTGTATTTGAAATTGTTGAAAGTTATTGTTATTTACTTCAATGCCAATTACCATTGTTCTGTTTAGTTTTTATTGTCTATAAAAACATTTTATTTTAGTAGAAAAAAAAAAAAGAAAATACAAACCGCACACACTGGTCAAAAATCCTTTTTTCTGGTATAAATTCAAAATGCATTGTTAATGTCTTTTTGAGGTTATGTCGAAGTCGTTTTATCTAAAATTAACAATAATATTTATTAATATCGATTTTAGGTATTTTTGCTTAAACCTCTATAAATAATTTTACTGCAGTAGATATATTTTTTAAATATGGCATCTAAATGTTTGCATTTGATTTTATTTCAATGATTTTGTAAGTTTTTAAATTCGTATTGAACACCCAATAGGTTAGATCATAATATTTCCTCCTGCCTGTTTGTGAAAATCAAGAAATTTCCGCTCAAGTTTAGCAAAATTTAACTGAGAAAAAATTGAAAATTTCAACCTAAATTGCTACATATATTTTTTATATTCGTGCAAGCTCATGCTCAAACAAAACTTTTCGTCCTTCATATTTATAGGTTATCTTGATAAACGACCCATATAAGCACAAAACTCAAAGATAACGATAAATATAAAATTTAAGATAAAGTTTTTAAAACACATCTACTATGCTGTAATCTACATTATAGAATATTATTATATATTTTTCTCGAAATAAGATACTGCTTTTATAATTTTAAATTCATTTAAGTAAAAATGTTAAAAATAATATTAAACTGTTACTGTGAACTAGACTTCTAGACTGTCAATGTTGTCAGATTATACTTTTTAAGTCATATTCTTAATTACTTGGTCTGTTATAATTTATAAAATATATTCACTATTTACAATTTCTTAACAAAAAAAAAAAAAAAAAAAAAAAAGGATTTTTGACCAGTGTGCAGCAATAAAAGATCCTAAAAGATTATTGTTTTCCACAAAAAAATAATAATATGGAATTTATGATGAAATACATTTAAATCAATCTTTGGTTATAAAAGTATTGATGGCAAAATATTTGATTTATTTTTTGTTATTATAATATTTATTTGTTATAATATTTATATCAATAAATATTACACAGCGCAACAATAAAAAAATGCCCTTATTATTTTCAACACAAAAATGCAAGCGTACCAGTAGTATATCAAAACCCTAAAGGGTTTTCTTGAAGTTTGCGTTTTTTTTTTTTGGAGTTTTTTTTTAATATAATTGAAAAGAAGAAAAAAAAATACTCAAAATATTTATTACAAATATTATTATGTTTTGTTGTTCTATAGCTTAATTATACGGAGAGAACAAAAATTTTCGTATACCCAACGAACTTCAACATCTCCGATTTCAATGAAATTCGGTATATACACTTTTTATAAAATATCAATAAAAAAATTTGGAGATCTTCAAAGCTTTAAAATTCGTTGCAGTTTAGTTTTTATAGCGGTACAAAGTTCACTTTTTTCAGAAATTTTTTAAAAATATATGAAATTTGAATTCATATATTTTTGGACCTGTTTGTCCGATTCATTGCGAATAACAAAATTGATATAAATTTTCGTAGTAACCTTAAGAAAGTAGTAACATTTATTTTTACTGAAAGTGAGCAAAAAAATTGGGCATGATATACCACTACTATTTTAGTTCCTAGTCTCTAAAAAGTACTTGATATAGAGTGTTGGCCAAAACTGACTGAACAAATCCTATTTTTAGATGACTGTCTTCATATGAGCAGAGTAGTATTATTTTTATAAAAAAAAATTTATTTGAATATTAAGGTTCTAAATAAAAACATATATATTATGATCGCTTTTAAGTATATATATATATATATATATAAAGACCGGCATTTAATAAAAATGTTATCTAGGATAAATTTTGCATTACGTAAAAAAATAAGTATTCAAAAAGACATTAAAATTTACTTATTTAAATGGTTTTTTATTTTCACACATAATTACGAACGTGCTCTAAACTATCCGAAGTTTAGGAGTCTGTAAAATCGAAATTCGATTTTCATATCCCGTTGGAATCATTGAGGCAATATTTGATAATCCAAAATTTGTTGCATAGTATTATTATAGTTAAAGGATGATATATAATAGAGTGGATTTCATGATAATAATAACGATAATAATAAAAATATGAAAACAGCATTATAAGAATTCGTTTAAACTTCTCTGTTAAATAGTAAAATGTAAAGGCTGACTACTGCAGATGAGAATATTATGTGCTTTAATGAGATGTTTAATATTAGAGTTTTTTTTTTAATCCTTATAGCAAACCACATATTCAAAACTTTTTAAAAAATTTAAAAATTGAATCCTAAACATTAACTGCGAAATCCACAATGTGAACATTAATTTTTTCTAACACCAAAATTTAATTTCTGTCACATTTTCTTTCTTGTTTTTAATAATAGAATGCGAATTTTTTTTTCCAATACTAATTTTCCGTAATAATGCAACAGATACAATTTGAGTTTATCAACACGAAATATACGTTGTATTATTTTTTTTTTTAATCTTTTCAATTTTCCATTTAAAACAATTTAAAAAAAAGTAAATTATTATTTGAAACATAGACGACTGATAGTAATTTTATAAATAAATAAATGAATAAATGAAATAAATTTGTGTTTCAGCAACCAGAAAAAAATTAAGTTCATAAAAAGTTGACGTATTGAAACGTCTGCAATATTGTTGTAAAAAATTGATCTGCAGAACTACACACAAAAGTATTTTAAATATTTTGTTTGTGAACATGTTTTTAATAAAATTCAATATTTTACACACAAATTATGTAACGATACTAATTTTCAACAAGAAATATAGAAACTGTAAAATTTTATTTCTAAAAGTAAAATTAAAAACGTAGTAACATTTTGCTGTCAAAAAAAAAAAAAAAAAAAAACAACAAGAAATTTAGCTCAGCATGCAAATTTAAGAGTAATAAGAGACGAAACTAATAGTCAAAAACCTAAGTCATGCATGAACCAAACATATGTAATCAAATATATTTTGTTTTTTTTACAAAAAAAAAAAAAAACATTGTTTTCTAAAAAAAATATATTTTTCTTTTTTTTTAATTGTCAACCTATAGTTTCGCTTCTATGTGTATACTCTTTGGTGCAAATCATTTATCGAAACGTATAAGAAAATTATTGAGAAAATAAAAATCATATTGGTAAACGAAGTTGAATCGAGTGGAGGATAATATGAAAGTTAGCTTCTCTTGTGAAGATATGTTGGTGCATAACATTTTATTCCAAGTATGTGGAAAAATTGTCAAACAGTTTAATTTCAGGTAAAGTCTCTAGAGATTTTGATTTCCAAACAGATTTCAATTTATACCAATTTAATAAAACACCACAAAATCTTATTTTTATGAATTTTTTAAGGGTATGCATGAATGGTCCTTTAATAAACATTCTTTATTTACCTTGTATTTATACAAACTTTGTATGTTGTGTTAAACAAACAAATATGTAAATTTATAAAAATTCTTATGTTGATAAATATTTTTTAAACTTATTAACTGGTAACATTACACTATAGGTATAACCTTTTTTTAAAACAGGGTGCCAAGGCCCATATTGTACTGATTCGAAAAAAGAGTTTTCCAAAGTGATATCGATGAAAAAACCTTCCGCATCGAAAGCAGTTTATAAATCCATTTAAAATTTTTTTTATTGAATTTTTTTATATTATTTATATTTTTCAAAGTATAAATTGGAACTGTATTAAATATTATGCTCAGTACAAGAGGGTTCTTAATAATTTCCTTAGTAACCACATGAAATCAAATGGTAAAGTCATACTGGTCACAATTTTTTTCAGCATTTGTTTAATTCAGAAGTTTTTATAAAAATCAGCAACAAGTTTAAAAATTATAAAGCAAACATTATGAATTTTTGGAAAACAATATACATATATATATATATATATATATATATATATATACATATATATATATATATATATATACATATATATATTTATTTATGAGAAATAAAAATAATGCATTATATGAATAAATTTAAAAAATCTTTGGCGCGTTTAGTGCGGAAAATTTTTTAACAATAGCACAAATTAATATTATGTTTCTTAATATTTTTTCATGTCCCATAACGCTACTCCCTATGAATTTAGAAATTCAAAAAAATTGCAAAAAATTATACCCCTAATGTACATATTTAGTATGTAAAATATTTTAGAGATTTTTTACCTTAATTTAGTAGGAGCCAAGTTGTCCGGTATAAGTAGAGTAAATTTACATGAAAATTTATTAGAGTGTAGAAGAACAAATTGTTTCCAGAATAAATTTGCTTAAATAATTCTGATATGTTTCAAAAATAAACTAACAAATGAAGTTAAATTTACGGTAATCATATGGATATTTGTACTAATGCTATTTGATGCCTGGTTTCATGACATCAACGTGATATATCTCAAACTGTGGATAATTACCTCGTTTTTTCAATTCTGTTCTCAAAATTTAATTTAATTAATGCGCTCAAAGTTTCTATAAAAGAAAATTTAAAAAATCAATTATTGGTTATATATTTAGTATTATAAATAATAACAACAACAAAATACACGTATAACAGAATTTTATGCGTTTTATAACTTTGCAATTTCAATACCCATCTGATTTTATAAAGGGATAGCTCATTTTGTTCCTATATATATATATATATATATATATATATATATATATATATATATATAAACTTTATATCAAATATTTTATATAGTTTTGCTATGAATGTAAATATATACCGTCACCTGAAATACAGCACTTTTTAAATTGTACAGGAGAGATAAAAACTTAATATGTTGCAAACTTTTGTGGTTCTCAAAATCGATTGTATTGCATCTCAATACAAACTACCTATTTGAAATTGCGAGTTTTGGGAAGTCTGCTTAGATGATGTGGAATAATATTTTCCTGCAGCATTTTACTTGTAAAAAATAATACTAATTTTTTATTATGACATTTTTAAATTCTTTAATAAAGTCAGTATTTTGGACAATAGAAGTCTAAAACTTTGTTTTTTATTGAGCA
This sequence comes from Protocalliphora azurea, assembly GCA_932274085.1. Classification (NCBI taxonomy): domain Eukaryota; kingdom Metazoa; phylum Arthropoda; class Insecta; order Diptera; family Calliphoridae; genus Protocalliphora; species Protocalliphora azurea. The sequence goes on along the minus strand of OW026523.1, from coordinate 70,527,900 downwards.
TGTATATAATGCAAAGTTTTTAATTTTTTAGATTTTAGGTGACGATATATACCTTCAAAAGGAGTAATTTATTTTCTTTCTAATGTCGTTTAAAAAATTTTAATGTAAATATATAGATAAAAAATGTTAAAGAAGCGAAGTCCGAAAATTATTTTATCGAAAATTCTAAAAATGGTATAATAAAATAATATAATAATAAATAAATAATATAATAATCCTCAATATCTAAAAGTTAAACTTTGTTACAGCCCAAATGTTTTTTTACTGTAGCACCGTGTTACCTATTAAAATATTTTTGGGACAAATGAGGGGATTTATATTTTAAAATTGGGATATTTAGGGACACCAACCTTTAATTAATTGACATGAAGCCAAATTTTTCTGGTAACACTATTAGGACAAGATGTGATTTAAATCTAGGAAAATTTAGCAACTTAGTTGAACATGATTTTATTATATTTCTAAAAATGTATTTCACTTTTTATATTTTAAGTATTTCTCAATTGTTTTCATAAATAGTATAACTTTGTCAAATATTTTTATTGTTATTTACATTAAATTAGGTAATTAGATCTGTTTTATCAATTTATACATTTTTTATGGCATGTGTAGCGTATAGGGGTGCCAGATTGGAATTTTTGTCTAACTTGACATTCCTGAAAATCGACTTCCGCCAAATTTATTTTCGAAAATTTAATTTAAGCGAAGAAAAAGTGTTAGATTTTTGCAATTGTTATTTAAGAAAATAAATAAAACATATGGCACAGCTTCTTTATATTGACTCATTACAAATATTTCAATATTCATTAATATTGCTTTCAACATATATTCACAGTATTAATAAATTACTATCATCCTATAAACGAATCTATTTTGGAAGTTCTCAAATAAGTCTCGAGAAAACAGTGGTTGATGTATAACACATCGTATTCAGTTTATTCTGCAAACTATTTGTTTAAATTTAAAACAGTCCTTCTATGTAAAAGGATTCCGATTTAGTCATTATGCTGTTTAGTTCTGTGCAGGTTTCCCTTTTAGGGTGTAATAGAGTAATGTATCCTGTAAAATATAAAAATATGCTTTGGGCTTACTGCTTAAAAAAATATATATTTTTAATTAACGGCTCAGACTTCATTCAACTATTTATATAACTACAAATTGTATTTAGCTAGACAAATTGCATTTGAGCTTTAACTTGACAACTTCTAAAAAATCTTTACAATCAAGTTCACACAAAGCCATCTGGCAACCCTAGTAGCGTATGTTTAAAAACACATGTTTTTTACACATTTACTCTAAGGATTTTTAATTGAAAAAATATGTGCTTTTATGACCTAATGTGCGTTATATAAGCATCGGAAGTGCTGCGCTAGCATTCAGATAACAGTGACCTACAAACTTAAATTTATATTTTTATATATACATATTTTTACATGAAGTTTTTAGTTAAAAGATAAAAAGTTTGTAACTATAAGTTTTCATAATTCTGAGAATTTCATTTTTTTTCTTTTTTTAGATTTTTGTTTCGAAATTTTATTTTAATTGTGTCAAAATACCAAAAATTTAAACACAATCATTAAGTATTGCTTGAAAGTTACCTTAAACTTTTCGACAATAATTAGGTAAATATATATTAAATTAAGCTTATATAACTGACGCCGTTTCACTTTTTGTTAATCAATACAAAGTAGTTGCAAAACGTTTTTTTTTTTAATTTTTCTGTAATTATTGAACAGTATTTTACCGAAATTTCATTGGAATATCTCTACTCATTTAAATTTAATTTAGGTCAAAATATTAATATTATTTCCAAAAAAATATACTTAAAATTATAAGTTTTTCAGTATTTCTTTTGAAAACATGAAAAAAATTATACGGGCCAAACTTTTAAACATCTTTTTTGGGAAAAAATATGAAATTTTTTCAAAGTTCCAACTTCAGCTTAATAAAACTTTATCTAGTCTATATATTTATATGATTTCTGTAGTAATATTAATTATAATTTCGTAAAGAATTCGACGAATATATTATATATATATATAAGTGTTTATTTTATCGTTATTACATAACTTTATTTAAGAGTTCATAAGAAAGATATTTCTGATTTGTTTATTCATTATAAACAACAATATAATATAACAATGTAATAATGTCTTTTGCTTTTAACTTGTTCAACTCGGATAAGTGAAATTAGCATTTATAAGATGGCAAATCGATGCTATATGCCATGATTCATTTTCTCCCATCAATTATTATTAATTTATTTACAACTTTTCTAAAAACTATTATTTTTCCTATGCTCTATTATTGCTGAAAACCATCCATATAACATACAAATTAAAACTAATTATAAGAAAACTTAAAATGAAATTTGCTATATTTGTTTAGTTTTATTTTCTTACAAATGATTTTTAATTAATAAATTAAAATGTTTTTATAAAATTTTTCTTCACAATTTCTTTAAGCTATTAAGAAGGTTTTGAAATTAGGTTAATATTAAACCATTTAAGAAAATTCGAAAAAGAAAGAAAAGAAAACTATTTCCATCACAACACATTAAGAGTAATTTTAGTTTGTCTGTCAGACTGTGTAAATGTTAAAACAGAAAAAAAGTTAAAAGCAATTTCCCTAACACGCATATATATATATATATATGTATATACTACATTTCAATTAAACTAAAAGCACATCTATTAAAGTTTCTTCGGAAAAGAGTGGGTGAGACTGCAAGGACAAAAACATTTAGAAAACAAAACAAAAGTTACAAATTAAGAACAAAACCATAAAAATATTAATATAACATTGACTTATAGACTTATGGTATCTTAAAAAGTTTTACTTAAAAAGTAAAAAAAATAAGATGAGAAAATATAAAACGTAAACAGCTGAATAAAAATGATGTTGGTTTAAAAAGATGTAAATAAATAAAATAAATAAATAAAATAAAAGAGTATTTGTATTTATTTGGTTAAGAAAAATAATAGAGAATCTATTGCGTAGCACTAAAAACTAGGATAGCCCAGATGTGGTACAGTGGTTTTAAAGGTAATAAAATCGATAATTTTATATGTTTAATATAAAAAAGGTTTGCAGAATTAGCTGCATGTCTTGATAGCGTATAAGTGATATTTGCAAGTAATAATAAGCATACTCAAGTGTGTATATCGAAAAAAAAAATATTTCTTTTGATCTCCTCTTGACGCAGTTATGAATATTTTGTTAAGCAAGATTTTTTATTTTTCAGAATTTTCGCTACTTAAAAGCACCGCTCAAAGTTTGAAATGACTTGAAAGCTGTTTATTGTTTTGATTTTATAAGCTTTTGCCCATTTTGCTGCAAAGTATTTCCTAGCATTTATATCTTGAAATTTTCGAATGCTTTAAGTCCAATGTTAACTTAGACTTAGAAATGCAGAGCTTCACAATGACGTTTTCATCAAGAAAAGTTATAAAGCTTTCATTAGAACAAATTATTACGAAAAGTATGTATGTATTAGGTTTGTCATTCGTACAGAAATAATTCGATTATTCGAGGAACAATTTTTTTTATTCCTTTCGAACGAATAAAATTTAGAATAAAAAATTATTCGATAAATTTTTAACGATTATTTGTGTAATTGAATAATTTTTCAAAACTAATTTTTCTTAAATTGTTATATTGTACATAAATGCCTTTTTGAAATTATAAGTATTGTTTAGTAGGAAAATCCTGTCGGAAATGATTGAAAATTTCGTTAAGATATATGAATTTGTAAACCACGTGTTAACAGATTTCGGGTTAAAGCCTTTTATGGATACTGAAGTCACAATATTATTTGGAAAAAATTAGAATAGCTTTTCTAAAGATTTAATCAAACGGTATAAAATTACAATAAACGGGAGACGTATAAGTTATTCCTAAATTCTGAAAATTTCCCAGCGCTTGTTAATTTTTTTCAATATTCAACAAAAAGTGAAATAAGAGTATATACAAATGCTTTATTTTTGAGATTTTTTCATTTAATATTTATTTTACAATTTAAATGAACGGAAATTTGATTTTGAACAAAAGAAACATAAATATATAAATTTGTATTATATCATATTATCAATATATATACGACAATTATAGTTTTACATCAAAATTTAATAGAATCGCAAAAAATGCAAAAGAGGATAGATAAAGCAATCAATATAAGCTGGATGAAACTATTTTCGAAGTAATGCAATTTTTTATTACATACATATACAATTCTATGTTAGGTTGGAGAAGGATGAATTTTAACTCATTATTAATATATAGTTTTAGTTTTTAATAAAATAATTTAGAACAATATATACTTATCCTTCCAACCTTAATTGGTACGTATTCTGTAATGTATTGCAATTTGATCGCGCTGTTTAGTTTTTTCGATATCATAGCTTTTTTAACAATTAAGATATCATTTTCGAGTTTATCTTTTAGAAAGCAACCTATGAGAATTGGTTTTTACATTTTTTTAAACTTGTAGTTAATTATTCAATTTTATTCAATCAACTTCAATGAAAATTGACAACCCTAGTATGTATCTTCATATGTATGTATGTATATATATATATATATATATATATATATATGTATATATATATATATATATATATATATATATTTTTTTTTTTCAATCAACTTCAATGTCGAATAATTATATATATATGCCAAAAGTTGATTTAAAAATATTAGTTTTTACATTTTTTAAACTTGTAGTTAATTATTCGAAAAATATATTTTGTTCTTCATTGTTTCGATTAATCAAAGAAAAATTTCAATTTTATTTAATCAACTTCAATATCGAATAATTGGAAGCCGTTGTATGTATTTATGTATGTATGTATGTAATTATGTATTTAATTTTTTAATAGGGCTCTTTTTATAAAGGTACTTCTTCTTTTAATATTTCTAATGACTACCCAAATATTAACCATATTTTTGCCAATATTTTACTTAATGTTATCTACTATGTGTTTTTATTATATTGGTTCATGGTTATTGTTGTTTTAACTAACTAAATCTATAAAAAATATCAATAATGACTTACTGCCTACTGTAATACATTTATGAATTTCAACTCACATACTCTTAGCTACAAATAACTTGGAATACCTACTGCTACCATCTTTTCCATTACCATTTTATTATGTGTCATATATAACCACCAAAATATATGTTTATTTGACGTCACATACCTATACATTTTGACGTCATAATGTCTACGAGTTCTAGTTTTTAAAACCAAAAATTCATCTCAATATAATGTTTACAATTTCATATTGTTCTCATTTCAAAGAGAGAGAGAGAGCGAGATAGTTAGATTAAAAATTGTATAGCATTTGCCATAACGAGAGTGACGTAGTTTTATCATAACAAGGCAGAATAAAATTCTCACAGTACAAGTGAAAAAAAGAGCAAGAGAGAAATAATAACAATAAATACTCAGCCATTTTTAGAAAAGTAACTCTTTGAACCAGTTTAGTACATATATGTGTGTAAAAGTGTGGGTGGCCAAGTGAGTTATTGTGTATATAAAGGTTTGTGTGTGTAATTGTTGTTGTGATTATATTTTCTGCAACACGTTTTAAAAATAAAATTGGGTTAAAAGCTTTGTAGGGCCAAAAGTGGGCAGCAAAAGGGGTTCAAAGATGTCATACAATTTAAGTAGAGGACTATATATTAAAACGTAACAAAAGAATCAAACAATTACAACAATAACGTAAAAGAATAAAGTAAACAAACAAATACATATACACAAATATGTTCACACTGTTTCCCAGCAAACCAAGGTTTGATTTAAAATTTGAGTATGATTTATAATCAATTTTTTTCTTTTTCGTTTGAGAATGATTTGATAATGATTTGAGAATAGCATAATTCTTTACAAAAAGGGGATTTTTTCTCCAAATTTGATACAGATTTGAATTAACCTTTGATATCAGGGGAAAAACACATAATTTTTCAAACATTTGAAATATGATGACTCTGTGTTTGATGGGTTGTTTGTTATTTTTGGTGCTATTGTGATTGTTCTTATAAGTGAAGAGTAGAAGAAGGACATCGTGACCATTTTTATTTTTTGTTATTGTTATTTTGGTTGTTGTAAATTAAACAATGTTACTTTAAGTGTACGAGTAGAAAGCTTTTCTTTTTGTTTATGATTTTGCTCAGTTCTTGTTGTAGTTTTTCTGTTATTATTTACAATATAATTTTGTTGTTTTCTCTCGTTTTAGTTACTTATTGTTATTATTATTTTTTTTTCTTTTTTGAGCAAATTACTTTTTATTGTGACTATTATTTGGTACGCGACAGGGGACCACTAATAATAATTTGTTTGAAAATACGATAATATTTTTGCAAAACCACTAGTGGGGCTTTTTGAATTAGTTACGGCCATCATAAAAAGAAACACCAAATGCATTGTTATAATTAGCTAAATTATATTTTCACATCTTTTTTTTTTTTTTTTTTGATACTATTAATATTGCTGGTTTATATTCTTTGTGTCGATTTGATATTTTTGCCGAAAAGAGCTGTAAATAAGTCCTGTTATAATACATATTTATTTGTGGGAGATATTAATAATTTTAAATTAAAAGCTTTAGGGTAAAACGGAATAATACTAAAGAGTGATTGCTACATGGACAATTTGGGAAACATTTTATGAAATTGTTATAAATATGGTGAAAATATATTTTTTATAGCTCTTTTCTTATCACCTTCATAATTTTAAGGTTAAAGGTATCACAAACTCAAATAAATATTCAAAATTTTAACGTACGAATTAGCCTGTAAATTATTTACACAATGACCGACTTGAGCAAATAAGTACGTTTAAAGACTATTTTTTTCAAATGGTAAAGTTAGAAAGATAAACTAATTTGTTCCCTTTCTAATAATCAGCTTTTGCAGCATTTTTTAAAAGAGGATGAAATGCGGATTCACTATAGTATATCTGAGTGCTAGATTAAGTCTAAACAGTAAGCTTCTCTGGAAGAATCGTTACCGTAAGAGTAAGGGATTTAGGTTCAACTATGAAATTATTGAAGAAACAATTACTTGTTTAACAAGCTATTACTCTAAAGGGATAAAACAATTAGAAAACTTTTGTACTTAATTTTTTACCAAAAAGGTTTAAGGAAACTGCTTTATTTCCATATAACAATGGGACAAAAATATATAGAATTATTATAGATAACCCAAGATTGGTACACATATTTTGTACTTTAGACTCATAATTAATATGTATCAAGAAGTAGGCGTGCACTGTCACATCCAGCAATTGTTTTAAGATAAAGGGTAATCATAAAAATCTTAGATAAAAGTTTTTGAATATAGTCCCTCCATATATTTGGAGGAAATTTCTAAAAAAATAATAAGGCTGGTTATTTCTAAAGTATTCAAAATGTAAAATTTTGATATAGTTTTTTTCAAAAATTCATTTTTGAAAATGATTTACCTGAAACAAACAAAATTTATTGTTTTTTTTTAAACCTACACCACCATAGGTTTCCGATCATCCATTTAAACATTATGTGCCTGTTGAAATTAGTTATGATCAGTATATTACTTCATCTAGGCATCATACAAATGTTCTCTTTTTACGGTTATACAAATATATTACGATTTTATGGATATTCAGTACAAATATATTCTATATAATTATAAGTAAATATGCAAATTTTACGAAGATCGAATCAAAGTTGACTATATTTCCTATACGACCCCATTTTCTAAAAAGGCCGTAACCACACTTTTTAATTTCTTACAGCAGTAGTAAAAAACATTATGAAAATGCAAAAGGCGGTAACCACAATTTTTTTGCTTTAAAATTAAGCAATTTAATGAAATTTTTTAATAGTTCACTAAAACCAAAAATAGATAAAGCATAAAATATTCTTCAAATTAATTTTTTCTGAACCAGAATAAATTTTATGTATATTTCGTTTATGAAATTGATGTTATGGCCTTTTGACTTTTGTTAATATTTATGACATTTTTGAAGATATTAATATGAATTTTTTTCTGTAGATGTAGTTTCGGTCACTATATTATAATCCAGAAAAACCAACATTTGATTTTTCAGTGGTTATGGCCTTTTGCATTTTAGCTGACGACATGTAGATGTTAGTATCACAATTATATTTGAAGAGTTTTATGGGTGTACAAATCACACTCCCAAGTTTCTCAAGAATCGGTATACAAGAAAGTCAATTTTACTCGTATACATAATGGTGTCATTAACAAAAAAGACGAGCTTTTTGGGTTAATGACTTCGAAATATGCGTTATGTCAAGCATTATCTTTTGTATAAATATCTTGTTTATATCTTTTATGGTCGCCGATTAAGAAGAGAATATGTCATCCATTTTTTATTAAGGTAATGGAAATTTTAAAATTTTGAATGCGTTTTCTGGAAAATGGTCTTTAGCTTTATTACATTTTTCTCGATTAATTTATGCTTTAAAGTTTTTCACATTAGCGAACTCTTATGGACTAAAAATTATTTAATATATCCTTTGCTAGTAGCGTAAATTTAAAAAAAAAATTAATTCATTCATTCATCCACTTGAGAGATTTAATAAATTTTTTATTTTTAACTTTTTAATTGGAAACGTTTTCATTTTGGTGAAAGTGCAAATTCAAACAATTTTTAATTGAATGACTTTTTTTCTATGTAATAAAACAAGAATTTTATTTTACATTCTTGTTTACTTTCAAAGGGTTAATATTTTTATGATTAGATATGTGTTGGTTTCAAATCCGAATTACACACATTTAACTGCGTATTTTGTTGCTGACATTTAAAGTTTTTAACATTCCGCAAAGGAAAGCTAAAATGTGAAAATGTTAATAAACTTTTCTTTCATGTGTTATTCTTTGCACTCAACTTTTGTAATTTGGTTTGATATTGTACAATGTCTATTTTTTTCCAAAAATATTAGTGAGTGTTTAATGTTGATGTACATTAGACTGCACCGAAATTTACCGATTTTTTTTTTTGAATTTTGGCCGTAACTCCAACTAGAATTGTACTTTGTATGGAAAAAAGATGTTGTGTGATAAAAGATATTGTGTGACATAGTTCATTTTTTTAATGTTAAAAATGGGGTTTTACAGACAACACCACAGGTTTTGGTTTACTATGTAATAATTTTATATAATCTGAATTTCGCTTTAAAAAAAAATTGACTTTATATCTAAAAACTGCAAAAAATGCCATAATGCTGAAAACCATCGAATTAAAATCGCAGGTACGACTTACTTGTACAAGTTATTGGCCTAATTCCTTTTTTTTATTTCCTGTGGTATTGTCTATAAAACTGCATATCATTATTCAATTTTTTTTAAATTTGTTTAACAAAATTAAAAAAAGCCTTAAGAAAATTCAAATTTTTTAACCAAGCATGGAAAGGGTTTGAATTATCATGCAGAAAAAAGCCGTATTTTTCAGTAATTATGGTTAAAGTTTATTTAAAAATAGCATTTTATTTTAACATTTCTCAAAAAACTAAACATTTTTTTTGTACCCTCCTTACACAAGTGGTCTAAAACACGTTGCTCTGGGGAATATGTAATCGGTTGGAATTTTTAACCGATTTTTTATTTTTATATCTAGTTTGATAGATAATTATGTGAAAATTAGGATTCTTACGATTAAAAACAAATTACTTAATAGTCACATTTTTCTGACAACTGTAACAATGTCAAATTTTTCCCATATAAATGCACCTTACAATCTTCGGTAATAAACTTTGGCACTGTCTAAAGTGTGCGCTCAAATAAAAAATAACACAAAATTTTCGTAATAACTCTTCCCGACGTTAATTTTGAGTATTTTTCTTGATTACAGTATCATCCAATATCTTGACATTCGGTCGTTTATCCGCATGCAGATATCGATCAAAAAAAATGTACAAAATAAAATTCGAATTTTTTAAACTCTATTTTGAATTAACCGGAAGATGTTGATTGAATAAATTTTGACATAAGCATTATATTTCATGGTAAAAAAAGCTTAATAGAGACCTAAAGAATGAGATGAAACTTAGTTCAGAAAAAGTCACAAGAGGGAATTCCAAGCCCAAAAAGTAGAAAAGCTCCTAAGAGACACGCCAGAAGCCTAATGGCATATTCTGTTCATTTCTTCAAAATCAAATGTAAGCCATGTTAAAGCTATGTCTAAGCTTTAGTCAATCAAAGCTAAAACATTTCAAATAACAAAGCTGAGAAGTACTCTACCCAACAATAAAATACTAAAAATATTTTCAGAAGCGTCGAAAACATACGTTATTGCTGATTTTTCTCATGTTCGAAGGTACAAGTTTTGTATACCGAATAATTGAAAAAATGGTCCTGAATTAAAAATAATAAAAATTTGTCGTATGACCAGTTTACTCACAATGCAGCAATAAAATACTTTTTCCTGCAATTTTATATTGTTATCGCAAACATCTTTATTGTTGAATAAACTTTATTTGAACAAGAAATTGTTTGGTTAAGGAATATGTTATTGTTATTGAAATCCTAGCTGCAATAAAACAATTTTCGTTACACAAAAATATTATGCATGTTATTTTGATTTAGTTATATTATTTCCACTTTTATCGACAACAATAAACATTTGTAATATTTTAATAGGACGCTGTTTTTAAATCAATTTATTGTGTTCAATACATTGAATCGGTCACCTGACGGAGTGTAAAAATTAAATTGCAAAGAAATAATAATGTTTATTAAAAAAAGAAACTTCAGATAAAAAAACAAAGAACTAGAAACTATAAGCAAATGTTATTATTAAATAATTTTAATAAATTGTATAATATATTATTTACTCTTTCTTTTTTCTAGTGACAACAGCGAAAGATGAAATTCGGTTTCTGTGCACTCAGTGCATATAAAAATTATCCCATCTATTGGAAATTGTTGAAAGACTTTCTTGGACAAGAAATTCTAACGCCCTTACTTGATGAAACAAAATCCCCGTAAGGTCACATGGACCGTTATACACTGTAAATATATCGAGGAAAAAGACTGCAAGAAACCTACGCGCAGAAGACAACGTCGAAGGTTTTACGTGAGTACCTGTCCATGTAGACCCAACCTCACGGTGCTCTTCGCACAGGGTGAATATAATGCGTCCACCAACGCCCCCAAGTCTGACAGAAGCCATCCTTGAGTACCAATTTGAAGTCATGTATTTGGACATGATTTCTCCCTTGGTTAGGAGCGGAGCCTACCTAAACTCCTTCCGATTTTTGTGTCACGGCACTCGGTTGCAATGCAACTCCACACAGAGCTCACGCTCTACCCACGATTTGGACCTAAACCACAACAACCGCGAAGCTCCCCAAGGGGTCGCACCGTTGCCAAGCTGGAACCGAAGTTCCAGGGGCTCCTGACACCCGTGGTACCAGTATTAAGTCACCGGTCAGACTTCGTAGCCAAGATGACTCCTACCAGTTGAACTCCAACCAGGTGACCCGCCACTGCCACGCGCAGAAGACAATAGTACCTACATGCTATTGTGTGCTAATAAGATATCAAGCAAGACAAGTAACGAAAACGTGCCGCCAAAAAGGCCGTTTTACCCGCCCAACGTAAATCTAAGCCTGTCTCCAAACAAAAGGCCGCCAAAATGCAATAAAAGATTAAGCCCCATGGACAAGTGAAGTGATTTTTAAATTAAGTGTGATTTTAATAAGATTGCATACAAAAGACCAACTAAGGAATAACGATAGATATTTCTTAATCATTGCAATAATATGGTTGCAGCATAGCCATATTTTTATGGCGCCTTAACTACATTTTGGTTACAAAGATGAAAAATTTTTGTGCATAACAATATACTTTATGGTTGCGCCACAGCCATATTTTTGTTGTGTTGTAAACATATTCCGGTTATGAGATGAACATATTGAAAATATTTTTCTTTATTTACTTAACAACTTTGTATTGCTACAAGCAAACATTATATTATGTTCTAGCAACAATAAAATCTAACAACAATAATATGATACTATTCGATTATGGTTGCCGCAACCATATATTTTCTGTGCACAGAATATTATTTATTTAAACTACCCAGAAGTTTGGTATTTTTAAAGGAATTAGATCCAAGTTAAAAGCAATTTTAAGACGGCCTCAGCAATGCTTAACTGTGGTTATTAATTTTAAATTCTTATAGGGAGGTACCGCGAAAAATTTCGAAAATGTATTTTAAAGCTTTTTTCAGGAGTCATACATAAAAAAAATTAAAAATAATCTAGTTATCAATTAATTTTTATATAAAGTGATATATCGGAAAAACAGTGGAGAAGAAATGCTATAAGTAGTTGATTTAGCTTCAATCCTAACTTATTATTCTCATCTTTTATTTACAAAAACAAAAAAAACATGAATATTTTATTTGAACGCACACCTTATTGTACATATCCGTTTTGTGATATTTTTTTGTAATATTGAACTGAATTCAGCTAGGTATTATTATTATTAATATTATTATTATTATTATTATTATTATTATTATTATTATTATTATTGATGAAAATTAATAAATCTTCGGTATCCAAAAATATTTATTAAATTTACTTAAAAAATATTGTATATAACGATTTTTTATTTAAAGGAAGACAACATTTCTGAGAAAAATAATATTTTATATGTAAATACCATATTTTAACTGCTTGTAAATTACCATTCTCTCTTCATTCATTCGTTGGAACAATATAATGTAGATAATTGCTAATTGCATGGCATGATAATTTCCCAATACAAAAGTAATTTTATGTATCATATGAATGCATTTATTATTACGGCAGAGTGAGTATTCAGGACCATAATTTCACACACCAAATATGACGTTCTATTTATCATTAAAGCTGCAGCTGAATGTGACCTAAATACAATGAGTAAGTTTACTGTTTTTTTTTTTCTTTATCATTCTTCTATTATATCTTCTAAGATAAAATGAGTTGGTAGGTCGGTAATTGCATAGATACATATACACGCAGACGTTAACTCCCTTACTTTCATATAAACATTTTACCGACAAACTTAAAATTAAGTATGTATGTATGTCTGTATGTATGTATAATAAAAGAGCTCTTTATATATTCTTATATATGCATGAATGCATTTGTACACGCGCACCTGAACTATATTTTAATTTATATCCTTCTTACCCTTTTCAATGTAATCTCTCTCCTTTATAGAAAGTAATACAAAAGAAAATATTGTTGCATAAATTGAATTTTATACAGAGAGTTGCATAAACTTTTACATGCATGCCTTATACTTGCAATTTTATATACTTTTGTGTGTATATTACTTATGTGTTTGACTTAAGAAATTCAATCATCATTCCTGAACATCATAGTTTTTATGAAGGTTTCGTATATATCGTAATGTTTTCCTGAACTAATTAAAAGTTTTGTAACTTCAATGAAATATTTCCTATGAAACATTAATTTAAAGAAATAACCACCTGTTATTTTAAATACGAAAATAACATTGTTGCGCATGATTAATATTTAATGAATTTCAGACATATAAATATTAAGTATACGTCCTAAGCTGCAACAAAGTAGTACGTTAAGCAGTGGGGCCGATAGCAAAATTTTTGATAACAAATCTGTATCTCTTAAACTACTACTATGAATTTAAATGTACGGGTGAGTTGTAAAGAAAGACCTAAGCTTTCAGAAAAATTATCTTGTCTTAGGGTGTCAAAGTTAACCACCTCGAGTATGAAAAAGTTAAAAAAAAAAAAATAGCAAATTCTACAAACCAAACCCGATTTCAAAGATTTAAAAACCTTTTGTAAACAACTTGATAAGAAGAAGAATATGATATATTATGGCTTAATTTCAGGGTATTATAAGAGATATTTTAGAAATATGTTAATGTCAAAAGTAATGTGAATGTATAGGCAAAAAATTACGAAACTACATATAAAGGGTCTATGAATTTTCAAAATTATGTATAAATATATGTATATGAGGACGTATAAGTAACAAACAACTGATTTAATTTAATGAAATGAAATGAATGGATTAAAATCAAAAATATAGTAATAAATATAGATTAGGATGCAAGCAATCCCTCTAGGAGCCATTATTTATTAAGATTTTCTTAAATTTTAAAGAGAAGCAACGCACAGGGGGCAATTATGTAAATAGGTATACTCGTATATATATGTATATGTATATATATATATATATTAGGATCAATATATTTACTATATTTATTACTATATTTTTGACTTTAATCCATTCATTCCATTCCATTAAATTAAATCAGTTGTTTATTACTTATACGTCCTCATATACATATATTTATACATAATTTTGAAAATTCATAGATACTTTATATGTAGTTTCGTAATTTTTTGCCTACACATTCACATTACTTTTGACATTAACATATTTCTAAAAACATCTCTTATAATACCCTAAACTTAAGCCGATTATATCTAATATTAACATGCCATACCAAAAATAAAAAATAAATAAAAAAATAAATTTTAGTTATTTTCGCTTTTAATTAGAAAAATGTTCACCTTTAAAAGTTCCTGACATTAAATGACTTTTGACATTTGTCTTACGCTTTTAATACCCGTGGATTATTTGTTTGCACAAAAGTTTCAGCTGTTATGTTTTCTTCTTCTCTTTTTCATGGACTAAGTACATTATCACAGTTAAAAGTGCAAACTGCATGTTAAAATTGTATAATGGAAACTTAAATATTGGTTTGGTTTTTGTTAATTAATTAAATTGGTTTGCAGTATCTGTGGCATTAACTAATTTGTGATAACAACCAATTTTAGTAAATATTAACGAGAATATAGTTAATAGAAATATAAACAAAATTTTGGAACTTATTTAGTTTATAATAAAATAAATACTTACTGATAATAATGTTTGCAACATTAATATCGATAGTTTAATATAAAAAGTTGTATTTCGACTTTTTGTAATTTTACTGGAAAAGGGAAAAACTATATAAAATCTCAACAAATTCAGACAAAAAAAAATTTGTTTGCATTTTTCATTAAAAACAAAGAGCGAATTTAATGCCGACATATATTACTGATTTTATCTGCTTCTTAAAAAGTTATTTTGATAGGGGTTTTTGTTGTTGAATGTTTCGAAAACAAGTGTAAAGTAAGAGCTATTTGGTAAATTTTTGACAGTAGTGGAACTTAATTTTTTGTTATTATATTGTCCTAGTTCTAGTGACTCTCTAACATATTTGTGAAAAAAATAAATGTTATCGGGACTTCATATCATCCCTTGCTTACCACTACTATTAATCTAGTTTATAGCCATATTTTTCTTTATTTCTAAAGCCGATAAAAGTATCGAGGCAAACTTGCCATGGTTTTGGCTAAGTCCATCATTAAATTTCTTCTAATATCTGGATCATTTTGGTTTTAGTCCCAGAACCCTACACTCTAAATAATTGTGGTTCCATATAAACAAATTTTTGAACAACTAGTGGCAAATTATTAACAAAATAAATTAATAAATTAAATTTCTTAAGTTAAGGCTTTTTATTTCAGAATAAAAACTTAAATGAATTATATAGTTTATTCTACTAGGTTACATCAGAAAAGTGATGTTGAAAAGAATCAAGATACATCTGTTTATTAAAATTGGAACTAAATAAAAACAAGTAATAAAGATAAAGTCGATCAAACCCGACCATATGGTACCCTACACTATGGGATAAATGCATCAAAATTTGGGGAGGGGTCTTATATGGGACCTGTGGCCAATTGTAGACTGATACCTGTATTAAGTGTAGTGCATTTTTCAATTAAACATATGCACTATATTATGTTCATATTAACATTTGTTTGGAGTTTATGTACTTATAGATGATTCCCGAAAGAAAAATTTATATGGGAGCTTCTACTTACAGAAAACCTATTTGTGTCAAATATTAACTTGATAACGAGAAAGAAAGATATAGTCGGTCAATACCGACTATATGATACCCTACTCAATTATGTACGAGCACAAAAATTCGGGAAGGACACTTATATTACACCTGTGGCCAATTTTACTAAATATAAAATAAAATATACAAATACAGAATAATGAGTTGATACTAACATCTAGATGATTTTATGCACTTTAGGGCGATTCCTGGAAGTGGGCTTATATGGGAGCTATGGTAAATTATGGACCGATTCTCATAGAATTTGGCAATGTTATCTCTACTTATATTAAACTTATTCATGTCGAAAACTAACTTGATACTAACATTCGTGTGGGATTTATGCAAGTAAAAGTGATTTTCGGAAGAGGAATTTATATGGGAGCTATATTGTAGTCTGATCTTTATAAAATTTGGTACAAAGATTGATATTTGTACAGCATTTCTTTTACTCAAATTTCATTAAGATATTCTTATTTTTAAGGCATTTTTGAGTGTTTAAACTCTATTTCGGGGATACATTTGAATGGGGGCTAGGTGAAATAATAGACCTATCACAACCAATTTTAATAAGCTTCGTTCTTATATCATAAAAGTCCCTCGTGCAAAATTTCATTGAATTTCATTGGAAAGCCACCAGTCCAGACAGCCAGATGAACGGACGAACATAGTTAGATTTAGAAAGTGATTCTGAGTCGATTGGTATACATTAAGCTGGGTGCTGGATAACTTTTTCTATGCATTACCAACATCAGCAAAAATGCATAATACCCCAACCACCTATGGTATGATATGATGAAATATTGTTCTTCATGAAATTTAGCACTAAGATTAATACTTATACATGTAACCCTTGTTTTATATGGCTCACTAAGATTAATACTTATACAGGTAACCCTCGTTTTATATGGCTCATTGGGACTAGAGAAAGTAAGTGTAAAGTTATGAATAGGAATAAAATTCCATTTTGGTACCAGCATTTTTGTAAATCGCGTGATCTGAAGCACCAATAAAATGAAAAATGTTAGTTTGGGACCTAGAAATCTCGTTAAATTTAAAAAAGCAAATTATATATTTTTTATGTAATGCATTTCTTGCTGATTAAAAATAAATCATTTGGCACGCTAAAAACTTGATGACCACCTTTTACTTAAATCTAAATTAAAATAATATGGTTTTTTTGCTTCTGCAGTATTTGTGTTCAAGTTGCTCCAAGCAATTAACTTATTTAAAATTTTTTGTTCAATATTATTATTATTATTATTATTATTATTATTATTATTATTATTATTATTGTTATTATTATTATTATTATTATTATTATTGTTATTATTATTATTATTATTATTATTATTATTATTATTATTATTATTATGTTTACATATAATTTATAAATACATTTTAAAATTAAAATTTTCTATATTAAAATATATCGGATTTCGGACACAGGTTTGGCTCAATTGGTAGCACATGTTTTTCTTACATTGTTCTTATTGTATTTTCATTACAATTTTACGATCTTATTATACTTTTTACCTTTTCTTCCTTTTTTAACACAAAAAAATATTTTTCTTGCAATTATAAAGCATTTTGCTTATAAGTTACATTATTTTATTATGCAGACATTATATCTTTAAATAATATTTTTTTTTCAATAAATTCCTTTTAACATAAGATTTATCACGTTGTATCAAGTTCACGTTAATTAAAAACGCGTATTTTAAAAAATGGTCGCAGAAAGGTATACTTAAGGCTAGGACTCCGAAGATTTTTTTATGTGTTACAAACGCATAATACCTAAACCACCTATGGTGGTGAAGGGTATAAATATAATGCTTCTTTCCACCAGAATTATGCCATTTTTACGTTTGTTTAATCATAGCTATTATTTAAACTACATCCTGTTTTTTATCCTCTTCTTATATCAACAAATAACATTCATAATAATAATTACACAGGTTTATAAGGAATTGGACTTGAACAACAAAAAAAGTTTCTAAGGTTATTTGGGGCGCTAAATGCATATCTTTAGTAATTTTTTAAAATAAGTTTTAGTTTACGAGATATCAGCAAAAATATTTGTTAACTGTATTTGAGATTTGATAACAAATTTGTTAAATGAAAGGTGATAAAAATCTATCAAATTGAATTGTTAGTATTTTTTGGGGAAATTTTTCACGTGTTAGATTCTAACATGATGAACACATCATGTCCTTGTCACAAAATCTTTGTTATTATTTTTCAATTTTCCCTAAATTTTATTTATTATTTTCCTCGTCATTCATACTGAAAAACTTTTAAGCGAAAAATCAAAATATGGAATAAAGAAAATTAAGTTTGGAAGATATTCGAGCTCCCATCTTGTGGTATCCTCAGAACGATTTGCCTAATTTGGTTCAGTAAGATGTAAAAATATACTAATTAAAATTACCCGCAAGTCATGTCTAATTTGTTTAATCTGCTCAATAGCTTTGAAAATATTAAATAAACTGTGTTAGAAAAAAATCTTCAAAAATTAAAAAAACAATTAAAGTGATATTTTCGACTCTGCCGAGCCTGATATACCCTTCACCCATGTTGAGATATTATATGAAAACTTAATATATTTTATTTTGAAAACTTAAAAAATTAATTAAAAAAATAGTATTTTGAAAGTTTTTGGACCGAACAATTCTGGAAAATGTTCCGAATTTTCTGTGAAAAAGTGACGGGTCTAGTTTATATAGGAGCTTCAAAAAGTTAAAGAAAAACAAATATGATATAGTTTGTCGTTGTTGTTTTTCAGTGCCCATAAAAACAATAAAGAAATAAATAAATAAATAAATAAAAGGTTTGCAAATAACTCGGTTGTTTATAGTTGATTCAAAAAACCAAAGTTTTAGAAAAATATGTATAACCGATCTATATACGAGTAACAATGAAGCCAATAGCTCGTATAACAAAGAATAACAATGAATTTTTACCGATGATATCTGGGATACTGATGTACAGATTTTGTTCATTTCTTGTAAAAAAAAAAAAATCAAAAAAATATTTCGAATTTTCTGAGCATGAACGAAGTCGCCGGGTTATACAAGGGCTTAGAAAAGTCGAAAACATCTTCGGATTTTTGGCGATATCTCGGTTATTTGTGGACCGCCGTCGCTTATTTCTATCACTGTAAATTGTATAATATATATATATATATATATATATATATATATATATATATATATATATATATATATATATATATATATATATATATATATATATATATATATATATATATATATATATATATATATACGATATCTGGAACTTTCTAAAAAATGATTTACAGATGAAAAGGCGGAAATCATTATATCGAATTCTTTATCACTAAAGATCAACAATATATATATACACTTTCTGGGATTCTAGATGAATATTTTAGAAATTTAAAACGGAATGACAAACTTTTATATACAATTTATATATGTGGTGAAGGGTATAAAAATTGTTTAAAAAAAATCAAAAACTACCCAAGAAATTTTAATTTTTAATACACCTGAAAATTTTCAATTAAAATTGCTAATCGAAACAAATAGACAGATATCTGGGCCATATACTCCATTTTGTCTGGTTTTGCGATTTTTGAGAAAATGGGTGTAGTTTAAGGTTTGCAAATCGATTATAAGCGTAATCGTAGTCGCAAATTAATTGCACCAATTAATCGTAATCGCATAATAAAAACTGCGATTATGAAAAAAATAAAAATTAAATTACCCTGTTTCAAGTACAAAGAAAATTTGTAAGCGATTTTCTTTTAAGTCTGTGTTTTATTTCAATACTGTTTATACTTATATATGCAAATTTTAACGTAATGCCAATTTAATTCATGACAAACATATATGTACATTTTTATGAACTTTGTACATACTTTAAAAAATATTTTGGTGGAAAAAAAATTTTACAATAAGGTAGTATAAATCAGCAACAAAATAATTGTTTTACAGATGTCGGAGTTAAAGTCGAAGGTATGGAATTACTTTAAATTGAAAGACGATTACAGTCGAACTACTTGCAATCTTTGTAAAAGGCAATTGAAATATATCATGGATCACTCTCGACGAGTAGACAAGTGTTCGTGGAAGAAGATATTTTAATTTAAACACACATGTATCAACAGTTTGTGCGATTCCACTAAAATGCATAGCATAATAGAGACTCATTTAGAAGAGTTTGGAATAATATTTAAAAAAGCTATAGTAGCTTGTACTTTAGATAGTGGAGCGATTAATGTAAAAGTTGGCGAAGAAAATGCAATGGAAACACAATTATATCTTGCATAGGGAATTTATCTTACCGTCATAGATGTTATAGATGATATAAATGTATCGGAAAGTGAGTCCGAAGGCGATGAAGATATTTACGAAACAAATATGTTTGAATATACTACCAAAAAAATAAAATTAAAACCAGAATATCAATGATGGTTTGGAAGCTGTATGCAGGATAGTTAGATTTTTTTAAAAATCTTCTATAGAAATGAAATTTGCAATAAAATTTAGAAAACAGTACATAAAAAAGAACTTATGCTTCACTTAGATACCAAAACACGTTGGAATTATATTGTTCAAATGTTGGAAAAAATACTTCTTTTAAATACTGCATTAAAGATAGTTTGGATGAATTATCATCTCAGAATCTCCTTCATAATGTCGATTTTGAATTAGTATCCCAACTTCGTAATGTTTAACTAACAGTTGAACTTACAGTTGAAACTCTTTGCATATCGAATGCAAATATAATATAAGCTGAAGGAGCATTATCATTTTTGTATAAAAATTTGGAGCAGCAAAACAAAGAAAGATGCTATTAGAAATTAAAATAAGAATGCAACAAAGGCAACTCAAAAATCTAATAGACTTAGTCTCATATATATTAAACCCATGGACGTAGCCCATCAAATATTTGACTGTTTATTGCATTAATTTACTGGAAAGATTATATGGGTTTAAAAATGCACAGAAAAAAGTCACCAGTCACCAAATATATTAGTAAACGATTTATTCAATTAAAAACTTTTAAATTTGCACCTCTCACAAAAATGATTATATCTGCTACTAAAAACTGTAAAAAATTAAAAACAAAACATTTTTTTCCAATTAAAAAATTTATCAAACCAATCAAGTAGATGATTGAATGAATTAAAAATTTAAGTGAGAAATAAAATTTTACTTAAATTTTATTTTTATTTTATACTTACTTGAATATATTTATTAAATTTAGGTGCAAGTAGTACAACATACGCTCTCGTAGTGTGCAAAAAGAACATCGAAATTGCAAGCAGACTTATGTAAGATGGGCTAAATATAATTTCAACATGGTGCCATGATAACGGCCTAATTATCAATGCGTCGAAAACGAAATTGTTGCACATGAAGCCACTTCAGCCTTTAAATCATGAAAAAATAAACTAATATTCTACAATGAACAATGCCTAGACAATACAACAGACACATGTAACTTACGCATAGAAGTAGTTAAATCGTTTAAATACTTAGGTAGACGAAAAATTCAATTCAACTCAAATTCATTGGTTCACGCATGTATAATATCTTCGAAAAAAAAAAAAAAAACTAAGAAAAGCTGCATACAGTATGTTCCACTTGAGCAACTGCACTGCTTACACAGTTCTCAAACAGGCATATCTTTCGCTAGCCGAATATATATATATATATATATATATATATATAATATATTTCTTGAGATATTTTCCCGCGAAATAGATATCGCGCGACATGGACCACATATATATATATTTCTTGAGATATTTTCCCGCAAACTATATATCGCGAGATATGGACCATTTTAGTGTTGGGGAAAAAGTGATGTTGTACGTCACATTAAAGGTAATTTTAATACCTTTAAATGATATTCCAAGAATCTTGTACCATAAATACTTTGAATGATGTTTGTGATTTTGTATATACAACTTTGTATATTTTTTTGAGCTATTTTACACTTTCAAATCGCTATATTTCGCAATTCCGAAATTATGTGTCAATCTTAGTTTTGATAAATATAATGAAAGTGACGGATATCATCAAATTCGGAAGAGTTGAGGAAACCAGCTGTTTGCTTTTAAATGAAATAACTCAAGTTTTAGAATTTAAGTTCTCTCTTTCATTTATTGTTTCTGTATTTTCTAAATGATTTAATAAATATTTAGAAAAACGCTTCGATGTTTTTTCAATAAATGAACAAAATAAATTGTACTAAGTTTGTCTCTGCTCTATGTTGGACTCCCGTAAGTCAGCTGACGCAGTAGCGAGTCAAATGTTAATAGTCTTATATAAATTCATATTAAAGGTCACCGACAGAAACAGCAGCAGGAACAACTAAACAATTTTCCTTTATATTACACACATTTTCTGACAATGTTAACATAGACGAGGGTTACACAAAGAGACAGTTTAATTCAAAACGAACATAAATATAAAATCTTATTTAAAAAAAATAAAAATCACCCTCGTACTTTTTCTTTTGTGAGCATGTAAGAAATCATGTTGCCTTACCATGTTGTCATCAATCGCAACAAAAACAAGAGGAATAATAATGTGTAGTTTTGATAATGATACAATTTATTAGAACATGTACGAGAATTAGAAACACACATGTCGAGTTTCTTATTCTTAATCTCATTAAACACTTTTAATTTATCGAATTTGAGTAAACTTGAGGTTTACTATAAACCAAGCTAAAAAGACACATACATGCAGAAACCGTAATATAAAATCTTCAAGGCCACAAAATCCATTTACCAGTAATAAGAAGTTAGCAATTAATAATTTACAAAGATTTGTGGAAATTGTTGTATAGAGATTGTGTTTTACATTTAAATTTATTAGGTTTCTTAGTTACAAATTGTATTGTTAAGTGTTCTGGTGACAGATGCATTAATTGGTTACAAAGCAATCTGTGCGTATACTTAATATTTTAATAACACGAAAATATTTATTACGCATACGTTCATTAAAATAAAAAGTAAGTAATAAATTATTTAAAACTTCTAATGCGGTATATGAATTTCATGTTAAAATATGGTAGGTGTAAAGCTTTTGGAATATTTAATAATGTGTGAGATAGATACGAAATATATGACGAAAAATAAAAGGTTTCTATTGAAGCTGGGAATTATTATTATTATTATTATTATTATTATTGTTATTGTTATTGTTATTGTTATTGTTATTGTTATTGTTATTGTTATTGTTATTGTTATTGTTATTGTTATTGTTATTGTTATTGTTATTGTTATTGTTATTATTATTATTATTATTATTACTATTACTATTATTATTATTATTATTTTTATTATTATTATTATTATTATTATTACTATTATTATTATTATTATTATTATTATTATTATGAAAAAATCTCTCTTTAGCCCGGATTTCAATCGGGATATTTTTATGACACTTATTTCAAGCTGTAAATAAGAAAACACTCTCGCCGTTCTACTATGGTTTCGTTGACCACATTTTATGAAAAATTTTAGCAAAATTATAAGTTTTTCGATTTTTTTGAACTACTTTTTTCTGTATTCAAACTCTGAGGTAAACAAAATGTTGTCCAACTATTCGAGTTCACTGTTCTATATAAAATTAATTCTGTTTTTATAAAATCGCATAGAACCACATTCCACAAAACAATTTTTAATTGCCAATTATGTTCTATTGAAAAAACTTCGAACTCTTGAATTTAATATTCGCAAATGCTTTAATGTTATGCTTAACGTAAAATAATCATGTCAAGGAATTTGATGTACAATTTCGAATTAAGTTGAGATATTTAAAATTTTTATATATAAACATAATTTTAGATACTGGCATAAGTTAAAAATATACCAATTTGAAAAAAAGTTTTAAATTTGAAGAAATCATTTATTTGTTATTGTGTTTTAATACAACTTGAAAGCTTTCCTGCAAAACTTTTACTGTTTTTTAGGTAACTTTTTTGCTGTAATTCTATTTATTATTATGTTTTTTAAGTAAAGACTACCTTTTAATTGATTGGAATTTTAGGCAATTTGTTTGATTTGCTCCCTTTGTTACACATACAACATTATGGTTACTTGAAATAATGATAAATGTATTACTTTTGGTATTTCTTGTTAGAATTTTATATTTATATAAGCTCTGAATATTTAAATCCGCTCCAACAATATCCATTGCTTTTGGATTACGTTTATCAAAAGGAATATGTAACGTTATTATACCTCAGGGAGCTCTCATTTATTGCCACAATTACTTGAAAAATTTTGATTATTTTTGGTCTAATAGTTTGCTTTCTTCTTGCTATATTTTTGCTATAAACGCCAATCATTATACATCTTTTGTTTTCTCTGGTTGTAAGAATTTTTTTTTTAGTTTAAGGTCATTCCAAAAGAAAGTTGCTTATATCTCACTATAACTACACTAAAGTTTTCTTATTATTGCGATTTTTCAAAATCGTGATTGCGATTAAAAATGAAGACTAATCGCTCGTTTATTATTTCATATTTTTTTATTTGAAACTCAAAAACAAAAATAACAAACTAATGATAAAACAATTAAAAATTAAAAATTGATTTTATTTTATTTATTTAAAAATTTTTAAAAGTTCACAGAGTTTTCTAAAGCTTAACCCCGCGAAGCCATTAGACTTTTCAGCAGGATGTATAAAAATAAAAATAACTATAATAAATAAAAAGTAAAATTCTTAATTGCGAATTTATATAAAATGATTTAGTTATTATTTTTTTTCTTTTATGCATATTTTGTTCGTTTAAAAAGTTTATGGGTATTTTTTTGAGGATGGTTGGTAGTATGACACTTAGGCTGTTCTTTCCGCAGTTATATCTAAAACGATCTACCTGATACCTTCCTTCAGCTCGACGTCTTGTATTGCATATGTGCTCTATTGGCGTTAAGTATCTTGGGTCGTTATAAAATTCATTTAAAAGAGTTATGTTATATAAACTTTTGACGTTCAAAATCTGTAGTTTGGTAGATAAGCTCGTTGATTGCGCCTATCTATTTGTGTTTATATATGTTTTGTTTACGTATGTATTTTTAACATGCGTGCTGTTATTGTGTATATTATTATTCTGTTGGATATTGTTATTAACGTGTGTACTGTTGTTAATGTATGTGTTGCTGCTGTTGTTGACGTGTGAGTTATAGTTTTTAACGTCTGTGTTATTGTTGTTGCCGAGAGTGTTGTTGTTGATGTGTGGTAGTGTTAACGTATGTGTTGTTGACGTACGTGTTGTTGTCAACGTTTGTGTTGTTGCTAGTATGTGTATTGTTGACATGTGTGTTATTATTAACGTATATGCTGTTGTTTGTTTTACCATATACCATGTTATATTATATTTGTTGGTTGTTGGTTTTTCAGCAAAATTTTCAGTATTTTGTTCTGATTTTGCTGTAAACTACTGCAATATATTGAACTTCTCCAAGCTGTAATACCGTGCCCTATATAAGATTCGGCTAGTGAAATATATGCCTGTTTGAGAACTGTGTAAGGAGTGCAGTTGCTCAAGTGGAACAGACTTTATGCAGCTTTTCTTAGTTTTCTTCGAAGATATTATAGATGCGTGAACCAATGAATTTGAATTGAATTGAATTGAATTGAATTTTTCGTCTACGTGTACTCCTAAGTTTTTAAACAATTTAACTACTTCTATGCGTAAGTTACATGTGTCTGTTGTAGAGGCGTTTGTATTGTCTAGGCATTGTTCATTGTGGAATATTAGTTTATTTCGTTGCAACAATTGCAACAATTTCGTTTTCGACGCATTGATAATTAGGCCGTTATCATGGCAAAATGTTGAAATTATATTTAGCCCATCTTATATAAGTCTGCTTGCAATTTCGGTGTTCTTTTTGCATACTATGAGAGCATATGTTGTACTACTTGCACCTAAATTTAATAAATATATTGAAGGAAGTATAAAATAAAAATATTTATTTTTTATTTTATTTTATTTCTCACTTAAATTTTTAATTCATTCAATCATCAACTTGATTGGTTTGATAAATTTTTTAATTGGAACAAAATTTTCTGTTTTTAATTTTTTACAGTTTTTAGTATCTGATTTAATCATTTTTCTGAGAGGTGCAAATTTATAAGCTTTTAATTGAATAAATCGTTTACTAATATATTTGGTGACTGGTGACTTTTTTCTGTGCATTTTTAAACCCATATAATCTTTCCAGTAAATTAATGCCATAAACAATCAAATATTTGGTGGCCTATGTGCACCGATTTAATATATATGAGACTAAGTCTATTAGATTTTTGTTTTACCTTTGTTGGATTTTTATTTTAATTTCTAATAGCATCTTTCTGTGTTCTGCTGCTCCAAATTTTTATACAAAAATGATAATGCTCCTTCAGCTTATATTATATTTACATTTGATCTGCAAAGAGTTTCAACTATAAGTTTAACTGGTAAGTAAATATTACAAAGTTGAGATACTAATTCAAAATCGACATTATGAAAGAGATGCTGAGATGATAATTCATCCAAACTATCTTTAATTCAGTCTTTTAATTAAAAGAAGTATTTTTTCCAACATTTGAACAATATTATTCCAGACTATTTCATCAAGTGTAAAAAGTTGTATACACAAAATTACAAACGTATTTCAAAGTATTTATGGTACAAGGTTCTTTGGAATGTCATATTAAAGGTATCAAAATTACCTTTAATATGACGTACAACACTAAAATGATCTATATCTCGCGATATATAATTTGCGGGAAAATATCCCAAGAAATATATATATATATATATATATACATATATATAGTTCATAAATTATTACAAAATATTTATTTCAATTTGTATTGTTTCGTTTATAATTAAACATCGCCAATTGCTTCCACAAATCATCCAAATACAATGAAAATCTATAGTTAAAGGTAATAAAATTACCTTTAAAATGATAACTGAGACATGTTGAATCTGAATGATCAATATTTTGCGAATTAAATTTCACGATCGCATATCTCAAAAAGCGGTATTTTTAAATTCGTGAAAAAATATAGGTAGACGATAAAGCCTTTTTCTATGTTTTCAGTGAATATCTTGCTAGAACTCTCAATACTTTGAAAGATATTTTTAATTTTGTATATACAACTTTGTACATACTTTAGCTATTTTATACTTTCTAGTCGCTATATTTCGCAAGGCACCTGATATTGGTTTTAAATGGAGTGATGTTAAGCTTTCTAAGAAGTTTGATTAATTTAATTTTTTGGCTTGAAAGGAAAACAATATACAGTTTTTCTTGCATTTTGCAGTTTAAAAGATATAAAACCCTTTTTTTTCCTCCGAAGGTTTAGAAACTTCCAAAAATGTTGAAGTAAATATAAGGATTTGGAAGATGTACCGAGGTCATGCTTGATATCTTTGAGTTATGATCTTTGGTTTAGAAGATACATAAGATACCAAAAAATACCAAAATACATTTTTTTAAAGATCAATGAAATTAAAAAAATATCCTTATAAGAAAAAAAGTACCATAAAGGCCCTTTTATTGTATTCTCACTCACTGAGAGCCATATATTTTATTTTATGTTGAAAGCATAAAATTAAGTTAAATATAAAAAAATACAACGTATTTTTCAACGGAAAAAAAGTTGCACAAAATCTTATTTTCTAGACTATTACCCACTTAATTTCTAGTAAAGTATCACAAAATCCTCCCTTGTAAATTCTCACCCCCACAGAACCATATTTATTTCATTTCACGTTTCTAGGTTAATTATTACAAACAATTAAAGAAGTACCATTAAATAAAGAAATAATTTATGTTTAATTTCATGCTTATGCGTTCAATATTATATGAGATTCAAAAAGTACCACTAGAAGAAAGAAAAAGTACCACAAACCCTTTAATCCTTCAAATTTTATGAAAATTAGCTCAGTTAGTTTGAATAAAAAAGTAAAATTCCGTTTTTACCCTTTTTCCCAGGATTGTAGGAAGATTCCATCACAAAATATTCATGTGTATGTGTCAATAAATATAAATAGGTTTCTTTGGAAAAGGTACCAAAAATATTTTACCCCTTAAACGTTCGAATTTCCAAAAAGTATCAAACTTTTATTCTTAATTCTTTGATAAGTTATCAATAAGATGTAAATTTTATTTCCATGTTTTCTGTTTCAAAAGATACATAGGGTATCAAAAAAGTACAAAAAAAGTTTTTACCCATTTTCTCTCTAAAAGGACTGAATTTAAAAAAAGTATCATATACTTGTCTGCTTATTTTTTTAAATAAATAACAATAATTATAAAATTTCCTTTTGAATCAATATAAGTTTAGGTTAGGATATAACGTTACCGAATTATCCGTTTTTACCTTCATGTTCGAGTTTTGAAAAATCCGTCTTCAGATCTTCTAAGTCTAAGTTAGAAGGCAAACCTATACTCCAAATTTTACACCTCTACCTTATGTCGTTTGGGCTGGGCCATGTTGAATCAGCAGTCAGGCAGTAACTCAGTAACGTTGATCTTTGTGTAAGGTACATATAAAGATTTAAAGATTTTAAGGCAAACATATATAATAAATATATGTATACGAGTAATACTAGCTATCCGGCAAACGTTCTTTTGCCATATAACTTATTTCTAGTGAATATTTTGGTGTTTTATTAAAAAATAACGAATGTATTGTAAATCTGTGGGGATGAGTGGGCTTGCTTTTGCACTTTTTGTTTTACACTACTCCCTAAATGTTAAAGTTTATAGCCTTTAGTTCCTTCAAGACTTGAAATTATCATCGGATAATTAGTTAGGAAGACATGGATAGGGGAATCTTTTACCCATTTTGCATTATTTTGCACCATAAATATTGGAATTTCCAAAAAATGTATATCTCTAAGTTCCTTTCACATGTTACAGTGTCTGTATGCCAAATTAAAAAAAAAAAACGGTTAATTTTCAAAATTCAAAATTTCAAAAAAAAATTTCAAATATTTTGGGTAAAAATAGGTTTTAATGGAATGCGTATTTGTTGCTTCCGTTACTTCCGCGGAAGATTGATATCTTGTGTATTTCATTTTTACAATTCTGTTTGCGGATATATGTGGAGGTAGACAGGGAATAACAAAACATTATCTCTGCAGCGGACGTAATTATACCAAGATATAGAGAGGGGAAGCTTTATCCCTCCTGCCCCATTTCCCGTCCTAAATAATAAAAATTATAGGCTATAGAACTTCCTAGATGTTACATTATTTGTTTGCCAAATTTCATGAAAATCGGTTGATTAGTTAGGAGGATATAGGTAGGGGGAGATTTTGCACTATTTTACGCCCTAAATAATAAAAATTAAATAATAAATATTATTATGTCATATTTCAAGAAATTCGGTTTATTAGTTAAGAAGGTCTATGGAGGACGAGCTTTTACCCCTTGAAGCCTATTTTACGCCCTGTAGCGATATGAAATATACTTTACGACCTATTCTCATACCTAACATATACACATACAACATTTCATAAAAATCGGTAAAGCCGTTTCGGAGGAGTTCTATTACACTAGAATTTTATATATATAGAAGATATATAATCGGTTTACACTTGCTACTGAAATTTGTTAAATAAAACAATATCTAATGGTTCAAATAAAATGTTGAAAGGTCTTATTATTATGTTTAGTTTTTATTATTTAAAACTATAATTGATGAAGGAACATGTTATTTTTAATCTTATTTTGTTTCTAACCCTTTTCGCCTCATGCTACACCGTGACACAGTGGAGTCAAACGCAAAATCTGTATCTCCTAAACTACCGGTCAAATCGAATTGAAATGTATGCAGGAGTTGTAGAGGAGGACATAAGCCTTCAGATCAATAAATTGAAAAAAAAAAACTCGCGTAACACTTTTTTTATTAATCGATAAAAACGAAACTTTTCTAAAATCAATCAATTTAAAATTTATTAACCATATATGAATCCTTGTCTTTTGAAATACATAAAGAAAAGAAAATTTTTATTTAAAATCAATTTGAGAAAAATGCGAAAGGATAGTACTATATTTTTTGTATAAAAATAGCCATTTTTTATACTTATTTCAGAGTCCTGACTTTGATTATTTTTAACGTCTAGATAATCCAAACATTTATCAGCATATTATTTCGGAATATATTACAAATTACTGAATATCCCTCATATATCTCAGGACTTATTCCCGAAAAACGCAATAAAGTTGAATCAAAAATTCATAATTCAAGCGTAAAGATATTTTTAACTGCAAGAGATAACGTGAGTGAGTAAGCTTTTTTATCTTGCCAAGCACTTTACAGAATTACAAAATATCTTTGAAATCGGACTTAATACATACTCGAGGTATGAAAGCTTAGGTCCTCCTCTACAACTCTTCCATACATTTCATTTCGATCTAACAAATAGTTCAGGAGATACAGATTTATTACCAAAAATTTGCATTTGGCCCCACTGTGTGTGAGTACAACTGATAAAGGTTGACATTTTTTGTTAAAGAAATTTTCAGTTTTAAACTCAAAGGTTACAAAAACTTTTTATTTACTTTATTTAATATTATTTGTTTTCCTAACACTTTTATTGTGAAAGTGTGTGTTATAAATATTATATAGTTTACATTCTCAACACAAATTTGATTATTAAATTTTATTAAGTTACACCGATTTAAATTTCTATTGATACACATTATTAAATTGGTTAAAGTACTCCTTTAACGCTCCATTAATTTATTAGAAATTTTTGGGAAAATCTTTTAGATAAACATCATAATTGGGTATTTAAATATACAAACTTACTCAACGCAATAAGTGTTACCAGTTTAGCCTTTTTATTTTGCTTTTAAGCTCAAAAGTTTCGTTTTAGCTTCTAACCTTTTTTGAGCAGTTTTTTTATTTTTAAAATTGTCTTAAAAATGTTAGTATTCCATTAAAATGTTAGTATTCCACAGTGAAGAAAAAAATTCTTATTAATTATTATGAATTATGTTTTTACAGAATCGTCCATTAAAGCGTTTTTGTGTATTTGTTCGCAAAAAAAGTTTATATTATTCATATTTACCATAAATTTTCGCCTGCAGCGGTTTTTTATCCAAATTAAAAATAACAATTAATTTTATGGACTTACTAAATAGATTATTTGAATTATTTTTTTATTAACCGTAGAAACTATTTATAAACATTATTTAACATTATATTATTTATTTACAAGTTTATTTACTTTTCTTTAAAATTCTTATAAAAGCGAAAAATCAATCACAAATTTAGAAATGAATAATAAAATACCAATTATTGTTTGAAAATTACGAAAAATCACTCATTTTCATTTGAAATATAACACGAATTAGTATGTGAATTTTTTAGGCGAATATCTTCTAATTTAAGAAAAATTTTAGCTTTTTTCTGGCCTTATATTTTTTGGACATTTAGTCTTTTTTGTCCTTTTTTAAAGTTCAATTTAACCTATTTTTTTCTCGCCTCCTGGCAACACTGACACTAACTATAAAAGGATATGTGTGTATATGTAAACTATCAATGAGTAGCTGTACAAAAATGTTGGTAAATTTCTACAGTGAATGAGAAATAGTCATCGGTACTTACAGAACATATTTATATTAATGATACGAGTATTAACATTTAAGTGGTATTTATGAACATTAAAGTATTTTTATATGGGAGCTATAGTCAAATATATGTCGATCTTCGTAAAATTTGGTATACTGATTGGCACTACACTGTGGAAAATGCGAGAATATGAGCTGATCATAAATATTTTTGAAAACTTTCGAAATTTTGTAAAATTTTTAATTTACTGTAAAGCAAATATATAATGAATAATTGTATGAAAGTATTAAAAAATTACATTGAATATAACTGTACTAGAGTATTCGCTAAATTTAATATATTTGAAATAAAAAGTGTTTGAGCAAAAAGCTAGATCAATTTAAAGGCTATTATTTTCGTAACTTAAACTTTGTGGAATATAATTTATAAAATTTTGAGATGGATAACTTTGCGAAGAATTTTCAAAAACTGTGGTCAAAATTGTTGTACAGAAAACGTTCAAATATTTTGGATAAAAATTAAGTTTTAATGGAATTCGTATTTTTTGCTTCCGTTACCTCCGCGTAAGATTGATATCTTGTGTATTTAATTTTTACAATTCTGTTTGCGGATATATGCGGATGTAGACAGGGGATAACAAAACATTGTCCCTGTAGCGGACGTAATTATACCAACAAAATGGTTTAAAGTAACACGGCAAACATATACTTATGAAGACAAAAATTCTAGCAAATAATGACTTTAAAATTAAAGATTTATATATTATAATCTAATCCTCAAAACATTTTGGTTTAATTATTTCACTTTCGTGAGATGAACCATTTTTAATATACCACCAAAAATATAGTTTTCGATCAACAGTGAACACAATTTTTTTTTATTTATTATCAAAAAAATTACAACATATAATAGACACATATCGATTAATAGATCATGAGCTAAAATGCTTTTAAAATTAGTTGTTCATTCTTGTGAAATTAAGATTTTAGTAAAATTTTCTATGAATTTTTTAAAATAGTATTTTATTAAAGATATTTTCCATTATAATTTAGATATTAAGGCATGATAGGAATGGACCCAACAAAAAAAAAACAATCTAGTGCTTCCAAAAAAGAACATTTTCACCACTTTAAAAGTAGAACTAAGTGTTTTTTTTTTGAAGTTATTAATAATCACTTTCAAAAAAATGAAATTTTTATTAAAAAATTTTATAAATATATTTTTAAGAGCAGTACTTCAAAAGCAATAAACAAGAAGCATATAAGAGAATAATCCAATGACAACCGTGGGTTTAAAAAATAACTTTGCAGCTCTTTTTCATTAGTAAGAACTTCCTTTTAATGACAACACAATGTTAGAATCATGATTTTTCAGTTCCTTTTTTGCTGGGGGATAATGAAGTACTACTTCATTTAAGCCTCTGCTAACAAAAGTAGTATTTTGGAATCACCAGTCCATAATAGGTTAAGATAATTTTTATGACAAACAAAAATAGTTAGCTAGGAAAATAAATGTCACCAGAAGCATAAATTTATAAAAAAAAATCCAAAAATTCATGTAAATCGATGATTTTCTTTTATTCGATAATTTGCATGATTTTAAAATAATTAATTACATTATTCATAAAATCATTTGTTTTTAAGCATAATATATACTTCATACAATTAATTTGCAAAAATTGCTGATTTAAACTTTTCAGAATTAAACGTATAAAATTAAACCTTTTGCTGTTAAAGGTTTAATTTCCTGTAACCTTTAAGTGTATAAGGATAGACTTTTTCAATAATACCATAAAACCAAA
Organism: Protocalliphora azurea; assembly: GCA_932274085.1. Lineage (NCBI taxonomy): Eukaryota > Metazoa > Arthropoda > Insecta > Diptera > Calliphoridae > Protocalliphora > Protocalliphora azurea. The sequence goes on along the minus strand of OW026523.1, from coordinate 70,494,563 downwards.
TATATGTTGAAAAATATCCGAAATATATAATTATATGTTTACATAATGAAAATAATACAAAAATATCAATTAAATCTTAATTTTCCGCGAATGAAAAGAGTTGTAGAAATTATTAGAATGGATGTTCCAAATGTTGGAATGTATCATTAATATTTTGAAGTTAATTTTCATATAACGAAAATTTTGATAATGATATTAAAAGAAATCTATATTTTAAAAGGTATTATAAAAGTGGTCTAGGTCACATAAATTAAAACATTCAGATCCAGTATTTTAGGAATCATATAAGAACATTCTAATCTTCAAATCATTCAACATTCAAATCTAATATTTTGGGAATCATATAAGAACATACTAATCTTTATTTCTAGAGAGGTATATTTGCATTTTTTTCGTGATGCAATTTAATACTTATGTGACTCACAGTTACAAAAATAAAAATAAAAGTTAATAAAAATAAGTTGGTATCTACGCTTTTTTGTATTATATATTTCATTATTTTAAGTAAAACTTAAGAAAAACATTGGATTTTTCCATAACAAAACGGAAAGAAAAAAGCAATTTTCGTATTTAACATTTCAGATTTCATTAAAATTTACCACTATAATAATGTAAGTCTTGTCTTAAATCATAAACTTTTAGGATTATGGCTAGAATTTGGGGTCCGAAAATTCCCGGGATTTCCCGTCAAAATACTCCCAGGATTTTTTTATTTAATTTTCCCGGAAAAACGGGAAATTAAATATTCTCATAGTTTTATAATTCTATACTAAACATTTTGCTATTTTTAACATCTTATATCAATGAAAGATTGACGTTTTCTGACAGGAACGTTAATGTTGCATAAATTAGGTTTTTGACTATTGAATTAGGTTCTTTTCTATCAGCTATCTATGTATTTGTTTACCTATGGTTTAACGAACTTACTGACATGTTATTTCACATGAAATTTTAAACCAACTTTATTTTTGTCATGTTCAAATTTTAGATACTTTCGTTTTATTATAGATTTGTTGAAATTAATATTAAATAAGTTGAACTCCAAAAATACTCACTATTATAAAAAAATTACTTGGTTGGGAGATTTTTCATTCTAACACAACATTTTCTTTTGAAACAGCAACTCCTATCGAAACAATGGATATCAAAACACTTTTTAAAAGATTTATGTTTAATGTAGTAAGAATTATTAAAAAGATGCAAGTTAGATAAATAAAATGGAAATAAAAGACAAGCTATTTATAATGAAATTTATCCAATAGATCAAAATATAAAACACAACGTAAAAATCTGAGACAAAATTTTTAACATAAATTACGAAAGGTATTAACATTATTTATAAAATATTTATTAACTTTTTAATTTTAGAAATGGCATTATACTTTTATATTTTTTCATTTCTTGCTAATTTATTACAATTTATAATTTTTCGTTTTATTTTATTTAATAAAAATAATTTTCTTTGTAAGCAATCATAGCCTTCTTTCTTATAACTAAAGTTTCCGGGAAATTGGTTTTTCATTCCCATTTCCTACTAAAAGAAATATTGCGAGAAACCCCAACCTATAATCAAGGCACTTTTTGGTTCAAAAATATGATGTTTTGAAAGACGAAAAAAGCTAAAAACTTCACAAATGTATTATTGTTTAATTGCTAATAATTTCTAAAGTATAATATAATATAATATAATATAATATAATATAATATAATATAATATAATATAATATAATATAATATAATATAATATAATATAATATAATATAATATAATATAATATAATATAATATAATATAAAAGATATTATCTTCATTACTATATGTATAGAGTTTATGTATATCAATAGTTTAAAGGTCAAAGTTGGACATATAAAATTTAAACCATTATATCTCAAAAAACTGTATTTTTAAAACTCTAAAAAAAATTATATAATGTTGACATAACTCTTTTCCCTACTTGTGCAAAACTTCAAGATAAACACTCATTCAGTTTAGAAGATATGGACCAAAATTTTGCATGTAATTTTTGTCAATATTTTAAATTTTACATACAAAAGATTTGTTTTTTATTTTATTTTGCTTCACAACTTCTAAACTAAATGAGTGTCCGCCTTGAAATTTTGCACGTGTACGGAGAAGAAAAGTTGGTTCAACATTATATATATATATATAGTTTTCAAAAAATTGTTAAAATAACGTTTTTTGAGAACTTTTGATGTAAATATACTTTATACACATCGTTAAAAAGGTTACATCTTTGTTTACAATATGTAATCACAACCAGAGGTCTTCCGTCTATATTTTAAAAGTTATTAGCAGTTACACAAATACATCTTTGTGAAGTTATTAACCTTCTTTTCGCTTTTAAAAACATTATATTTTTGGATCAGAAAGGACTATGAGTCAAAAAGATTATGATTTGAGAAACACTTCATTGAAATCGGAGGTACCAAGTCCGCTTGCTGTCCGTTTTGACAAGGAATCAATCTATTTAAAGATCCTAGAGATAAACTTCCCCTATCTTAAACATTATTTTATTTGAATGAGTATCTTAAATTTCTTGAATATGAGTTTTATTTCTGTTGTCACTTACTGTATATTTTCCAAAAATATTTAAGAAAACTAAATATGTACATATATATTAAGCAGTGTAAATATGTAAATGTTTGTATATGCATTTTCAAGGAAATTACTTTGGTTTTAACAAATATCTGCTGGTGTATACATACATACATAGTTATACATATGTATGTAAAATTTACATATACATATGTATATGTTTGTATACACAAACGAAAACATAAATTATTTAATTGTTAAAACTATTCATATAAATCATTGTTTAACCTTAAAGGTAAAATGTGTTAAACACTTTTTGAAGGATTAATTTTGAATTTGGCTTTTTGTAAAAAATATATGTATGTAGTGTATTACGTATGTACCGGTGTTTTATATGTATATATATATGTATATATATATATATATATATATATATATATATATATATATATATATATATATATATATATATATATATGGTGTTGATAAAATTTTTTCATTTTTAAAATTTTTATGTTTTTTGTGCTGCGTCTGTGCGCCTTTCAGTGGAATGTAAATTTTTAAACAACGATTGATACTTATTATAATTATGACTATTTTACACAGTAGATAGAATGGAATAGCATGGATTACTGCGTGAACTAAGTTTTTTGTTATTTTAGACCATAAAATCGAAGGAGCATTAAAAATAAATTTAATAAAAAAAAAATATAGACTTTTCGAAAATTACGCAAAAATTGTTATTTTTTTACTTTTATATAGCAAATTGCTATTTGTACAAATCTTGCATTTGAATGAAATTTCACATTGTCAATCTTGAGGTGTATTCCAATTGTTTTGGAGGAGCACAGGTTTATAGCGGGTTTGGGTGTCAGGGGGTGGACCACCAAATTTGGTCACCTCGGGTATGAAACTTCTTTAAAAAATCGCCAAAATTTCATATATGATTTGATTGAAAAAAATTTTACACACAAATAGTCCTTATAACTCTGCAAAAAATAGGCTTACAGTTTTACTTTAAGAGATATTTAGACCGAAGTAAAATTTTGACCCATTTATAGGTATGTTTTTTTAGTTTCTTTAATTTGACGGGCTCAATTCGAGTTCCATAATTTTTTTTTTGTGCAGAAATTATATATCAATGTGATTCCGATCAAAAAGTACATAATTTTAAAAAAATGTGTTTTTTGTGATCTTTTTCTCTTTAAAATTCATTTTTTTTCCTCTGGAACGTACTTTTTACGCTCTCAAAAATGTTTAACCTAAATGCATATAAAGCAAATCCGAGAGCATTTGGGGTAACAGTCTCCCCGTTAGCCCTATCAGAATTTCGTTAGTTTTTTTATATTTTTTATTTATTTGTGGAGCTAAAAAATGTCAAAACTTAACTTTAAAAAAAAAGAACCTAGATTACATACCTATATATTTGCTAAACACACAAAAAATATTTAATAAGACAAGCTTCTGATAACGACAGGGCGACGATTTTATAAAAAAAGTCAATTTTTAAAACAATTTTCCCCCAAAAATAAAAAAGTGAGAATCTATTTATGGCCTTATTTTAAGGACAACCTTTTTCATGCTATAGTAAAATTTCATAATGATAGCTTTATTTATATAGATTTTATTTAAGTTGAAATATTAACTTCTTTTTTTTTCAAAATAACACTAAACATCAAAAAAAATTTTTTTTGGATTAATGAAGAAATTTAGTTCCAATACTATACTATCTATATATTATTTTCAAGTTATAACCTTTCCAATGATTCTAAATAATTGTATAAATAATTTAAACATTCGTTTAAAAACTAACTGAAACTTGGACAACTTCAGAAAAATTTGCACATGTGTGTTGTAGCATTTCATACACAGTGCACAGTGGTTTCAACATGTTTTTTTTTTTTTTTTTTTTTTTTTTTTTGATGAATAATTTTGTGTAACTTTTGAACCATTTCAATAAAATTTCACTGTTAGTTATTGCTAAGGTATTTTCCAACTGTTTTTAAAGAGTGCAAGTCTCTAGCTGGTCTCTGAGCAGGTGGAGAACATCCGAAATTGGTCAATTATTTCTTATTTGACTTTATTACCAAAAAAAATTAACATAAGTACTGTTTACTAAAAACAGAATAAAGTTATAGAACTTTGCACAGGCAAATATTTTGATTTCTTTAATGAAATTTTTATCCGTTTTCAATAGATAAAGTTACAGGAATTATTTTGCTTTTAATAAAATTTAGTGTATTCAAGTCATTACATTCAGCATATTAAAGAATGAAACAGTCAATATCCTACAGGATTTGGTAATATAATACAACAATCAGGTATATCCAGTCAACTTATATTCCTTAGCACAGGTAAATTAAGTAGGTCTGTTAATTAGATATATATATTTTTTAGAACATTTTATATACCTGTGGAATTTTATAAAAATATTGCGTAGTTTTATAGTACCTAGAAAACGTTCTTCAGTATAAAAAAAAAACTATTTTGTTTTATTTACGTTATTAACATATTTACCACAATGACGATAACATTCATATAAAGATTTGTGCTGCATTCTTTGGGAAATGTCTAAAAGGAATAGAGCTGAATACACAACTACATTAACACATTTTATTGGAGAATTGGATAAAGTTGACATTTTTTCGAATTATTCGAAATAAAAATAATTGCGTAAGAAAGTTTCAATAGAAGTATTGTACGCAGTTTCAAAGTATCATGGAAATTAAAACCACTAATGCAGGACCACCACTTAAGCAGTATGATTATCTGTGTCAGAAATAAAAAAAAAGTAAACAATCGAAAATAATGTCCACGCAATCCAAATCTGAAGTTCAAAAAAAAAGCGGACATCCTTCCTGTTATATCCCCCAGTCGACTTAAGCGTATTACAAATTTTCTGAAGATGAGGTGATAACGAAATATATAAAAAGCAAAATATTGCCCCACCACCTAGTGAAATAGACAATGAAAAAGCATTTATTGACCTGTCACAGTTACTTGAAAGTACCGCTTCAATACTTCTCTCAACAATTTCAAAAAACGAAGCATTGAAACTTAATAAATCGGATCTGACATTAATATGCAAATGAGAATGTGATGGATTGTCAGCACTATCAGAATACACACAAGCTTCATCAGGGGAAATTTGTGCAAACTTCAAAAGTGTTTTCATGGCATCGCTGTTTCCACTACGCTTTAGAAAGCATTCGAATAAACTATGTACGTCAATTTATGCTACTAAATATGTTTGGAAAAGCCCAACTCCAGGATCAAACTTATATTGCAGACCAATAATGTTTCATATATATATAAAGAAAGTGAACAAGGCACACAAACCTGGGTTATTACAATCAAACAATCAAACGAAAATTTAAGACCGTTTTGCATTGAAACTTCAATTAACAATGATTGATGGAAATATATGCAATGCCATTACGAATACTGATTTAGTTTGGACATGTCCTTTATGTGGATTGCAAAAATCACAATTTTCAAAAACTTCTGCAGACAGCTCTACAAATATTAAAGAAGATGTCATAAACTTTAATATATCTGATCTACGTGCCCGTATATGCCTTTTGGAATACATTCTTCATATTGCGTATGATCTCAAATATTGAAGTATGCCTGGGAAACAACAAAAGAGTGTTAGGAACGACAAGGAACTTATGGAAATAAGAGCAGATGAGAAAAGGCGAATTTAAATTGAATTTAAACAGACGAGTGGTTTTAATATAGATAAACCACTCGTTGGCTATGGGAGTACAAATAATGACAAGACGGCAAGAAAATTCTTTGAAAACTATGAAATTACTTCTTAAATTACTGGAATTGATCTGAAACTTTTTCGAATATGTCATGCGATATTAAAAGCAGTAAATAGCAAACATCATATTAATGCAAACAAATATGAGTTATTTTGCGATCGTTATACGGATGGAAGGAATTAACAAAGTACTTCAATATGGTCGTCAGATTTTGGAATCAAATATGCTACCGCTTGGTGAATTAAAAGGAGGCCAGAAGCTCTGACTTCAAACTAATTAAACTATTTAATACAAGAAAAGGAAGGAATAAGTGTAATACTAACAATAATGTAATGTACTAAAACGATGATATTCAAGAGGTTCTTGAGACCAGCGAGAAACTTGTGCTTCTTCAAATAGTTGGAAAATATCTCAGCAATAACTATATGAAATTTCATTGAAATATATTTAACGGTTCAAAAGTTACACAAAGTTATTAAAAAAAATAAAAAAAAAAAACATTGAAACAGCTATGCACTTATAAATGTTGCAGCACATATTAACCATAAAACGAAAATGTGCAAGTTTTGCTAAAAGGGGTCAAGTTTCAGTTAGTTTCTAAACAAATTTGTTAACTATTTATGCAAGTATTTGGTATAATTGAAAAGGTGATATAATTAAAAAAATAATGATTAATAAATATTAAAGCATTAAAACTAAATTTCTTCATTAAATTTATCAAAAACAACGCAAAACTTTGATGTTTAGTATTATTTTGTAAAAAAGACAAATATTTGCACTTAAATAAAATCTATATATATAAAGCTATCATCATTAAATTTTAGTGTGATATAAAAAAGGCAAACATATGTAGGTATACCAAGGTATTTTTTTAAAATTTTTTTGAGCCCCACAAATAAATTAAAAAAAAAATAATAAATTAACAAAATTCTTATCGGGCTAAAGGTGAGACTGTTACACCAAACGTCCTCGAATTTACTTTATATAAATTTCCATTAAGCATTCTTTTAGCAACATAAAAAAATGTATTGTCCAAAGAAAAAAAAAATGGATTTTCAAGTAAAAAAATATCACCACCTTTTTGAGAAAAATCACAAAAACTCACAATTTTTAAAAATTTTCTAATTCTAATTAATATTTTTTTATTGGAACCACATAGGTATATAATTCTTGCATGAAGAATTTTGTGCAGAATCTGAAGAATATTTTAGAAAAATTTTAGGGTCAAAATTTTAGTTCCGTCTAAATATTTCTTAAAGTAAACGAGAATTTCCACACATATAAGCATATTTTTGTAGAGAATTATAAGGAATATCTACGTGTTAAAATTTTTTTCAAGCAAATCATAAATTAATTTTTTTTGATTTTTTAAAAAATTGTCAAACCCGAGATGACTAACTTTGGAGGTCTACCCTCTATCCCCGAGACCTAATATGATCCTGTATTTCTCCAATTCAGCTAATTTACACCTCAGTATTGGTCTATTGGTCATGTGAAATATCATTAAAATACATTCAGTAGTTCTAAAGTTACAGAATTATTTCCAAAAAAATCGTTTTGAGACCAGTGTACTGTGGTAAATTCCACACAAAAATTACATAAACGATTGTTTGATTTTTGGTAAAATTTTGATTGCAATATAAAGCTAACACTTCAGACAATATCATTCACAATTTTTTCGCTGCTTAGATGTCTAGTTTGGAAGTAATAATATCGCAAACTGGAATATTTTCCACTAATAATTATTTAAAAAAAATACTGTTTAAGTTCTTATATACAAAGTATGCTATGAATTTCTGGCATATATGTGTTTTTTAAAACTTTCTAAATTTTTGGAGAATACTGGTTTATTGTCAATCTTCTGCCTTAAAATACGAGTACAGGTCATAAAATTATCTTTTCGTTACATTTATGGACTTTAGAAAGTTGGTTACTTTTATCATCACAAAAAATTTAAACCCAAACTTTAATGGACCAGAAATTTTTTTTCAATAAGTTTCAGGACAGTTTACTTCTACTACTAATTGCTACTCTTCTTACCACAAGATTTCCAGTAACTATTTCAAATGAGCAATTTTTTAATATATTTAAGGTTCAGTATATTTAGAAAAATAATTATATAACATTAATAATGCTATAATTAGTATATGATCAGCCAAAAAATATATATTTTATGTGCTTAAATATATAGAAAATTAATTTTAGAGTGGATTCTTGGAAATGTGGAGCAATTTTTTATATAGAAATCATAAAATAAAATTTGAATACCTGTAATTAACTTTTTCTCAAATTTTGGTAATCCTAACTAAGTTGGACAACTCATTTATCTATTTCGTGTAATTTTTGAAGCAAAATTATATAGATTATTAATTTATCTCAATAAATTTAGGTAAAACGTATATAAATGTAACTTATCTAATAATAGTGCGGAATACACAATCATACAGGGGTTGGTCGCATTAAAGAAGATAACAGGGGACAACACAAAACTGTCAATTTACCACGAAATTTATTATATCTTTAAATTTTTAAAGCTTCTCTTTTTTTAATATATGTATAAAGTATTATATTTTCGAAAATTTTTCAACAGTACAAATTATTTCAATTGGTTGTACTAAGGAAAATCTACTATATCTCTACCTCTAATTAACCGAAAAATATATTATTGGAAAGTTTATAACTATATCTTACACCTGAGATAGTTAAATTATTTTGATATTTATGAAGCATGAATTTATCATAATTTTTTTTTGTCTTCATTTATCTATCCATCCCCTTTTAGTATCGTAAAAATTTTGGTTTGTGAATGAAGCATTATATTTTTTATTCGCATACCAAGTTTAAATTACTCAAATAGAGAAATAACGGAGTTATTGATTTTTAGCTAAAATTTACCACCGTGATCTGTGCGTGGGTTGAAAACGGGACACTTTTGTCAAAACAAATTTTTCTAAGGCACATAACATGGACAGCACGAAATTTGAGATAATTAGCATAAACAGGCATCAAAAAATTTTTAAAGATAAAAATTTTATGAACTAAATTTAATTTACTTGGGTTAAAAAAGGATCATAATATTAAATAGCAATTATTTATAATAAATTCTAATAAAATACATTTTTGTATAATATATAGAGTAATAACTTAGATTCGTACCCCATTTTTCGGAAATTTTTAAAAATTTAAAAAATTACTAGGAGACACTAAAATATGTTACACTAATACCACTGAATATGGAAAATATCATACATTTCATTTGAATAACCCAGTAGGTTTTAAATCGCGTATAATTTTTACCTGAATTATAAATAAACTTCCAGCTTGTTAAAAATTGTATAGGATCAACTTAAAACCGCTATAACGTTCGAGCCTCCAGCACGAATAATTAACGCGAACAGATTTTATATGCATTCGAGTCACTTTATATTTATACAAATGGATTTTAAAGTACCATCAAAAAAGGAAAACAGTTAAAAATTTTTTTTAAGGCCTAAAATCAAAAATGTTTGATAATGGCCCATATGCGAATAGGGGTGTTATTTTCAAGGTCCTCAGTTTACTTAAAATGTTGTTTTTTTCTTTTTTGTATGAGAAACCAAAACTGTTTAAGTATTTTGTTGTTATTACATTTCACATTTAAAATTTATTTAAAAAAGAAGAACAGAATATTTAAATTAAAGTGAAGAATTTCTATATGGAACTTAGTATTATTTTTGCTTGTATATGTCTATACGTATATACGTATTTAATTAACAGTGTAACGAAATTTATTTAAAATATATTAAATATAGGATTACCTTTCATAAAATTTTATGAACTAAATTTTGCACAACTAAGTAGATACTTACAAATATTTGAGCTTTAACGAACTGGCTTTTGAACTACTGTTCCTTTTTATGCCAACAAAATTGGTTTTTGAAGAAAAAAAGGAAACACCTGTTTCTTATCTTACCCCTTTCAACAAAACCAGCATGAACATCTTTTATCACTTTTAGAGCCACACATGTAAAACTTACGTATTCTGTCTAAAAAAATTCGTCTATAAATTACAAGTATTTTGAAAAAAATAAGAAAAACTTAAAAACCTCATTTTATTTTCTTCAAGTTTTTTGTTTTTTCTTTTTTGCTTTTTTTTCTTCGCCTTTACTTGCCATAAAATAAACATACCACTATTTTTCGCCTAGAATCTAGAACAAAAAACAAAAAAAAAAACTTATTTACTGCACTTCAAATAACCCCCTACTAAAATAAGGTATAAGAAATAAAATGTAAAACAAAAAAAATCTTTGCCATAAATTAAGTGAACTTCACATATTTTTTAAAAAGAAAAGTTTAACAAGCCACATTACATTGTATATTACAGCGATTTTAGATGCATTTTTTTCTTTCCGAATTATTTATACTGTTGGCACCTGCCACTGACATTTTGTACAAGAATTCATGTGAATGTATTTTATTTTTTTAATTTACCGGAAGAAAATCATAGCAATAGCAAAATGAAACAGATAAACAATTTTAAAAGTTCAAATATAGCTACATATAATAAACAAATGAATTTATATGCAATAAGTTATTATATTTCTATGTTTTATTGCATTAAAGAGCAAATATAGTAAAAAATAAAAATATATAAATCCAGAAACTTTACTTGGTAATATTTACTATAATTGCGAACAATTTAATATTTATTTGTTTCTAGATCTCTTCTTCTATATATAAAGCCATTTCCACAAAATCTTTAATATAATTTATATCGACATAAAAACCAACATTTGGAAACCAATATCCGAGATACTATACCACACAACTCATTATTAAATGCGATTTTAGTTTTATCCCAACTATAAATTTTCAATAAATTACCCTACAGCCATTGTGTTCTACACAATTCAATTGCTTTTATATTTTAAGAGAGTTTTTGTTTTTAAGGGAGTGCGTAATTTTAAGATAGTAGTATCATATGATGTTAATTTGTAGGAATAAATGTCAGGTAAATAGAATTCATCAACTGTTGTTTATACTCTACATTTATCAAAATATATAGCTCCCGCCATACCGTAATTTCTGAGGCTCTGAGCAGCTGTTATAACATATAACGATGTTACTAGTGACCCACCGCACAAGCTTTTACTAATTACTCGTACAACAAATTTAGATTCACTTAAGTTGATGAGATTACTTCCAGGTATTTTGGTCGTAGGAAATATTTGACTTGTAGTGCTACTTAAAATTTAGATAAAAATGATTCCCAGGATGTAGATAGAGATTTTAAAATTGTTTATATTTCCCATTTGTTTTGTTAACTTACTTTGGCTAGAGACTTTAATTATCACAAATATTTATAATTCTTTTTTAGTACACTAACAAACATTTTGAACGGCAAAACCAAAATATAGAAAAAAGTATAAAAAAAAAATTATTTACGTAGAAGTTGATATAGTTTTTTTTTATATATTCAGGTTAAAAATATATATACTTTTTTAATATCGGCTATAAAGTTAAATTAATCTTTTTTAAATATGTCATAAATTCTCAAAAGAGAGAAATATCTAAATTTAACTATTTAGAATAGAGATGACAATTTCATGGCATAATTGTGCTGGCTAAACTCACACGTATTCTTACGTTCTTTCATCTACTAGTAACTGAGAGTTCAAAGGGTACAAAATGCACTGGAAAGAATGTATGTAAATAAATTGTTTGGTAATTAATAACCATCAATTTCTTTAATATTAGTGTTATTTAAGTATATTAATAATACTGTGCGACAAATGGTAGGGGTCAGTGATCGGGAAGGGTTCAAACTACCGGGGAAAGTTATATCGGTAACAAAGAAGTTATACGTATCCCGGCGTTTCACTGGGTCACGTCTAGGAATCGAGATATATCGATTTGAAGTTAGTAACTATCATATAGAGGAAATTGTGACCTTTGGTGGTCTTTTTTTTGACATAACTCGAGAACCACCAGTCCGATTTTGCTGAAACAAATTTAAAAAAATTAGGAATTGCAATTCCTTTTATCTGTTCATAAAACGTTTCGCTACATAAGCAACAGTTTCGCAGTTATAAATAAATGTATGAAGAAAAAAGCTATTTTTTGCCTAATAAATTGAATTTTTTTATTTTTAATTCATAAAAAATCCAAAACGGCAAAAAAAAGTGTCAAGTCCTATTACTTTCACGTAAAGTCACATAACCTTTAAACAAAATGAGACATAGATCATGAAAATCGATGGACGCGTTTCGCTTTTATTCACAATTAAGTGAAGGTGATTTTATGTTTCAATGAATTTGGATAATATTTATTATATATTATTTATTATAATTATTAACACGTAAAATTAAAAATGATTACAGGTAATTATTAGATTATTACATAGATAAATAGGTTATAAAAAACTTATTTTCGTTTGTTTGCGCCCTTTTGTTCAAAGTCTGTATCGGATGAGGATCTGTCTTCATCTGGAAAAAATCAATTGTTTTTAATCAGTCAGTTAACTTAATTTTTGTGACTTACCCTCGGAGGAAACTCCCATTGTATATTCTTCTTCTTCATCTTCATTATCGGGATCGTACGTCTTTTGCGACCACCAACAATTTTCAGCCACCAGCGAATCGAGCCTTTTGCCTTTATGTCGCATTTCCATTGGCATTGCCACTTGATGGAAGCGCTCGCCATGTTCATCCGACTCTGATGCTAGCTGCTTGCTGAAGTATTCGAGATGGTGATGCAAGAAGTGAATTTTGAGGGACATATTCACTCCAATTTTCTGGAAGTAGTGCAACATCTTGGTCACATGAGCGGGGTAATTGTGTGCTCGCGTACTTCCCAAAAAATATCGTATGACTTTCTTCAGTGCCCTCCACGCAAAGTAATCATTACCGTCTAAAGCACCTTTAAATTTCTTTGATTTCATGAGCTTTCGTGTATCCGGCCCATTCAGAACATCTTCCTTCAATTTTGCTTCGCTGATTCGTGGGAAAATATTTTCCAAACAATCAAGAATTTTCGGTTGCTTCACAATGGCCTTGATGAAATTTTTTACGATTCCCAGTTTGATATGGAGAGGGGGCATGAGGACGTTCTCCATTGGCAACAGTGGATCATTTATGCAGTTGTGTCCTTTCTCCGTTGGTTCTCGAGCAAGCCACTCATGCGTTTCGTATTGGTTTCCTTTAAATCGAGTATCCCAAAGACACAAGAAACACATGTTTTTCGTATAGCCTCCTTGGAGACCTCTTAGCATCGCCACGACTTTCAGATCACAACTGATCCGCCACATGTGATCAGTGTAGCAAACTTTATCCAAAATTATTTTCATGGAATCGTATGTTTCGCTCATGTCTGTGCTGTAGCCAATGGGAATGCTTGGTTTTTTATTATATTTATGTAGCAAAACAACTTTCAGGCTTGATTTCGAAGAATCGATGAACATTCGCCAATCAGATGCGACATAATTAATGGCCATCTTTATATCGTGGCAGTAAACAAATGTGTTCCTTTCATTGAGTGTGTAGTACCATTGGAATAGCAATTGTCGTCTTCGATATCCGGTGACTTTGACATTAGGCTCCAAATTGTTGCCTTCTTTCAAAAGCTGGGCAAGTTTTTCTGCTTCATGTTGAGAAAGGTTTAATTCTGCAACAATCTTGTCCATTCTTGCTTGTGATATTGGAATTATTTTGTTCGATGGGCCAGCTTCTGGTGTTGGTTTATAGGTGAAATCAGATTGATCTATTGTTTCAATAGAAAAAGAAGTTTCTCTGTCAGGACTTGGAAGCGGTGGAATTGGTATTTCATCCAAATGCGGTAGAGGTATTTGTGCACTTTTATGTAAACTCTTCGTTTAAGGCCTTTACGATTTACTCCACATATTTTGTTTGCGCAAGCGTAACAGTTGTCGGAATTGTGCTCTCCTGAATCAGTCCAAATCATTGGTACACCAAAACGAAGTGAACTGCGTTTCCCTTGGATCCACATGTTAAGACCATTGTAGCACGTTTTACAAATTTTGTCTGGGACCCACAAAACGCCGCGAATTATTTCGCAATCAAAATAAGTGAGTAATCAGTGAGTAATGCAGCATTTGTTGAAAAAGCTCTTTTGCCACAAACGTAACAAAATAAATTGATATTTTCTGGACAATTTGCACTCATTTCGGTTTTATACTTTTATTACTTTTTCGTCACTTAAAAAAAACGTACTTTACGCGTTCGGAGACACTTGTTGAATGACAAAAATCGATCAGTGAACACCTATAAATACTACGTAAGTTTCAATATTTTACAGAGAGGTACTTATGAATTCGCGCATCTTTTAAGGGTGACTATAAACCTGATTCGTGTGCGTTTTAAATTTTTCGAAACGTTCTAAAACATGACCACTCATAAATGTGGGTGCAATTTGTGTAAAAAAAAATCATGCAGGTAGCCAACGGAAAAGACCCAAATAATTAAAAAAGTGCACTTTCCTTTTTTCCTTTTAATTGTCCACGCACATTTATGACCGTTTTTTAGTTTTTTACCGCTACCATAAAAATCAAATAACCTTTTGTTTATTACTTTTTTTTTAATTCTGACAATCATAAAAAAAAGTCATCAATGTTTTTTCCAGGGAGCATATCTCGAGCAAATTTTTGAAATTCATACCTTCACTTAATTGTGAATAAAAGCGAAACGCGTCCATCGATTTTCATGATCTATATCTCATTTTATTTAAAGGTTATGTGACTTTACGTGAAAGTAATAGGACTTGACACTTTTTTTACCGTTTTGGATTTTTTATGAATTAAAAATAAAAAAATTCAATTTTTTAGGCAAAAAATATTTTTTTTCATACAGTTATTTATAACTACGAAACTGTTGCTCATGTAGCGAAATGTTGTATGAACAGATTAAAGGAATTGTAATTCCTAATTTTTTTAAATTTGTTTCAGCAAAATCGGACTAGTGGTTCTCGAGTTATGTCGAAAAAAAAAGACCACCAAAGGTCACAATTTCCACTAGTTACTAACTTCAAATCGATATATCTCGATACCTAGACTTGACCCAGCGAAACGCCGGGACACGTATAACTTCTTTTTTACCGGTATAACTTTCCCATTTGTCGCACAATGTAATTATCCTTACCTCATTCTGACAAGTAGAGTCACGATAAACCATTTTCCTTAAGAATTTGAAATATTTAAAATTTTGACTTTTGGCCTTCTTATTTTAAAGATAATCCTTGTCCAATTTTCTTGAAAACTTCAGAATATATTTTCTGAAATATGTTTCATCTGTTAACTAATTTTGTTTAGTCTGAATATCAGTTCAAAAACAAAATTACTTTATAACTAAAAAGCTACAAAAAATGCCTTTCAGACGAAATCCCCAAAATTCAAATAGAAGATAAGGCACATTCATACAATATATTGACTTAATTATTTTTCAGGATTATTTCCTATGGTATTGTCTATAAACCAGCATAGCTCTTTGACAACTTTTTTAAAATTTGTTTAACAAAATTTTTAAAAGTTTGAAATTGGAGTTTTGAAACATTCGTAAAAAAAATCAACATTTTTTAACAAAGCATGGAAAGGGGTTTTGAATTATTCTGGAGAAACAAAATTATATTTTTCAGTAATTAGGGTTCAAATTTAATTAAAAAGAGCAATTAGTTTAAATATTTCTCAAAAAGTTAAAATTTGTTTGCACACTACTTACAAAGATGGTCTAAAACACATTAATGATCTGGGGAATTCGTAATACCTTAAACATTTTTTACCCAATTCTTTCTTTTTATATCTTGTTTGATAGATAGTTATATGTAGATTACGATTTTTAAACATTTTGTTATAAGGCGAAGTATTTAATAGCTAATTTTTTCCAAAAACTGTAAGAAAGACATATTTTCTCCATATAAACGCACAATACAAATTTCAGGTTCAATGCGGCACGGTTTCACTAATATTTCACACAATGTCTGTTTTCAACCCAGTAAACAATTTTAGGTGAGTTACTCGATAGATTTTGGAGCAATCTAATGCTTATATTTATATTAAAATCAGAGATGTATTTTTACTATAAAATTTCAAGTGAATGGGTGTATAATTTATCATAATTTTCATATAAGTGGGGACTCATTCAGAAAATTAATTTAAAGTACATACATACCATAAAAATGTTAGTATAGAAATAAAAGTTGGCACTATTAATTTATATTTACATAAAAATCATACTTGCAATTCGCAAAAATCGGCCTATATTTGATCATATCTTCCGTAGTCACTTTTACCACCATAAATCCATAAATATTTTATTTTTCGATTCAATTTTCAACTGTTAAGATTTGTATAACTAAAAATCATATTATCAAATTTCAAGAGAATTGTTCCATAATTGAATATAAGATTTATTCCAAAATATCACTTTAACACGCAATAATTTCATATAAATGAAAGATTATATAGTCGTTTTAAGTTGCAAATATAGTTCATATTCATAGTCTTCCAAATTATGTTGCAGTACTACACTTAAGATAATAATTAATTCAAATTTAGTTACACTGGCTTCGAAAATGACTATATTAAATTTTTAAATTTTGTACTTAATAAAAATTATAAAATCGTTTCAAATCTAAGGTAATAAATCTCAAACCATAAAAGTTTAGTACTTGAAACTGCGTCTTTAACATTTATTATTTTGGAAAAAATTAGTCGGGAACTTTCAAACATATTTAACGACCAAATATTTGAAGGACATTTCTCGCAAATTTTATTTGGATAATTTTAATAAAAATCTATTCGTTATAATTTCAAATTGTCATCTTTCATTTGATATCTATATCACCATAAAACTTAAAAAGAAGCAAAATAAAAGGTATCTCAGATTATTTTTCAAAATATGAGAGTCGTATTAAGTATATATTTTCGTATGTAAAAAAAAAAAACATTTGTTTTATTTTACGGCGTTGTACGGTAAATTAACTTTGTAAAAACCAAATTGTTAACACGAGTTAGTAATTAGATAAGTATAAAAATAGTTAATCGAAATAGTTTAACTAAACTAACAAATATTTTCTACAAATAATCGTTTAAGATGTCTAAAACAAATTTCCTATTCGTACATGTAACAGATTTATTGGCAAACAAATCAAGACATCGTAACTATTCCGTTTTTCCCATATAACATTAATACAATTTAAATTTATGATGTAGCGTAAAATGTTAAAATTCTTATTGTAATTGAGTGTCAATATATATGAAAAAAATAACTTTATTGACTATTTCCATTTTTTCAATATCATATCGTTTTACTTTATATCTACTTTGTATTCTATAATTTTTCTCAATTCTCTCTCTTTATGCCAATTTGTATAAAGTTGCCATAATATTCCTGGGGGTATTTTGTATTGTTGTTATATACAAGAGCAACCAAAGCTGAAAACAACCACATTTCGTTTCATACCATATTAAACCATAAAAATGTCAAAGGTTAAAATGCAACAAAATAAAATGAATACAAGTGTATAAGTTCATATACATATATGTATGTGGAGCATAGCTTGGCAAATGTGGATGTATATTAATGTATATATGAAACAAACACCTACATACATATATTAAAACACAAAGTTTTTACTCATCTCATTTTAACGCCTGTAAATATGCACTAAAGTTTATTTCCAAAATTAATGTGTTAATTTTTGTTGTCTACAAGATTAAAGAAATTGCAAATTGAATATATGTATATATATATATATATATATATATATATACCCATTTTATACATACTCAAATGTACAAAATATATTTAAGAAATCGTTAAAATTCCCTTATTTAACGGTCAAAATAATTATGTTTTTTCAAAATTTACATATCTAATTAATGTCAAAATTACATTAATTATCTGAAAAATAATGTTTTAAAATTCTTGACTGGCAACAAGCAAATTTACTTGAAATGTCAAATGGTTTTTGTAATTATTTGTTAAAATCTAAAATATAGATGAAAGGTCAAATGTCATTTTCAATATACGTTTCAAAGGAATGCGTAGTATTGTAAAAATAATAGATTTTATGTAGATTTATGACGACCGAAAAATGTACAGGAAAATAAAGGAATTATTTGATTAGACAAATAAGAATAAAACATTTTTTACGATCCTATTGAATATTATTTTAAAGAGTTTTTTGTAATAGGTATTGGAAAACTTGGATTTTGGCATATAATAGAAATAATACTTCAAGACACTATTGACAAATTAATACTCTACTTTGATGTTTAGATCGTTTACAAATTAATTACATTGACCTTTAATACCATAGCAAAAGAAAAAAAAACAACATAATTGCGAGGTGTGCAGCAGCAGACATTGTCCTAACTGGACATCCAATTGGTGCCGCCAGTGTAAAAGTAATGTATAAATTAAATAGGATTCGTTTCTTAGACAAAAAAATCATAATGAAATTATTTTTTAAAGCTAATAATATGCACCTAATTTAAAAAAAAAAATAGTTAAAAATATTCAGCTCTTGTAACAGCCGCAAGATTTAGTTACAATCATATATATATGTAGAAAATGAGTCTGGTAAGAAATTAATTTAACATTACTGTACTGTAAAGTAAAAAATTACTGATTTTTCTGCAGGGTTTTGCAAGGTTAGTTCGAACTTCGATTTTATAGACTTCTTAAACTTCGGATATTTTTGAGCGCTTTGTTCGTTATGTGTAAGAATAAAAAAAACATTTAAATCAGTGAATTTCAATTTATTTATGGATATTTATTATTTATAAAATGTAAAGCTTATACTAAACATATTATATAAACAAATTATATAAAAATATTAAACATTATGCAAGATTTTTATCGAATGCCCCTTCCCTATTAAGCCCACTTTTCATAATTAGTTTGTTTGTAATATCCGAGTAGTCACATGTATAGCACAACCTCTTAAGGGAAATATAAAATATAGTTTTTTTTATAGCCAAATAAAATTTAGTACATATATCGAATAATTTTTGGAGACAATGGACTTATATTTAAGTTGGATGCCACGAATAGCTTCAAGACCACTTTCAGTAAAAAACGATCTTACTACTTTCTTGATGCTATTAAGGTTATTCACATAAAATTTGACATACTCAAGGAATGGAAAATATTATTATATAGATCAGGGGTTCTCACAAGCAATACCTTCACGATCCCGTTGACACATCATAACTTAAGTTTTTTGTTTTTTTGTGCAACAAGTAAATAACAAGTCAAAAGTTTGAAAAACGATTATGTTTATTATCAAATATGTTTTTCAAACATTGACCAAAGGCTTTAATAGTGAGTTTGAGTTGTAATTGAGGTTCACTTTACAATAAATGTTAAATAAATCGTACTTAATTATTTTTATATAAAAAGTTAATCTCAAATCTGAAATCTAAAAATAAATACAAAGTAATATTTAAAAAATTAATTAATAAGTTCTTCACCTACTTGAGAAGTTTATATCATTCTTAATTTTAAATCAAGTTCACTTATTAAAAATATATAAAATACAAAAACTGCGGTTAAAGTACTTCTAATCTGGCTGTCCTATTGAAACTCCTGTGCCCTGTTTGAAACTAATAACAGGGCATAATTTTAAAGGTAACTTATTAAAAATGAATTATGACTTTAAACTTTCCAAATTTATTTTAGAATATCTCAATACAGAAATGTCTAATTAGGTACAATAATCGATTGAAAAGCTTTTATTCAAAATAATGATTTCCAATTTTTTGAATTTAAATTGTCTTCAAATTATTCTAAAAGTTTACCTACCTCATTTTCTTTATCCTTCAAAATTTTATAATAATCGACAATTTAATTCGAAAGACGGATAATAATTACAATCTTTGTTACTTCTGGACCCTAATGAATTTATCAATTCATTAATATTTTTACTAAATTTCAAGGCATTTCATAAGAAAATAAAAATAAGTAAATTTGTATTATATTACTTTTAAATACCAAAAAATAATCTTTAAATTGTGTCATCAATTAAAAGTCATTGCGACCCCTCTAAAATACTTGTACCGACACCTTGTGGGTCACTGTTCCTAATTTGAGAACCGTTGCTATAGATCAAAATTCTAAAGGGGTCACGAAGGCCGTTTACTTAAATACAAAATTTTAAGTATTTTTTTTTTTTTTTATTTAAAGGTCAATAATCGCATTCAATTGCAACAAATTGCAATTGTATCGATTTATATTAAATTATAAATCGACCTTCAATTTAGAGGAAACGTTAAGTTTTAAAGGTGTGACATACATATACAAATATAAACAGAGCAGCCAGACCGACAGTATTTTATAGTACATTCAGACTGAGCATTTTCAGAAATGAAAACTAGTACGTTCCGATTTATCTTTGAACGTTTATAAAGTTTCTAAAAATTAAAAATAAAAAAAATTAACAAAAAAGAAAATTCTCATAATTGGTAAAGAAATTTGTGCAAAATGTATATTTTCAACAAAAGAAACATCCTAATTTGAAGTCTACCATGCCGCCGCACTTGGACGAAAGATGTTTTGTATTTTTGTATATGTATATGATTTACAATTGTACCAAGCAGTGTTGCAGGTTTAAACTTTTTAAGGCTAAATCTAGGCTTTTTATTTAGCTTTTTGCTTCAGATTTTTCGTTTTTGCTTCTAGTCTTTTTTCTTAAAATTGCTTAAAAATGGCTTAAATGTTAGTATTTTAGCAACGAAGAAAATAATTTCTTATTTGTTAATACTAATTTTAATTTTACAAAATCATCCACCTAATGATTTTTGTATATTTATTCACACAAAAAATTGACAAAATTTCACCTGGGACGCTTCATTCTCCAAATCAAAAATAACTTAACTACAGACTTACTATATCGATTATAATTAAAAAATATACTTATAAATGTGAAAAATCACATAATTAAAATAGAATTATAGTCAAAAATGATGAAAAACAATTAAGAATATGGAGTAATTTTATATGAAATATAACCAAGGTTTATAATGAAATTTTTTGCATGATTTTTTATTGGGTACATAGTTCTCCCTTACGAACACAAACTATCTTTATTTAGTTATTTTATATTGTTAAAATATAGTCATTTCATTCGTAATTTTATTATTATTTTTTTTTTTAATTATTTTCCATTTTTGACATTTTTTGTATGTATTTTTATACCCCCCATCAAAAAAGGTGGGAGTATTCCATATGTCATTCCATATGTAACATGCCCATAAAGTATATATATACTGGGTCCTGGCATGATCCTGAGTCGATCTAACTATGTCCGTCCGTCTGTCGGTTTATTGAAAACAAGATGGTGCTCAGGGCGGACTACGTAGGGGGATGGAATATGACTAAAATATTTGTCTTCTATAAGGTTTGTTTGGTACTGAAAATGGGTAAAATCGGTTCATAAACAAAAAACTTGGGGGTCAAATACTAGAAAAACAGGGTATCCGCCGTAACATATCTACCGATATCTCTTACATAAAAACACATGACAAGAAAATTTTCTAAAAATGGTTTGAGGATCGATGTTAACTCAGAAACTAAACTAAAAATGGGCATGGCACACCCACATTAATGCCCACCTCCTATATAAGGTGAAATTTTAAACAAAAAATTACGGTTGTGGATATAACAGATTTGGCCAAGCCAAATATAACATTCTTACTTGTTCTAATTACTTTTCATAACGGTCGTCAAAAAATGTAGAACAAATCTAAATCTAAACGTTTTAAAATTAGTTTTTTTTTTTTTTTTTTTTTTTTTTTTGAAAACTTGTTGTTTTGGAGTTTTCGTTTTGTATGGGAAAGAATTTTCGAGCGAAAATTCTTTCCACGAGTTTTCGTGCTCAGTCTGAATTCACAATTTTTATATTTGATGTTTTCTTAATTAGAAAGCTTAATCTGAAATTAAGATGGATACAAAATTGAACATCTCAAATGCCAAAGGTTTAAAAATAAATAAATAAAATATATAAATTTTTTCTCAAATTGAGAAATATATTCATTATTGTTAACTTAAACAAAAACTTAGATGGGTAACGGAAAATAAACAACAATTTTATTCATTTTTTTATTTCTTTTTACTTCAAACTTTTTTCAATTCTGTTTATGAAATTTACATAAATTTTTTATAAATATTGAAGTTGTGTTTTTTGAGAGAAAACAAAAGCAAATTTAAAATAAAATTTATTTTTTAACCGAGCCACATTGCGTAGTTTTCATACAAATTTGCATGGAAATTTCTGAACCGATCTTGTTTTGATTATACATCAATATTGGAACATAGTATATACTACTTAGTTCTAAGTTTATACATTTAAAGATGTATTTTTAAATATTTTCTCTTGAAAATTAATTTAATTTTAGGTTTAAAAATGATTTGAAAATAACTTTTATTATCAAATTTAGAAAACTAAATTTTTCAAATTTTCTACTTTGCATATTTAAAAACTTTGCAACATTGATTTTACAACCAGGTTTTATGTTAAACGTTAAAAACATATTTTAAACCTTTGACTTGGTGCTAAATTACTACAAAAAAATTGCGGTGTGTCGTTCTCTAATTCTTACGTTTCAAAGGGGTCATGCTGTTGTTTGGGAGAACCCCAGCTATAGATTATATACTTTAATATGGATGGGTTTCAATGTCTATTTTACTGTGACATTTCCTTTACCATTATCATCAAGATTTTAATAAAATTTACACCATCATCCGACTTTTAAAAATAATTCTAGGTCTAGATAAAAAGCTACGCCCCAAATTAATTTCAATGATATGAAAAATTGCCCTTAACTCAGGAAATGATGACAATAACATATGTTTTTTTTTTAGTTCATTAATTTGGGCACAAGCAAGTAATCAGGATTTTTTCTTAAGCCAGAGTTCGTTCGTCTGTCCGTCGTTAACTAACAATATTTTTTGTTAAAGTACAGAAGATAACAACCAAATTTTGCATATGTTATATTGATTTAGTCAATCGCTGTCATTCATTGACTTAGTCATTCACTACCGAAATGTTGCCTTAAGTGATTTTCTATATGGATAGATGTGGATATTGAGAAAAAATAAAATTTTCAAATGTTATATTTGCGCAACATTCTTATTGCAAAATATACAAGGATTGGTCCACTATTAGCCCTAGCATCCATATAAACCGTATATACACCTAAAGACTATTTTTCAGCTTACAAACTTCAAAATTTATTGCAAAACTTTTAGGAACATATTATACTATCTTATCTAATTCATGGAAGTACCAAAATCAACATATTTTTTTACGGACTCAAAAACTTTTCTTCAAAAATTTATCATTTTCACGTTTAAATTTTTTCAAAATTACACTTTCTCGCTTTATTAAGGTCAACTAATTCAGAAAATATTAGAAAATGTTGAACTCTTAAATACAAATTTTTAAAGTAAGTTAGAGCGCTATATTCGGCTGTGCTGAATCTATATACACTACACCCGTGTTGAGATGTGTTATATGAAAATGAAATACATTATATTGGGTATAATTACAAATGTATTTACCTCTGCTATATCAATGCAAACACTAAAGACTTTAAATAATTTTAATTTTCATATAAAGTTGAAATAGAATCAAGATTTTATAAATGCTTATATCCCCATACATATAATAAAAATGAGGTGTACGTTTGTTTGTTTATTTGTGTTTCAATCGCATCTAAACGGCTTTCACGATTTTCACGACATTACACATATAGATAGTACCAGTGCCAGAGGTGGTTATAAGCTTTGTTATATCTTGATTGTACGTCACATCCACATTTTACGCCTACTTTAAAAAAAATCTATTCTTTCTATTTTACACGTTATACATGAAGCTATTTGCTTCAAATTTAATGCACAGGTAGTGCATACACTATAGAATATTATAGATTATGTTGGATCTTGATCGGATGCCACTCTTATATTTTACGCCAAATTTTTTTGAAACCCTTAAACGGATGAACCGATTAACTTAAAGCAAATATTTATTATGGCATATCTAAGGAACTATTACAGTGAGAGCCCTCAAATTTCGTGGGAGCCTTTATCCTATAATTGAAATGAAGAAATGAAAAAAGGACGGATGGGTCCAGGGGATAGGTAGCCTCCACATAAAGAAAATATAAATTTTCTCATCTAAGGAACTATTATAGTGGAGGTGTTAAAAAAATAAATAAACAAAAGTAATTTTCATATCAGATTTTCAATAGGCTGAATGATGCAGGGGAAGTAGTAGCTCACATATAAAGTGAATACCAGTTATCGCACTAAATATAGTAGCAAAACACATTGGTAAAAGCTAGTAAATAACAAATTTAATACTTTGGAATTTTACAAAAGTTCACATATCTTTAAGGAAGACATAATCATTTCAGTGTGGAACAAATACTTTATAAATGTAAGACAATATTAAATTAAAAAAATGGTATGGTGGAAAATTTATGTACCGATCTGACATAATTTAAAACCGAAATTCGAATTCGATTTATGTAAGAATGAGGCGCAAAAAAATCTAATAACGCCTTTTGTCCTTTAAATCGGTTAATACTAGATCTACTTAGTTCATTTTTTCAACACAAAAATTCTTTAAAGATTTCAGATTTTTCTGCAAAGGAAGTTTGAAGCTTACATAGTTGCCTCAAAAAGTTGAAAAGATCAAATATGCCTTAGTTTATTGTTGTTGTTGTTTTTCAGTACCCATGATAGCAACAACTATAAGGGAAGCAGACATTAAATAAATAAAAAATAACAGATTTGTCAATAACTCGGTTGTTTACGTACCGATTTGGTTGATTTAAAAAACTGAAATTCAAAAAAAAAAATATATATAAGAAAAAAATTCGTAGCTTATTTAGGACTTGGATATCGGTCAAAAATGTAAACTTTTTTGCTCTCCGGTGAAAATTGTGAAAATTACAAATTTATATGTAATTAAAATAAATAAAGTTACTCTTTTGGTAAAAAATTTCAATTTTTAAGGTCTGTTTCAAAATCTTGATTTTAAAAATTTGGTCTAGTTATCAAATTAAAATAATTAGCATAATTCAGAAAACTACAAAGAAATTCACCACATTTACAAAAAATTTTAGAAATTTTATTTAAAAAGTTATAGGGCAAAAAATTTAAGTCCAAAAATTAGAAATTCAATTTTTGATATCAAATATTTTCTTAAATCGTAAGAGATAATTTAGTTAGAAGGATAATTTAGCTTAGAAGGATTCAGAAATGTACATGTATTTAAAATCGGTTCATATTTGTAAAAGTTGCAAGCTCATATTTCACTTTCGAGGTGGTCAACTTTGGTCAACTGTTGTGGCGTCCGTACCCCAACTATGCACTACATCTGATAATATCCTGATTGCTTAACTCCTCTTCTTGCGATGTCTCTAGTTTTATAGAATGTGTTTATCGGTTGAAAAGATCCGAATTTATTATTATTTATTTTGAAAAGAGCCCCACTGTGCACATTCAGATTTTTTTTAATAACTTTATTTTAATTTATTAAAATCAATCATAAAGGAATACACCTTTTAAAAACTCTGTCTAAATACAAAATTTTTACAAGTTCTTGCATATTTATACATTTTTAAAAATTCAATTTTATTTTACTTTTCTATTTTTATAAATACTAAATTTATTTCTGTTGATATATACAAATATGTAGTATTTCACGTACAAATACTGCACATATATTATTCAAATATATGTACCAGTTATAAATAAACAAATGTGTATATGTACTTCTGACATTTTTTTAATATATATACATCATCACTAAGTGTTCATACATATTAACTTAGAACCATCATACATCCATATTTATGATTATATACGTATATTCAATTGAATTTTTTACCTACATTTATTTTATTCTTGAAAAAGTTTATATAAATACGTTTTCCGTATACAGTCATCTTCTTGCTCATGGTTTCTGCTATCCTAGTTTAACAAAATTAAAATATGCATATAAATACAAATATTATATATACAAAAACATGTACATTACTTATATATAGGTATTGGATTTACCCATTAATTCCCAAAGTTTTACATTAGATAGAGTTAATTGTTTTTTCCAAGTGGTCCATTTTTACAACTATGTCACGTAAAAGTACTGTCATTAATCTTTCTTATTCCGTATGTGTCATTATGTTAAAATGTAAACAACACAATTTTTTTATGCTTTGAATATGGAGAGTTTCGTACCAAAAAAAGAGCAGTTTCGAGAAGTTTCACTTTAATATTATCTTTTGAAGAAAATCTCTGCGGAAAGATATCGTATTTTGGTAAAAGTTTATTGGGATCATTTATTAGCTGAGCCAACTTGTAGTGAGTGATTTAGACGTATAAACATTGGCGATTTTGATGTACGTAATAGGGAGCTGGTCGAAAAATTTTGAAGATTAAGAATTGGCTTTGTTCGATCAAGACTCGTGCCAAATATAAGAAGAGCCTTTAGAATCATAAAGAATAGATTAGGCAAAAATTTCCAGAAGTTTAAAAGCATTTAAATTCATTCAAAGGTAACGAAAATGGGTGTCACGGAAACTGAAGCGTCTAAAATGTACGAAATGCTGCTTCAGTGATACAAGACGAAATTATTTCTACATCGAATATCTATCCATTATGTTAATCCAACTAGGAAAATCGACATCAATGTCGAATATTCATGGCACCAAGATTATTGTCTGTATTTGGTAGGATCAAAAAAGTATCATATATTTTGATACGGTTGAAACAATCACGGGATATCTGTATTAAAGAAATACGCCCAGAATATGCGACCAGAACAAGTTCACAATTTTCTATTATGATAATGCTCGACTTCATGTTGCGCAAAAAGGTAAAATCTAATTGAAAAATAGTGGATGGGAAGTTTTGCCCGACCCGTATAGCCAATAAATTATCATTTCTTTGTTTCGTTTGATTCAGGATGACCTTGCTAGAAACGCTTTACTTCAAAACTAAGTATCAAAAATTGGCTTAATTCGTTACTGGCCTCAAATGATGAGACATGATTTTTAAGTGGAATCCATAAATTGTCAGAAAAATTAAAAAAGCCATAGCTTTCGATGGATAATATTTTGAATAAAATACCTTATACTTTTATATTGAAATAAACCAGCATTTTTTATTAAAAACGGTGAAAATTAATGAATACACCCAATAGTAGACACACTTATAAATATTTATATTTAATCTCATATCTATATACAAAACTACAAAACAGGTGGAAAAAATTTGTTATTTGAAAATTTTAAAAAGAGACTTAACTTAAGTTGAATTTAAAAATAAAAATTTTTATTCAAAATTTTTTTAAAGTATAAACCCACTTATGCAAAATTTATATATTTTCTAAAAGAGTAGAATCATCCATAAAATAATTTTAAATACTAAAATAAAAATAATAACCTTAAAACTTAGTTTTGCCTCCAATACTGTTCCAAATTTTATGGAGTGCAAATAGAATTATAATTTGTTATCCACTGTATTTAAATTGATTTATAAGTATACATAGTTATTTCATATATGTATTTAAATGGCATTTTTATGAAAAAATAAATTCATACATAAATATGTACATTAGGGATGGTCTGTTTATATGGATAAAAAATCAATTCTCTAGAAATTCAGATAAAATTCAAGCTATAACGAATAAATTTGTATTATTTAAATATAGCTACATAGCCCCCTTAATATGTATATGTTTATCTGTACATACATGTATTTAAGTATACATAAATGTACAAATATAATAAATTTTGTAATTAAAAACAATTTCATTTCTGATTGAACTATGACATTTAAGCGGCAAACAAGCAAATATTTATATTTGTCATTAATAATATAAAAAAGTTCAATTGATTTGTTGATAATTTTTTTTTTAATTTTTACTTTTTTTCAATTATACCAAAATAAAAAATACCGGCATTTTAAAAATTTATAACTGTTTCATTTTAAATAATTGAAATACATATTAATACTTATGTAAATCTCAAGATTACGTACTTAGTATACATTTTTATTTAATTAGAATAATAGCCAAATAGTGCATAAGTACTTAAATAGTGGCATATCAAAATTTCATTTTAAACATTCAGGATGATCGTAATATTAAATTGAGTGAATTTTTTGCAAATATCAGATGTTGAAAACAAAATGCATCCCATTGTTCCTTTGTACACTTTTCAAAACTTAATTGCTAACGTGAATCAAACACATTTGAAAGGGTTTAAGTTTAAGGTTTTTGCGGATTCATCCATGTTTTAAAAGAGATTTGAACAAGTTTGATCAATTTAGGTTTTGTGCTTTGACTTGGTTTTGGGAACAATATTATACTGTAATGCAATATCTACAATATTATATTCCCAGAACCTGGTAAATTTTTAGCCAACAGTTCAAGGTAATTTTCCTAGCGCATAATGCTAGGTGCCATCAGACTTACAGCGAAATATCGAAAATATCCATTAACCATTAGCGATCAATTTATTTGTTTAATTGCTATTTTGAACCAAAATAAGTTTGTTATTAAAAGAAAAAACTTATTTCAATTTGCATGGTACAGGAAATTTAAAAGACTCATTTAAAATTTGTATAACGATAATACTTTCCTTAAAAGACTTAACTGTTTTTGGAGAGTCTAACAAGATTAAATTGTGATACCAGAAGAATTTTTTTTAAATATGTCAATAATTTCACCTAGTGGAGCACAACAAAATACTTTGAAAAAAAATTTCGACATAAATCTTCAATAATATAATCTATTAAAAAAGTTTAAAAGATTATATTATTAAAGTTAAAGTTTTTAAAATTTTTTTTGAAGTCTACAATTATTTTTTTAAAAGTACTTAGACGCTTTATATATATATATATATATATATATATATATATATGTATGTATGTATGTATATATATATATATATATATATATATATTTCTCTTTTATTTTCAATATGATAAACAATTGCAATACAAGGCTAAAATGCAATATCAAGGCCTAAATGAGAGATATTGCTATTAGAAACGTTACCAGCAAAAATCCTTCAGACATTTTTATCATTATCACGGTCAAGTTATTCAAAGCTTCATTGACAGACAATTTTCCGGAAAAACTCGTTTTATTCCAAAAAAAAAAATTAAATTTCTTGACAACATTTTCAAAGGAATAATATACTACCAAAAACATGTCTGTGTTGTGCCTGGCGCACCAATGTCGTAAAGCGGATATATGGTTCATAAAAAACAGCATAAAAATATTTTATATATTTTATTGATTTATACCAATATAAGGTAATACTACTTGGTTATATAAAAATTATAAAATATTTTTCATAAAGGCTGCACAGTGTGCTAAAATATATGAATTACTTTTTTATGTCGTTAATTTTTTACATTTTTAAAAAAAAAATTTTTCAAGGGTTTCAAAAAGGATCACATGCTTCCAAATACATAATATAAATGACCTCCACCATGTTAATATTATAAACAAGTTTCCATATGATGGAATGTAATGCGATTTTTTTTTTTTAATTTTAAATATATTATACGCCATGTAATCGTTATTTGCATTACCGTATGGGTACGCTAGATCAATTTGGGTTAATATCCAAAATTTAAATAAATATGACATTTAGATCAGAATTTCAAAATCAATGACAATATTCTCATTAGGAATTAAAAATAATGTATATTCTTCCAGTAAGGAATTTATAGCTTTTAATGTTATTTTTTAGCAATTTACATTTTTTTGCTATATAAATTATATCAGGTATTTTTATATAAAATATTTATTTTTTTTTTTTAATTCTTAAAAATGGCGTTATGATTTTATATTATTAAATTTCTTGTTAATTCAATATAATTTATTATGTTTCATTTTAGTTTATTTATTTATTTTTAAAAAAATCAAAGAATTTGTAAGTAGTTTCTTAAAATTCTTAGAAAGTAGTGTATTTAGAGTAACGCCAATCTTTCATTGATATAAGACGTTAAAAAGAGCAAAATTGTTGCATTAGGATTTTGAAACTACGTAAATAATTAACTTCCAGGAAATTTAAAAAAAAATCCCCGAATTTCCCGGACCCCAAACCGATGATACAAAGATATAATAAAGCTAGGAGATAATAACGAAGTGGGTAATAATTTGCCGGCAGTTCCTCTAGTTTTTGCCAAATTTTTTTCATCTGGCCCAATCTTAGTAACAGCAACAGTCGGCATGCAGTATATATATAACGACAAAGACTATGCTAAATAGTTTTGTAAAGAAGAATTCATATTTTTGTTGCCTTTGTTTTCAATGTAAATCACAACTTTTGGAAAATTTTTCTTCAGAATTATTTGCAATATTGGGAAATATAGTAAAAATAGGGTTTACATTTTAAAACTGACAACTAATACCGTCAAACTTTCTGAGAAATTATTAAAAAAATTAAAAAGTATTGAATTAAAAAATACTGTAAAAAAAGTTCTAAAAAGCATTTAGCATATTTTTATAAATTTTCAATGCATTTTAACCTTTGAAATGCTAAATCTAGCACTGAAGGTGCTAAAATGCCAACACTCTTATTATCAGCCACATGAACTCCTGTTCAGTGAGGGTGCAGTTACTTTATTTCTATTCAATGAAAATCAACAGTTTGGACAATACAGCACTGACTTTTAGTATATATTTGATTACAACGATTTTTAATTGTAAATCGACTTACTACGTTTAGCGGAATTGTGATTCTAACTGGTAGCTTAACTTTTGGGCTGGACTGAGGCAGTCAGTTTCATAATAGGTTAATCGATGAAATTACAAATTTTTATATCTATTCTATTTTAGACATAATTTTAATAATTCTTAACTCATCGAGTCTTAATTAGCTGTAAGATACATCCTATATAAATGTAAGATGTTTTATACAGCAAAATGAGTGTAAATTGGAATTGCTAAAAAATAATATTAAAAGCTATAAATTCCTGATTTGTACTTATACATTATTTTTAAATCCTAATGGGAATATTATCATTGATTTTTAAATTTTGATCTCAAATTGATTGATTTTGATCAAAATTGACCTATAACATATTTCCATGTAATGAATTACAATCCATCATATGGAAACTTGTTAGTAATATTAACATGATGGAAGGTCACATATATTATGTGCTTGAAAGTATGTGATCCTTTTTGAAATCCTTGAAAAAATTATTGTTAAAAATGTAAAAAATTAACGACATAAAATAGTAATTCATATATTTCTAGACATTGTGTAGCCTTTATGAGAATTATTTTATGACTTTTATATAACCAAGTAGTACTACATTTTATTGGTATAAATAAATAAAATATATAAAATTTTTTTATCCTGTTTTTTATGAACTATATATCTGCGCCACCATATGGGTGCGCCAGGCACAACATAGAAATTTTTTCTGTTAAAAATATTGTCAAGAAATGTAATTTTTTTGGAATAAAACGTATTTTGCCAGAATATTGTCGCTCAATGAAGCTTTGAATTATTATCGAATGACCTAAACATTATAGTGATATTAGTGACGAAAGCATATTCCTCGTTCAGTCTTTGACATATTCCTTTAAACGAAAATGTGGTTGTTTGTCATATTGAACATAGAAGAGAAAAATTGTGAAGCAGAAATTTTACGTATCTAAATGACATTTGTGCTTATATATTTGTCTTAGTTAATTAAAGTTTAGATGTCCAAAAGTTATTTACTATTCTTAAATTATAGTGAGTGGATGTTTTCCAATATCCAAAAGTAAGTGAAGATGAAGATCATGCTGAAGGTCATCCTTTACTACCAACAACTAAAATAGGAAGTTATATCGTTGACTTCTGCAACTCAAGTGTATACTTAATAGTGAACATTCGATAATTTAAAGATGTTTCGCAATAGCATACTAGAACTAATATTAAATTGCATCTTCTTAAGAAAATTTTCCAAGAACAATTTTTTTTTTTTTTTGAAAAATTTACTTGTTTTCTTCTTACAGAGAAAACTTCCATGTAATGCCTATCGTGATCATATGGTAACCACCCATTCTACCCGACCTATGAGCCGAAAAAAAATTTTATATTATAGATAAATTTTCTTAGGCCCCATAGATCTACATTTGAAAATTTCACCAAAATCCGAAACAAAAAACATTCTCGATCAATTTGGGTTAATGAAGAGTAAAAAATACATTTCTGTGGACTTTTGACAAAACAATTTAAATATAATTTTAAATTTCAGTAGACTTTAGAAATTAATTACAAAATCAACAAATATTCAATAGACAGTATTTATTAAGAGAAAACTTGCAAAACACCTTATCTCGACTTAAGATGTTTTGTCAAATGTCTACAGATTTCTGTTATTGTACTATTGTTTATTAACCCATCACAATAGAACTTCTAAACAAAGATTTGATTTAAATAAAGTTAAAAGTAATTTAATATATCTCCGAAATTATAATTGATATACTAAGGAAGTATCTGATATAAATATTTCCTTATTTTAATAATTTTAAACTAAATTTAAGGTTACCGATAAAAATAATTGTCATAATTGAATTTCAATTAAAAAAGCTTTGTGTAATTAAATGAAATCATCATTAAATAGAAAAATCATAAAATTCTTTGTAGCATAACATTATAAATTCTTGCCATTGTGTTCTCTTCAAAAATGTATTCTGCCTGAGGTGTTTCAAATTACACTTTTGTTAATTAATAGACAATAATGTTGCAGTCTTGTGAAACTTTATCGATTTTATAGTTTTGATTATTCCAAAATAAATATTAATATATTTACTTGAATAATGTATAGTTATTCTAATATTTATTTATAGTGGGAAAAAACATTTTTCTAATTTTGTTTAAAAAACGTATACATCTATATATACATATATAAAAATGAATCTGAGTTTGTTTGTTTGAGCTTTATAGAAAGCTAAAACGCTAAACTGATTTTCTTGAAATTTTCGCAGTAAATTTTGTGATACCCAAAAGTAAAACAGGCTACTTTATTTTTCGGTATGAGTAGGGGAAATGGTAGCCCCCATACAAAGAAAATCTTAATTATTTTATATCTAAAGAACTACTGAGGAGATTTGGTGAGAATAATTTTCTCATTAAGATTCACAAATGGAATGAAGATAGGACGGACAAGTCTAGGGGAGTAGTAGCCCCATATAAATCAAATATTTATTATCGAAAGTCTTAAGATTTTTCAAAAGAATTTGCTTATAAAGCTGTGATGAAAATAGTGTGTATAGGTTAAGGGGGAGTAATAACCCGCATACAAACCAAATCTTAAATATTGCATATCCAAAGAATTGCAGAGAAATTGTTAAGATTTGTCATTAAGATTCACAAGGAAAATAAGACGAGTAGGTCTAAAGAGAGTGATAGCCCCTATACAAGGTTAATCTTAACTAATACTTATCTAAAGACCTGTAGCTGTGAAAGCCTTAAAATTTTGTTGAGATAATTTTATTACTAAGAAACATAATTGAGATGAAAAGAGGGCGGACATGTCTAGTCCAGCGGTAGCCGACATACAAAGTAAATCACATATGTAAAAGACTATTGCAGAGGAATTCATAAGATTTGGCGGGTATATTTTTTTATGAAGTTCCATAGTTGAGATGAAGATAATGAGGACAAGCTTAGTGCTAGTGGTAGCTCCATACAAAGCAAATATTTATTACAGCATAGCTGAAGAACTATATATATATATGAATATATATATGAATATATATATATATATATATATATGAATATATATGAATCTGTATTTGTTAGTTTATTGGTTAATTGATTTGTGCTTTATAGAAAGCTAAACCGCTGGACCGACTATCTTTAAATTTTCACAGCAGCAGTTTATAATCCCCAAAATTAAAATAAGCTACTTTATTATAACTTAAATAAATACATATATATTTTCTAATTAATTAAATTTCTTATATTACTACAATGAAGACAGCAAAGCGCACCGGGTTAAGCTAGTATCTCTATAAAAATAACTTCATTTAATTTATTTTCCGCAACCATTTCCGAAATTATTTTCAATATTAAAATTTCAATTTAAATTTGCAAAAGCTCAGTAATATTTTTTATGAAAATAAAAATCAAAAAATTCATCAAAAATATACTAACAACAACAAATACTAACAACATTGACCTTGAACGTTTAATATGAACTTGAATTACTTTTTTTTTTAGTAGGAGTAGCATATTTTTTGTTTTAAGGTGGCCAGAAGGGAACTTGAACAGTGTAAAAAATGTATTGACTATTTAAAAACAAAAAAAAAGAAAGTTAAGATTCCCGGCTAAGGGAATATTAATTTAAATATTTATCTTAAAATATATATATATATATCTGGCTACCTTAAAGACCCTTTACTATTGCATATTGTGTATTGAATTACCTACTACTATTTTTTCTAATCATGATTTTTTTTAATAAAAATATTTATCTTTTTTTCTAACAGTTTGCGACAATTTTCCGGTTTATGAATTTTTAATAGTAGACAGTTTAAATAATAACTAACATAAACTCACGTTTCACATGAATGTATGTAAAATTTGTTGTATGTATTGTTTTCATATCTCCCCCATTTAAAGGTTGAACATCTATTGTTGGCTGCCCATCTTCTAACTTAAAATTTTGAATTTAAAACAAAGTTTCAATGCAGTCGTAAAAAACAACAAAAAAGGCACAACTAAAATGTAATTAAAGTTAATTGTTATTTTCTATTTTACTTTTTATGCTCTTGACTATTTAAACAACTGAATGTACGAGTGAGTAAATGAATGACTGCCTAGTGGACTGACAGACAGACTTACTGTTTAAACGATTGTGATTTAAAACATTAGCAATGACAAGAACAGACAAAAATACACACGAAAAATCATTTAAGACTGAATGAAAATAATGAATGAGACAAGCGTGTGTACGAACGGTATTATTTTTTATTGTAATCAAACGCTGAAATTAAAATTTAGTTTCATTGTCTAAAAAAAAAATACTACAGATTTAAATTTGAAATTCCCATGTTACAACGTGCCAATTGGGAGGGGAAGAGAGATATATTAAACAGAAAAAAATAAAAAACAACAATAAAAAATAAACAATTAAAGTGACAAGTTTATTTAAACACAAATGCAAGTGTGTCGGACTATTATAGTGTTGACTAAAACAGATAAATATTGAAATTTACATTTTGCCGGAAAATAGCCGTATTAAAAATGCATTTTATGTATATATAAACTTAAGTCAGATCATAAACTAAAATTTAATATATCAATATAACTTTTTTATATCACAAACTTATTGACTTGGCTACTATCAAAAATTCTGAATCTGGCTGAAACTGATTTGAATCCTAATAAGTTTTATGAAAATACGACTTTAACAAACGGGTTACAGATCTGAACTCACAAGACTTGAAACTAATAGAGCGCAAAATTTTAGCACCATAGTTTTCATTGTTGTTCAAAGTTCAAAAACTTATAAAAACGACTTAAAATTACTTTCTTTTTTCAAATTAATCATTACTTTTAGATCTCATTCGATCTTATATAAACTATTCGAACTTGGAGGATAAATTCTACACCTTCTTTATTATTGTGCAGACTTTCAACAGTTACATAAAGGGTAGTAGAAGTTTTGATGACAAAATTTTTTAATTTTTAAAATTTTTTGGTTTTTTAGGCGGGGTCTGTGCTCCCCTTAACGAAATATAAATTTTAAAACATGTATTGATATCTATTGTAATTGTAAGTATTTTGCGCTTTATCTCTTTGATCTGCCCGAAATAGTCAACACAGTAGATAGTCTCAAAGGTTGAAAAACAAGAGCGAGAATTTGTAAAAAAAGTTAGTTTTTCGCGATGCACATTCACAGTTTCTGAAATAGCATGAACTTAGTTTTTCTTGTTTTTAAAAATAAAATCGAATGATCATTAAAAATAAATTTAATAAATAAATTTTATGGTCTATTGAATTTTCTGTTTTTATTTTTTTTTATATAGAGCAAATTGTTTTTGTATTTTTATACTGCAATCTTGGATATATAGATACAAGAACGGCGATTTAGATCTGGACCATAAATGTAAGTCAAATGTCGTTGGCAATTGAAAACGGGACACTTTTTTCAAAACAATTCTACGCATTCGTGTAACTTTATATTTATTCAAATGGATTTTAATGTGCCATCGAAAAAAAAAACATATATATATATATTTTTTTGTTTTTTGTGAAGGCCTTAAATCTATATAATTTAAGTATATATTTTTATTTTTTTTATATAAATTTTTCCTCCTCAAACTTGTTTTGTTCCACACTGTATATTAATAAAGCAGATTCATCTGATTTGTTTTCCTATGTGGGCTGGGCTTAAATGTTGTATTTTTATTTTATTTTTTGTACTATCATTGTTGTCAGTTTCTAATCAATAGTAATTAATTTCAGATTTTTTTGTTTTTTATTTAAACTAGTGACATTTGTTTTTGATATTGAAATGATTGTGCTATTTATCGTTTTTAACATTGAAAATTTTTCATCAAAAAGCGCTAATTTTAATAGGAATTATAACTTTAATTGGTAAATAATTTCACTTTCCCACAAATATTTATGGAGATCTCATGATTTGATCTAGAAAAAAGTAAAAAAGTTATTGATGTGGTTTGTGGATTGGGTATATAGCGGATTCGCAGATCAGGTTGGGTCTTATATTACAGTTATGACCAATTATGGACCGATCTTCAAAAAATGTCCATAAAGATTGATGTGGGTAGGTTCACAATTTTTGAGTGTTATAAACATCAAACCCAAACTCTACAGTTATTAAAATTTTAGAAATTATCCTTCAAAACTTTTAAAATTAACAAACAATTTGATGGAAGATTATTAAAATTAAATATAAATATTTAGCTCCAATTCAATGCTTTCCTTTGAATTTAATTGGAGTATAAATTACTACCTCACATATATATTTTTTCTTATATTAAAGTTAGGATGGTGCCACTGATGACATCTCATAGTGCCATAATGATATGTTCTTTGACCGGTAAGACGTTTATGTCCTTGAGTAAGTAGTATTGTTAAACTATGTGTATGTAGTTCATTACGATTTTTCCACTGAGTATCACTCAGCGATGGTGAACAAACTGTATATTGATTCATCACTCTAGTAAGTAGCTACAAAATTGTCTTTAGTAATCCCTGCTACGGAAATACTACTATTTAATGAGACACTCAATATCTTCGGGTGGTTTACAAACAGAATTCTTAAAAGACATCGACTTCAAAATTCAAAGATTAACATAAATATGGAACTCAAAAATTTAAGTCGGTTGTAAAAAAAACCTAAGTCTAAGAATGTGTTAGTAAAAAAATTCATTAAAAACACAAAACAATTCTAGTACGTTTTTTTAAGTTTCATATCTATGTTAACCTATGGTTCAGTTATAGTCTTGCATACCTTGTCTAAATCTAAAATAACAGTTGATTAAATCGCATAGATTATCAATGTTATGATCACCGCCATAACCAACAAAATTACTTCCACTCCAAGTAATACCTCAGGTAGGTATACGGGTGACTCCAGGAACATTTACGTTTTTCTCCATCACCTCACATGTTTAACCAACCCACTGATGACCAACTAAGGAGTTTTTATAAATTATGTATTTTTCTAGGTAATGTGTAGAGTAAATTATTTACTCATGTTTTATAGACGAGAAGTGGAGCTACAAAAATGTGGTATAAGTCAAGCCTCCAACTTACCATACATATCCCCTAGAAGTCTTCAAAGTTGTAAAAATAAATAATTTCTTAATTAACTCTCATAAAAGCATGGAAAATGTGGTACAAGGAATGAGTGTAAAGGGAAAATTTGTATTTGGTATAAATAACATATAATCGTAAATTTTAAAAATGGCAAAATTTTTAAAATCGCACTGACAGAAAATTTTTTAAAAGAAAAAAATAAAAATCTAAATAACAAAGTCAACAAAAGAATAGAAAAAATGACATAGAGTAGAAAGTGAAATTTCAATTACATAAAAATTTTAGAATATATAATATTTCCAACTTCATTCAAAAATGTATGCATAAGGTTTCTTAAGGAATAACGAAAGTAATATTTTTAATTTTTTCTCATACCAAAAAGCAGCAATAGTCTGTGCATAGTAAGATTCCATATGCCTTGATATAATCTCTCAACAATAGCGTTTTGGTAAAAAAGCTCCTCTTGTTCATCGCTAATTCCTCCTATATTTTTAGGGGATTTTGAAAACTTTGATGGTTTCTAGGGACTATGCAGGGCAAGTTGAAGGTATGTAATGTTATACACTTTTGTTGCAGTTTTCCTTCTCTATAAAAGTTGGATGACTAACTTGCTCTACCTATTACCCAGAAAATTATATAATCTATAATGGATTAAAAGTGTGTCGTGATGTAAAATATTTCATTTAACTTTTTGCACCATGTTTAGTCTAAGGGGTAAAAATGTAAAGGAATTGTTCACGATGTCATTTTAATTTATTCCTTTCTTGACTTTATTATTTAGTTTTGGATCTTTTGTTCAAACTTTTCATGTCTACGAATTTTCTGTCACTGCAATTTCAAAATATTTTTGAAATCTTCGTTCATGTATTAGTTATATCAAATACAAATTTTCCCTCCATATACACCTCTTATACTTCATTTTACCATGGTTTAATGAGGGCTAGTTGAGAAATTATTGATTTTTACAATTTCAAAGACTTCTAGGGGTTATGTGCTCCATTTCTTGTAAAACATGAGTTAATAATTAGCTCTACCTGGGTGCCCCGATGGAATAGTTGGTAGTGAGCTAGTTTGTCAGTCTGGGGGTTGTGGGTTCGATTCCCACCAGAGACTCTGGTCTGTTTCACTACAACGAGCTAACGTCTTCGTTATTCCGCTCGGTTAGGATTAGAATATAATTTGTAATTGTATTGTAATTATAAAATAAATAAAAATAAATAAAATTTGCTCTACCTATTACCTAGAAAATTATACAACCTAAAAATTCCTTAGAGTAGTATATTTTCTTTGGTCGTTAATGGGTTAAAAGTGTGACGAAATGGAAAGGTTTCATTCAACTTTCTACAATATATATTATGTCTAAAGAATAACAATTTCGCAGAATTATTTGTGATATATATTTTTGTTGCGATTTTTTTGGCATTAAGGACATTCTTGAAAGTTCTTTTTGGGATTCTAAATGGTGGTGTAGGAAAGAGATCTGGCCACAGCTTGCCTAATCCTGAGCTTAGGTCACAGTTCTTCAAATTATATATCTCCCATTTTTGCTTATTATCGTTGACCATCCTGGTGATTTTAAAAGCTAGCTAAAAAAATCTATGGATAGCTACAGTTGTTGTCATGCAACATAACTGGAAAGTGTGATCGAAAAATTTTTATATCCTTTCTGTGTGACAATAGTTAGTGAACTCAGAGAAATCATTGAATATGCGGTTAGAGAATTCTCTAAATCCTTGGAAGTGTGCACACGTTTAATTTTTATATATGTTGCATTCAGAAACCATCTAATTTATCTGCACTCTGGGTTATGCAATTGATCATCGTTCGTAATATAAAGGATAAATTCGTCAATACAATCGAGTGCCTGAGGTTCGAGTGTAAGAGTTAATTGTATACATTGAAATTCCTCAAAATTAGAGGAATGTCGTCTATTTATTGGCAAAACTAACTAAGTTGAGAAGAAAGAGCTCTAATGAAGATTGCTGTCTGTGGCGAAGCTCCTACTCTTAACTTTGGTGAAGTTTTTTCGGAGAATATTATTTCAATTATGGCTACGCGGACTGGAGTTTCCGGTTAATTTGGACCGCAGTAAATATTATATTTTGTGCCTCAAGTTAAACTGGAAGATGGATATTTTCTCAGGTCTGCGAAATGTCTGCATTAATAATGTTGTTGTGTTGATTGCGCTGAAGTGGATGAACTTGTCTCGTACGACAAAGATGACATTATCGATGACGAGAATTCGCTTTGAAATTTGACAGTAAGGTATAAAGAAGTTTTCTGACTAGTCTCTCTCATGATTCATCATTTCAAATAAGAATTTCACCTAAATTGAATGTATATCAATTTTGTTATACTTTCTTCAATTCCAGCACGGAACAATATAACACAAAGTGGCATTACTGATAGATGATTCTTAGAATTTTAAATCCATACCTTTTTGCCCACATCTTTTTAAAATTTATTGAATCTAATGAACTCCTATTCAACTTTCAAAGAAAACATATTTATTGAATCAGTACAAATAATGAATTTATAAAATTGCATTATTTGAAGAATTCTCCTTCATTTCATTTGCTAAATTTCATTATAAAATAATCCTTACAATTTGAAATTCAATAAAACAAATTTTGAGAAAGAAAGAAATAAAGTCATTTAAAAGAATATTTGAAATGAACATATCTACTAATAAGTTCAATAAGCAAATGTGCCAAACTGAAACAGTCATTATTGTTATTATTTTAAAAGTTATATTTCGTAAAGATTTCCCATGAGACAATTGAACAACTCAGATACTTATACATACGTACATACACTCAAACATAAATACATACATTCATTTATACATACAAATTCATATATAAATACATACATATGTCATTACATTACATTAAAGTACCCTACGAAAAAAGTTGCAAATGTAACCCTCTACAAATGAAGATTTGTATGTTTCTGTATGATTCTAAAAATATTAAGTCTGTATGTTTTCATTTACGTGAGCTGGATCATTTCTAAAATACCTCTAAAAATACGGATTTCTTTCAATAGCAATATAAAAACTTTTCGTTTTTTATTAACATTTTTTGTTATATTTTCATTATTTAAATACATATGTAATTATATATATTTCAGACAACAAAGAAAAGGTATATTCCGATACTGTTGAAAATTACAGACAATTAACCCTTTAACAGCAAAAGGTAAATTATATACATTTGGTTCCCAAAAGGCTGAATCGGTAATTATTATACTTAAATATCAATGAATTTGTGAAAAATAAAATACATTTTTAAACCGCTGTCATAATCGAACAAAAGAAAGTCTTTGAAGTTAAGTCGCTATTTTACACGAATTTATAATTTCTTGGCAGGTTTATGCCATGAGATTTCAAAATTCTTATTTTGAAATCTCATGGTCAGAATCCAGTCCAAATAGACAAAAACATTAATAGAGAGAAAGACAGTTGTGTACAATTATTTAAATAACGTGGAAAAATATGGAAAAAACAAGAAAGGGCGGAAGAAAATGGCAACAACTCCAAAAGAAAGACGAAAAATTCTTAGAATTGCATCAAATTCTGCCATGTCCGTATCAAAAATACGTGAAAAAAGTGGAGCCAGTGCCAGTCTAAGAACAGTGCACCATATTTTAAAGTAGTGTCCATACATAGTCAGACGAAAACTGCAAAAAAAAACAACATTTAAATAAAAACGCAAATCACAACGTCTACAGTTTGCCAAAAATTCAATTAAATGGTCCGACAAATGGTTTAAAGTTGTATTTTCCGATGAAATAAGTTTAATAACTATATATAACTATTACTTCCATGACCTAAACAAGGAGGAATTATTTTTGAGACGCAGACACAGCCGAGAGGGCGGAATAATGGTATGGGGTGCCATTTCGTACTATGGTACCATATAATTGGTTTTTGTATCCAACAAAATGACAGCAACGACTTACAAAAATATGCTGCAGGAAGCATTTCCAAAATTTAATGAATCGGAGTGTTGGTACAACACTACAACGCCAGAGCAG
The DNA here is from genome assembly GCA_932274085.1 of Protocalliphora azurea. Taxonomy (NCBI): domain Eukaryota; kingdom Metazoa; phylum Arthropoda; class Insecta; order Diptera; family Calliphoridae; genus Protocalliphora; species Protocalliphora azurea. The sequence continues at coordinate 70,452,390 of OW026523.1, read as the reverse complement.
TAAAACAATGGATTAATCAACAAGGTGTTCAACTTTTTGATTGGCCCCCATATTCACCAGACCTGAATCCAATGGAAAATGCCTGGGGTTGGCTTGCAAGAAAACTTTATGAAGGAGAAAAACAATTTGAGATTATAGAATCCTTAAAGGATGCAATAACGGAAGCATGGAGTTCAATTTCGATAAATTACTTAGAGTCATTATACAAGTCGATACCAAATCGCATTTTTGACGTTATTTCTAAAAATGGTGGCAGTACTCATTACTAATTGAATGCTAGAAGATAATAACTTTCATTTTTATAACCTAAAATTTAAAAATAAATTACAGTTTACTTAGTTTTAAAATATTCCTTTTCAAGTGACACACGAAATAGTACCACAGAAATACATGTCTTTAAATAAATGCATAATTTTAATATAACAAAATATGCATATTTTTTATTTCTTCAAGAAACTAAAGCCAACACTTTTAAATTTGGTTGCGCAAAAAATTATTTTTTTCTGAACCTTTGTTTAGGAGATATACTTAATTAAAGTTAGAAAAATGTGATTCCTTATTCAAGTGGCATGCAGAGTATTTTTGACAAAAAGTTAAGTGTTTACACTGTTTATCGAAAACTATATTTTTGGAGGTATTTTAAAAATGGTCGAGCTAACAAAAACGATCCGATTAGTTTATAACATAACAATATTCAATTTTAGTTGGTACATAGGGTTACCGTTAAGGAATTTGGAAGGCTAATGGGTGCCTACAGAATAAGACTTTGTTGGGTTCCTGGTCACTACGATGTTCTCGGCAATGAAATAGCCGATGAGCTAGCTCGTAAGGGCTCGGAGTTGGATAGGTCTTTTGTGAAGGTATCGGTTAGAATTCCGATTGGGTCATATTTCATGGCCATAAGGGAATGGACTATAGGTAGAACGAATGATGCTTGAGGGAGTAGATCGGACTGCAGGGTATCTAGAGCATTATGGCCTAGTCTTACACCAGCAGATTCGAAGCATCTTCTGAGCATGAGTCGTGTGAATCAAAGGATCATTGTTAGAATGATTACTGTTCATCCTGCAATATGGAATATGACCAGTAAGTGGGACACTGGCGCGTCAGATTTTTGCAGGACGTGCGATGATGTGGAGAAGCTAGAGACAGTGGAGTATATACTCTGTCACTCTGTGGGACTTCAGCGAAGTAGACTGAGGTGGTTTGGGATCCATATTCTTCACGAACTGTAGGAGGTTGCGAGTGAAGCACTTGGCAACCTTATAGCGTTCGTAATGGGAATAAAGTAACTTAGAGGTAGTCAGGATTGATTTAATGCATCTTAGGTTCCACACCTTTGTTATTTTTTTATATTTAGATATCTTTCTTTTCAATCTTTTGTTATATTCTACTAGCATTTTTCTCTTTCTTTATCTATCAGCCTTCTTTATTATTTATAAAGGGATCACAACGGACTGAATATTATTAAATTTTAAGGCAAAAATAAAAATTTATTCATAAAAAGGGTTAACATAAAATTCTCTTTTCATTAACTAAAATTCTGTACTTTTTTACGAAGCTTTCACTCGGACTCCAGTCTTACAAATCCCCATCTAAAAAAATTTTGACTAGAAGCATAGATTCTAGAGTTTTCAATTAAAATTGATAGAATAAAATTTTGTAATTTTTTTTTTAATTATTCATGTGACCCAATAAAATTAAAATTTTCTTCGATTAATGGAACGAATAAAAGAATAAAATATATTGTTCAAATATTTAATTACAAGTTTTAAAATTGTAAAAACTGTTATTTTTTAAATCAATTTTTGGATTTATTAATATGAAAAAAAATAAGAATAAAAATTCATTAACATTGAAAAAAAATATACATACAAAAATTTAAACCATATTCAAATAACAAATTTACATAATAAAATTAAACTTCATTTAAAATAATCATTCATAAAGAATATTATCAAGCTTTTGGGCTTTAAAACGATATTTTTTTAGTGAAAGCAGATGTGGAAAAATCATTTAATTTAAAAAGTCGTCGTTTAGTTACATTTTAAAAAAGTGGACAAAAAATGGCCAGGCGGTTGAAAAAGGGGCAATACGACTAAAGTCGCCACATTTTTTGTCCTCATAAAATTCGATGCACTTTAATGTACAGCAGTAATGTACTCCAAACATATAATCGATATAATAATGCCCACTGACTGCTCTGTATATTTTACTGCAGAGAAAAAGATCTTTATCACCATACTACCACAAACAACTTGACTTTGTTGGTACCTTGAATTATGTCAATGGCGTAGCAAATGCATAAACAATCAAATCAAAAAAATCAATTGAAAATATTTTATTTTTTACAAAAAACTGACAAACGTTGAACTTAACAAAATTTTTAAATTAACACCTTAAAATTTAATGAAGTATGACAAGTATAAAAAACACACATACCTATACATTTATACCATATAGTACATAAAAAATTTATCAACCAAATTTAACAAATTTGTTTACAGTTAACAAATTATATTCTTCATTAAGCATTATCGATTTAATAGTTTATTTGTGTTTGTAGTGCTGAGGATTTTTTGTGTTTCCTGAATTGTAACGACCTTTTTCACAGTACTAATTGACCTTAAATATATCCCAGCGGTAAAAAAAGGGGTAAAGAGGCCTTCTAGAAGGCCTTTTTCAGAGCCAGAACAGCTTTTCACTGCATACCGCGTTCATGTTTTTTTTACACGCGATGTCACTGCGGTCAAGGCCTTAAACATTCGCTACCCTATGCAGACCTTTAAAAGACCCCTTAAACAAAAACTGCCAGCAGGCCTTCCGAAGAGGCTTTCTGAAAAAAAGCTGCCAACAGGTCTTCTGAAGAAAAGCTGTCAACAGGTCTTCTACACATTTTAATAAAATATTTTTTTATTTATATAAAATAACAATTTTTTATTTTAATTTGTTGTAAAAAGTTTAAAATTTAAAAAAATACAATAATTCGGTATTAAAAAAAATATCTGTGAATTTACATTTCCATAGAAATTGTTGAATGTTAAGCAGTTTTTAGCTCTACTGAAAAAATTAAAAGTTTGAGGTGTTATTTTGACAAAACTCCACAAATATAATATTAAAAATTCGGTTTTTAATAAAACAGCTACGATAAAAACTTTAAAATAAAAATAAAATAAAATTAGAAAAACATAATCTATTCAAACAAAGCCTTAAACACAATTAAATGAATTCTTCTTATTTTTTTTTTTCTACCCACCATGAACAAATTAAGGGGGTATATTGGGTTTGTCATTCCGTGTGTAACATGTCGAAATAATCATCTAAGACAAATAGTCCAAAGACCAATGTAAACTCGGAAATCACTATACCTACTTACCGCCTACTTTACTTACCGCCCACTTTACTTACCGCCCACCTCCCATATAAGGTAAAATTTTAAAAAGTAGCAGATGGTGAGTATATAGATTCGGCCAAGCCGAATATAACATTCTCACTTGTTTTTTTTTTTTAATTTTTGCTTTGAATTTTGATATTGTTTTTGTAACGTCTTATATTTTCTATACACTGAGAACACAGAAAGTTTGTAATCATACTTCACTAGTGATCGCTGTTGAATGAAATTACTTTACTGCTGCAGGTTCCACGAATCGAAGTGACCCGAACTTTATCAACTCAGCAACAAAAATTCTAAATTTTTCGTTCGGATATAGTTAAGTTATCATCACTGCTATATAATATTTAGTAACATAAGATTTCGTTGACTACTTATATTTTATTTATGACCTTGCACAAGAACAAATTTAATAAATACATACTTTGCTATTTGGCATGATTAAACAATTATTTATTTGCTTAAGTTCTAAATTCAATTAAAAGTTCCTCTTGTGTTCTTAAATTTAACACGCACCTGATTAATCATGATATAGATATTAAAGTAAAATTCGTATAAATGCATATTTACGCAGTTATTTAAATTTCTTTATATGACAAGTCAAATTATTTCATTAATTAGAAACCAATGATAGCACATTATATTAAATAAAATAAAATAATTTTTCAAACATTTGGTAACAGTTTGAACATAAAAATTGTTTAATGTTGACAATTTAAGAAAGAGGACAAAACTGTAATACATTCTAGGGTTTTACAGTTGGGACAAAAAGTCGATTTTTCGATTTTTTATTCTTTTCAATTTTTAACTAGTCGATTTTTTGACTTTTTGAAATTTTATATGGTCAATTTTTCACTTATCGTAAATTAAAACGCAATAAAGTATATTGATTATATAACAGACAATATATGCAAAGAAATTGCAATTTCCAACAGTTAGATAATGTAGTTGAAATAACAACTGACAGGAAACTATTCCTTTCGACTTTTTTACTTTTTCCGACTATTTTCGACTTTTTCCGATATTACGATTATTTTCAACTTTTACTGACTTTTTTCGACTTTTCGACTATCTTGCAACAAGAAAGTCGATTTCTCGACAATTTTCTACATAAAGTCGATTGTTAGATTATTCGAAAGTCGATTTGATGAACCCTAACATATACAATCCTATATTCTAATAAACACGAAATAAAAAATTATGTTTCTATCATAAAACATCGTTAATATAATCGAATTGAAATATAGCAAAAAGAAATAAATGCAAAGGACATGGAACATTTATGGTCACGACAAAACAATTTTTCTACTAATTAAACTGACAAATTATGTGAAAGCGTTGTTGCTGAGGTTCTTAAGCGAAAGAACAGTAAAGGGAGTATATCCTTTTCCGTTACAATAAATAATGGTGGTTATGCTTCTAGACTAACTGTTGTAGAATATACTAAAAGGAAAAGAGTGTGAGAGCGTATTTGTAACTGTTATTAAATACAATTAGTGATGCCACATAAATTTTAAATTTACAAACAAATTTCGATACATTCTTTTTATTTATAAAAAAACTTCTATAGATAGAAAAATTTAGACGAATTGTCTGTTCACAGAAAAATTTTCTATAATTTTTCTTCTCTTGCGAAATTTTCTATAAAGACAAATGTTTTACTCATAGGAATTTTTCAAAAAATTATAATTTTATGAAAAAATGTCATTAAATTTATTTTTTTATAATATTATCTATGTTTTTCATAAATTTTCTATTTATACATAGGAAAATTTTCTTTCTACAGAAGATTTTAAATAAATTTTCTTTATATATAAAATTTTCAGTAAATTTTCCTTTTAAAGAAAATTTTCTTTCTAAAATATGTTACGCATCGAAGCATTCGAAATATTAGGGAACATTGCATTTGATTAACTGCTTCTGCATCATCTCGATTAGCATTAAGATATGATGGTCAAGAACGCTGAACCTTGGCATTTTTTGCTCCTTCGTACAGGCACCTTAATTCGATTTCAAGTTTTTCTTTAAGCCTTGTTCAGACCGGCGCGAAATTACGAAATTTCATGCCGAAATTACGAGTGAAATCTGGAGTGTTCATACTGGCTAGATGACATTTGATGTAAATTCGTGAACAGCTGATACTTATTGTTTACATTTTAAATTGTTATAGGGGTAAATAAAGTATTTTGAAATGGAAACAAATAAGAAACAATTACTTACTAAATTGGAAATTATTAATTTGAAACAATTAAAAATGTAAAAAGGATAGGTTTCATTTTGCAAAATCACTTTAATAATTAATTTTAAGATTTGTGTTTAAATTTAAGATCAGCTGTGAATTGTTTTTTTTTTCTTCTCACGGTTGAAAAAAAGTATTTTTTCCAACTATGTACAGAGTTGCACGTAAATGGGAATTGTAATTTCAATGTAATTTCGCCGAAATTACACAAAATTATGTAATTTCGCAAGTGTCAAAATGTATGATAAATTACGTAATTTCAACTTGATTTCAGCCGAAATCACGAAAGTACGCAATTTCGCGTCGGTCTGAATGCCCTATTAGCTAATTTGTTTTTGATTTCTAACTGGCTTACAGATTATATATTTTTAGCTCCATGGAATTAACAAAATGATGCCACACTATTCATACATTTAGGTACAAATACAAATTCTTCCATTATACTTTGAATATTCTTCCAGGTATTGCCTTCCTGATACTTTGAAAGAATTATTGATTTTAACACTTTGAAAGAATTATTGATAATAATTTGCAGAATTTTAACTCTCCCTTAAATACTTGTTATTCTACTTAATCTCACCTGATTGAAAGACGAAATTGTTAAAAAATATGAAATTGTGTACATAATTGCTTTAATTTTTTATTTTTCTAATAAATATTTTTACTCAAAACGTGTACAGTAATTACGTCTCGTCATAAAAATTATAAATTTTATGATCTTTGGAAGAAATTTATTATCAGATTTTGAGCAAATTTAAAATATTAAGCAATAATATGCAAGCAGTTTCATATATACTTATTAAATATATTTCAGATAACTCTCCGGATATTAGTGATCATATTCAGTAAGTTATTATTACTCTATAAAGAACACTATATATTCAGATAGCGTCAATCTTTTAATAGAAATCCATTCTTATATTTGATGTCAGCAATTGTGAAAAATAAACACTTGGCAAGATTTTTACAACAGAATTTATAAAAAAATCTAAAATAATACAATTTTGTATTATGTAATGTAATCTTGATTCCAAAAATTTTATATTTGTTTGTCAATAATATTTTTCGTAAACATTTTCTATATTATTTTGCATAACTTCAACATTATACCTAACTGACCATTGATGCGTTTTCGCAACACCAAATTTTAGGAGATTTGTGATCCTATACCAACGTCGCAATGTGAATATATACCTATTTTCTGATATTCTGGATATTGTTTGAAAAATTATTTTATGTTTTGTGCACAATTTTTCCAATTTTTTTTTTTAATATCAAAAAAAGGTCTACTTTTTTATTCCCAATTTATTTAGTCAACATTCCAAACTAAATACATATGTATAAACCGTTATCATTAATCTTGTATTAAATCAGTTGGGGTGTAGGTAAAGTTATTGATGCGAAAAGGCAACCGTGGTCGAAAGTGGGTTAATGGAAAATGTCCGATAAATATTGAGAATGTTCTATAAATTTTTGATAAATTTTCTTTTTAAAGAAAATGTTTATAGAAAAGTAGCTAAGCCAGGTGTGCATCGCTAACATATTGCTACGTTAACTAATATTTCCTATTTATGGGGCTAGCCACTTCTCCTGAACCCTATTCTCATCTCAATTGCGAAATTTAAAAAAAATATTCCTACATAATTTTAACTTTTACTGTTATTTTCTTTAGATATTCACTTGGTATGAAAATAAAAGTAGCCTATTTAAATTTCGGCTAAATCTCATCATGTAGATAATGTCGTGAAAATTCCAAGCTGTCTTTAAGGTACAATAGATCATTTTCATATATGGATTTTCTTCTTATAGGAAATTTTTCATACATTTTCTTTTTATATTTATTATAAAAAATTTTCGTTAAGTTTTCAATTTATAGGAAGTTTTTCATTTATAGTTAATTTTCAAAAAAATTTATATTTATAGAAAATTTTCAATAAATCTGGCAGCTATGCTTCAATTTATTTAGTATTCCCTCATTCATATTCTTAATGCCCACCACATTTTTCTTATTGTAGGAGTGTTAACGGAAAACTCTTATTATTTTTATGAATTATTTATTTATTCATTCTTTTTGTATGATTTCTTTAATGTTTGGTAGAAAAGACGTTACCAAAAAGCACTTGTGTGACGCCATTTGTTAGAACGAACCAACCAACGAAATAAAAAAAAAGGCCAAGGTCAAAAAGTCGACATTAACGCGCAAAAAGATTACAACAAAAACAAAAAGGAAACTAATATAACTAGAAAACAGAAAAATTCTAAACGAATTTTCAGCATAAAACACACATAAAAAAACGACAAAATGGGTTCAGCAATTATTTGTGTCCAAAAAAAATATATATATGTACAAAAGAAAAAACTTTTTTTGAAAGTAGAATTCTTTTGCTTGCTGTTGCCAGACTTAATGGCATATTTGACTGTTAAGTCATTTGTTAGTAAGTTGTTATATTAGTCCAACTCATGGCGAAATGAAAGAGGTGGTAGCAGTTCTACAAAAACAAAATACATCGAATACATAAATTTTTGTTTATATATAGGGCTTGAGATATCAGCGGTAAATAAGCTTGTATATTTAGTTTGACAGTTTTAAGTACTAAATGAAATAATCAACTGATTAAGTGAGGTCACCTTTTTGGATTCGCCTTGTTTCAACTATTTGTCTACCTGTCATTCAGTCGGTCACTATGTCATTCAATTATTTGCCGTAACTTAAATATTGTAAATAATTGTAACATTTTTTTTATCGTTTATTTAGGTAAGAATATCTGTTACAAAATGCTTTAACTAAATGTTGCAGTTATTATTTATTTAGTTTTGTTTCGAATTTCTTTGTGACCTTTTAAATCGGAATTCATGTCATTGCAAAATTTTACGAAAATTTCTTATTTACTTTGTAAATAAGTAAAATATAGTAGTAATGAGGAATTTTAACCTTAAACAAATTTTATGTCACTAACTAATTGATTTTTTTCCTTGTTGGATTAATTAGGTTCTTTGTTTTTTCTCATTTTCTAAGCATCTGACTTTGTTGTAGAATTAAAATGTTTTTTATTTAATTATTTATATTTTTTAGTAAGACTGATGTACGACCAAATGAATGCACGGAAAAATCGACACATTTTTCAGAATATCGTGTTCTTTTACGTTATTATTTTCTTATGAAAATCTAATCAGAAAATTCTAGATTAAGTAAGACTAGCCCATAACCAAATACCCAACAAAGCTTTAGATCATTTTGCTTTAGGTTCATATCATTCGTTTAGGTTAAATTATCTCAATTATTTCGCTTAAGTATTATAACAAATTTATATTTCTGTACCAAACAAATGATAACACAGGGCTACACTGATTCTGCGACACGAGATTTCTCAATAATTTCGGATTCACGTTAATATGAAGTACTAAGCCTTTAATCAATTTTTTTTTTTTTTTTAATAGACTATGGTTTTCGCGGTAAATCGCCATTTGTAAAATTAACGAAGTTACACCATATATTGAAGCATATCTCGACAATGGCTTGTCCAATTTGGTTCAGAAAAATATCAAAAATTGGAATTAAAATTGCCTTCAAGTCACACTCACATTATTTTTTAATACGCTCAACTGTTATAGATATTAAGCTAATTTTTAAAAAAATTTAATTTTGTACAAAATTTAAAAAAAAAACATTTTTTTTTTTAATTATAAAAATTCGAAAATGGCAAAAATGCTAATTTTTATTCCCTGATCAGAAATATAAATTTGTTGTAAATAAAATAAGGCATATTTCATTCAAATCAATGTATAAATTTTGATTTTATTCACAAATTACTGAAAAAATCTCATTTACAAATTACACAAAAATATTTAACCCCATGGTACACACACTGGTACCTTTCTTTCTTTAAAATGCTTGCATTTCTTCAATAATGAAGATATAGTCACCAAACATTAGCTCGTCGCGATTAAGGTGTTGCTAAAGTTTAAAAACTGATGAAACCCCAATTTTGTTTACTTGGTCTATATATCAAATGGCTTAAAAGTTAACACCTATGGGAATCAATACTCTTGTATCCTGGTATCCCATATTATTTTTATGTGTTTTGCACTACAATTAATTTTGCAATATTTATTATTTTTATTGCCTGCCGATTCATTTATGTTTAAACTTGTGATAGGCTTGTCCATATCAAGCAAAATTTCATTATATAAAATCTCGCTCCGTTAGAATTTGAAGGAATACTAGTTCAATAAGTAAGCTAATTTTGAACTTTTGCGCCAGTCTTGATGATAGCTCACATTTCAGCCATTTTTACATCCTTCAATATTGGCTGTGGTTTTTATGAATTATTTTTAGTTTTTCTGTATGTCATGTAAAAATGTTCTTTTATCGAACCTGTGCTCAATTGTAGAACAAGTCAGTGCCATCACTGACAACATTTTTTAGGATTCTAAGAAAATTATAATCGGGCTTGACTAATTTTTGGAGAGCTTCTTATATGAAACATGTGTTTTATTGTAGATCAAGTCTTGTTGTAAAATTAAAATTACAATTTATACTTTTTAGAATCCTACGTGTACAAAAAACATAGTGCCTACTAATACTAATTTATGCACTTTTTAATGATTTTCGGAAGTGGGCCTTAATGAGAATTATGGATTTTTAAGGAACGAACCTCATAAAAGTTTTATATTGTGTTTTTTACATTTATAAAAATAATTTTATAATATTAAATGAGGGTTTTAAGGTATATAAAACTTTTATATGTACTGAAATATGTAATATGAGTAATTCCATTTTAAATTTAAAAAATTTGGACCCTAGGTTACCGATTTAGATAAAATTTGGTGCATGTGTAGAAGAGAATGCAAAGGCATGTAAAATGAATTTTTCTCATTTTTATAGCTTTGAAAGTGATTAACATATTTATTTAAATGGCCATAACTTTTGTTATATAAAGATATAAAAATATATTTTTTTTGCAGGGGATTTGTCAAAGCTTGTATTTTAAGATGCCGTATAAACTTTAAAAATATTTTTATTAACATATTTTTTTGTAAGAATTTTCTTTAGTGAAGTGTATCTAAAAAAGTCCATCTTTAATTTTTTTTTATATTTTTTTGGTAGGAAGCCTTTTATCGGTATACTTGCTACAGAGTATACCGATAAGGTCCAAATTTTAAATTTAAAATGGAATTACTTATATATAAAAAATGTTTGATCTCGATCCTATTCTTGGAAAACGTTTATATTGGAGGGCTCGGTTATAATAAGTAACCATTATCATTTAATGTGAACAAAGTTTGTTCCTGCATCATATAAAGCCATATCGAATTATCTTCAAAATTGCAACTTCATTCTTCATTAAAAGTTTAACATGGACGGACAAACAGACTGACAGGCATCGCTAACATACTCAAGCACGTATATAATACACGTATTTAACAGTTTGTTTTTAGCTTTATATCTAAATAAATGATCTTAATAAATAATTACTTAAAATTATAACCTTTTTAGTAAAAAATCAACTAAAAGCACACCGGGTATTGACTAACGTTAATTTTTATTGGGTATGTATCGTAGGGTTAAGAAAATAAAACTTGTTTTGTGATTAGGGTTTTAGTTTCCCGACATTTTTCAACTCCCGGGAATCGGGATTTTATTTAAGGTATTTTCGAAAATTTCCGGTTATTCGGAAAAAATGCAATTCATATATTTAAAGAAGCATGAAAACTAAACAAAAAAGGCTATATTTTACAGATAATTTGCATACAAATACATATATCTATTAAAGACGTGCAAGAGTAGAACTGGAAGTATACTCAAAATAAATATAACAAATAAATAATTGTGAGTATTTGTATAAACAAGAAAATGAGAGTAACTGATGTGGTACGATTTTGGTTTTACACACTCACTATACTCATAAGAACTGTTAGAGTTATTTCTGGTTTTGAATTGAGTGAGAAATTTATTTTTTTTTTTTATTTCAAATAACTGTTGTACTACAACTATTTTAGGGTACCTGTTGGTAAAATAACATATTAGTTTTTATTGTACAGTGTGTGAATAAGTGAATTTTTGATCAAATTTGTATTAATAATGAATAATATTGGCATAAAAGAAAAAAAAAAGTAATATGAAATGTGTACAAAATTAGTGAAAAAAAGGACGAAGCTAAATATGGGACTGTTCTTGCCTTATAAAAGATAAAAATAATGGTATATTAACAAATTTTGTTTCTTGCAAAAAAAAAAAAAAAAAAATATTGCCATATATTCTAGTGCCCCTTCTGAAAGGATATTTTCCATCGCTCGGGCACTAATAACAGAAAAAAGATCTAAAATCGGCTCTAATGGAAAATCAATTAATGAAATTTTAATTGTAAACATAAATTCAAAA